>CM059186.1:71972758-72572758 GCA_030323885.1 Branchipolynoe longqiensis | reverse complement strand
ATATCATCAATTAAGTAATCATTTAAATCGTCAATCAAGTAATCAGCAGTTATGTTATCAACAATTGTATGTTCATCAAACAAGTAATCAGCGTATATGTAATCATGACCTCGGGTGAGATCGGCATGAGTCAGGCTCAGCAATTCGTGCGCCGGGCACGAGTAATCAAGGATGGCTGGCTTCCAAACATAGTAAGCAGTGAAGGATGAGTGGGTGTCAAGATTATGCCGATAATTCTGTACAAGTAGATAAGCAGATAAGTACAATGCAACAATGGAGAGATAGAGAAGGAAAAGAGCATCAGCGCTTAACCCCTTAAAAAAAAGGTTGGGTGGGTGGGAGAGAAGTGGCCAGAGCAAGTGTCAGGCGAGAAGTGAGGGCAGGGAGGGTGTGGGGTCACGTGCTGCGCGGGTTCACTTTGCCTCATTTGCGAATTAAACATGTTGCCTCTGCAACATACGTAATTCGCATCACTCGGACAAAGTGAAGAGGAAAGATGTTTAGAGACAATATTTTATCCAAGAATATATAGATAATTATATATATGGTTATATAAATCATATATATCATCAATTAAGTAATCAGCAGTTATGTTATCAACAATCGTATGTTCATCAAACATGTAATCAGCGTATATGTAATCATGACCTCGGGTGAGATCGGCATGAGTCAGGCTCAGCAATTCGTGTGCCGGGCCCGGGTAATCGAGGAATGCTGGCTTCCGAACATAGTACGCCATGATGGATGAGTGGGCGTCAAGATGATGCCGATAAGTCTGTACAAGTAGATAAGCAGATAAGTACAATGCAATAATGGAGAGATAGAGAAGGAAAAGAGCATCGGCGCTTAACCCAAAAGAAAGGAAAGTGCTGATGGGGTTTGGGTAATGGGGGAAGGGGCAAGGTATGTATTTAACAGCCACACTACGCCAGGAGCCTGCCTCCTGTATATCGGGCAAGGGGACGTTAGCGGTGAGGCAGGCCTGGGATGTGCCTCTTCTTGGGCTGTGGAGGGTCAAGGAGAGATGGGGTTCTAGGACAGCCGGAGCGGCAAGGGAAAGGACTCGGGCCATGGTTGAGGCCGAGAGGAACTCCCTTGAGGGAAGGAGGAAGGCGGGGGATGCGGGCTGTGGCCGGACTGATGCTGCGTACCTGAGCCAGGCTGTGTGCGGACAACAGGGGGAGGAGGGGGAAGCTGGAAGGGAAAAGGGGAGTGGGGGGGGAGGGGAGGAGCAGTATCTGGTTTGGTTGAACGGAAGGAGACCAGAAGGGAACAGGAGCGGAGTGTGACATCAGCAAACAGGAGGGTATGTGGACCAATTAAGGAGGAAGAGCATGCGGTTAGGTGGCTTTGTCTAGCGAATGTGAGGTATGCTATTAAGAGGTGCAACATAGACGTAAGCAGCATCTCCTAAGGCGGTCAATAAAAGAACAATTTTCTTTAAATCAGAAGGATAGAGGGGCGTGGCAGGTTAACCAGGTGAAGGGAGGTCTTCTTAATTCCCCTTTTAAGTGCTTTACCTAGTAAGTATCAAAGAGTGGGGCGGACCCGGTTAAGGCGGAAAGCCATGTCTTAATGGAGCTAAAGTAATTATAGAGTGAACCCGGGGCGTTGAGCCAGGAATCGAGATTTACAAGATAAGCGAGAACATCATATTGTCCTGGGTATAGCGGATTGACCTGGTGTGCATGGCAGAACTTGATGTAGACCTGTATGTGCAGGCGCTTGTTCTTCCAGGTGCCTGGAGTGAGGGAGTTCCTGTCCGGGTTGACAAGTCTTAGATGTTGGATCACTGTATAGCCTGGAAGATGGAACCCAACAATTTAAGCCTATCTTCCAGGCTTGAGAGGTGGGGGGGAGGGGTTAGAGGTCAGAGTTAATTATGTCAAGGGTTGGGAGGACTGTTACAATGTTAAGCTTATGAGAAAGACACTAACTGCTCGTTCCTTACAGTGTGGGGTGGGGCACGCCCTACTGAGGACGTCGGATAGGATGAGTTCAGCGCCCGGTTTGTGTCTTATGGAGAGGGTGGTACTGGCGGAGGCTGCAATCAGCCAGAGCTGTATTGCGCACGCACAGAGGAACAGCTCTTTTCCTGAACATGAGGCAAGGACCTGTTGTGAGGTGAGGTTATCGGTATTGACCACTATCACATAATTATGAGGGTCTGGTGGAGAGGAGGTGGGTCAGGGCAAGAACTAGGTTAAATGCCTCCAGTTATGTGATGAGTGTGAGGGATGCTGTGATGTTTTCGGGGTACTGTACCATGTAATAGGGTACTGTACCATGTAGAAGGCTCCCCCCACCCTGGAGTGTTGAATCATACTCAATGAGCCACTCTGGTAGGGGGGGGGAGGGTCTTCTGGGAGGAGGACTACCTTATTGAACTAGCTAGTAAAGAGGATAAACCAATCGAGGTCTTTAAGGATTTGCTGAGGGAAAGGGTGTTGGCCTGCTGGCTGGAAACCTCTGAGGGCTGCAAAGATTTAGTTCATAAACTGGGTTGCTGGCCTGATGCATTTGGCAATGTGCTGCAGCTTACCTGCCAGGCTTTGGAGCTGCTTCCTTGAGGCAGTTATACAGTTTCATGTAATTATCTGCCATCACCGCAGCACGGACGGCTGAGGGGCACAGCGCTTGTAAGGTTGGCCTATAGAATAGTGGTGCGGAGAGGGCGGGCAAGACCTCGTGTGGGGCTGATCTGTAAATAGATGTACACTGTTTGAACTCGTATTAAAACAGTCATGCAAGATCTCTATCGGAGTCATTCTACCTGCAGACATGTAAATGTGACGTACGTCCTTGATGGCAGCCAAGCGGGAGGCTGCTAAAATAAATTCTGTTATTTATGACAGTGACTTATGAGTAAACATTAATAGACAAAATCATAATGAAGTTTCTATTGCTTCAAATCAAATTCTGATAAATATGAGTGTGATTGCTTACTGCTCAAATCAATTTTGTTATTTATAACGGTGACTTAATGAGCTTGTTAAAATTGAAGAAAATGAGCTGAGTGAGCAGCAGTCGCTGTCACCTCGGAAAACACGCGCGAATAAATGTGAATAAAACAAACAGCGTGATGAACATTCCACTGGTTCAATTCTGTTATTTAAGACTATTCACTACTTAATAAAAACTGTAATTTGTGAGCGTGACTCAATTCTTCAATTTATTACAGTGACTTAATAATGAGAGTGCTAAGCTTGAAGAAAATGAGCCAGCGAGCAGCGGTCGCTGTCACCTCAGTAAACACATGCGGAAATGTGACTAAACAAACGGCCTAAAGACATTCCGGCAGTTTAATTCTGTTATTTAAGACTATTCATCACTAATAATAAATCCTGTAATTTGAGAGCATGACTCAATTCTGCTAGTTATTACAGTGGCTTAGTAATGAGAATGATAGTGTTAAACTTGAAGAAAATGAGCCGGCGCGCAGCGGTCGGTGTCACCTCGGTAAACACACATGAAAACGTGAATAAACAAAGGACTAATGACATTCCACTGGTTCAATCCTGTTATCTAAGACTAGTCACTACTAATAATAAAAACTGGAATTTGAGAGTGTGACTCAATTCTGCTGTTTATTAGTGATTTAAGAAGGAGAGTGCTAAACTTGAAGAGTTAATGCCTTGACCACATTTATGTGTCAAAAAGTCGCTCGGGTCTCACCCGAGTGGATTAATCGAATACACTGAAATGCCGTTCGATTTTGATGCATGCGTAGAACCCCGAGCGAAGACTCCAAACCCACTGAGATCTGAAACTGCCACACATGCGAGCCACGGTCGCTGTTCTTCACGAATTAAAGCCGCAGATATATATGTAAGTACTGTGGACATGTGGAAATTCAGACGGACAAATGAAATATGCATACAGACATGCATACATACACACATGTATACATACACACATGTATACATACACACACTAATCCTCGCTCGCATGACCTTTATATTGGTGATTAATATGGATCATAATCTTTTGTTTTAGGTGGAATTGTAAATGAAATGAAAGAGAAACACTACAATGAAATATTAGCACCAGAGCTGGACAGGGCTATCGTGGCTACTGTGAGTCATAGAAAAACAAGGCCCCTCCTGTGTGCTAAGCAACTGGCCAAGCAATGTTCCTACGAACACACAACGGAGGTGAGGTGATTGAATGATTGATTGATAGATGAATTATTAGCGATTTCTGTTTCTATCCAGAAATTGATATGCTGAGGATGACAAGACTCGTGTTCAAATGTGTATTTTAAACTGGCCTCAATAACTCACGTTGATTATAAAACTAACCAATAAAGAAAAACGAAAGAACTATTTACTCAGGCTCGAGCACTGCACCGGTGAACCTTTAATTTATAATCGTTATTATCATAACATTTTGCACTTTTGCATTCATTCCATACCAGATTTGTGATGTACAAATATTTGTGTACCTTATTCCTTACCAAAAGTATGAGAACATCTTTGAATTTAATGTCTTGAAGAAATAGGAACATTATAAAGTATACAGAGTAAGAAAATTCAATTTGAAAAATATCCCAGCTCGTAAAGAATCAAGCCAAGCTTGGATTACATTACATCTATACGGGGTTACTTTCAGTCAAAAAGGGAGGTGGTCCTAGAACCCAGTGTTTCCCTGACGACTGCCATCGAGTGTAGCAATCACTCTCACGTCACCGAGAACATTGTACAGGGATTCTCTTCCGTCTCGGCACTTTCAATGGTGAGTGTTCTATTTAGTAAATATGCTTTAAGATTTGAATTCTCTTAAATGTTATTGTTCTGAGGAAGTGACTTCGCACGCCGTGGGGCTAACTGACGATAGACTATTCACACGGCTTACCTAAGCACACACCGTCAGCCTCAATTCCTGCCTGCTCGCTCTCACATCCTCTCCTGCTCGCTCATTCATCACCATCCTCGGTCCACTCCCTTTACACCCCAGTTACACCCAAGTTACACCAAGCTTGCGACCCCAAAAAAACAACCCACATCAGTCGCCAACCTCCTTGCGACCAAGCCACACACAAAAAGCACGGGGAAAAGGGGAGTGGCGACTATCGCCGGAGACCATGGTAGACAGGTTGACGATCTTTTTACATTCAATCGACGAGTGGTTAGTTACCGATCGGCGTTCGATTGCAGATCAGTCCCCAACCAGTCACTGACCGATCGCCAAGTGGTTAGCAGTGGTGCCATGGTCGGCGATCACTCGGTCATGGTCCCTGACTGATTGGCAACCTATGACAAAGCTTCTGATAATCATTTTATGCCCCAGTCACACGACGGCCTGCGTTCGCTTGCGATCACTTGCCGACCAAAAGCTTGCGAGTTCCTTGCGACTAAATTGAAACAATTTGTTACAAACCATCTTACATGTGCCACATCGCGTCAGTCGGTGATCGATCGGCGAGAAGTCGTAAGGTGGTCGTACGGTTGTCGTAAGGTGGTCATAAGATGGTCGTAATTTAACTGCAAAATGCCTCGTGTGATGCTGGAGTACTGCTACTATGGTCGCAGATCAGTCGGCGATTGGTCGGCGAACGATCGCCGATTGGTCGGCGATCGGTGGAGACGTCAGAGGTCGTAAGGAGGGTGTTGGTGCTGCAGCGACAATCTCAGTGCGACCAAAAAAGACGAAATGGTAGGCGATCAGTCGGCGATCACTCACAGAGCATTCGTCGATTAGTCGTAAGGTGGTCATAATTTAATTGCAAAATCCTCGCGGATCGATCGTAAGTGAACGCAGGCCTCGTGTGACTGGGCCTTACCTCACAACAAGGTTTTTGGCGCAACAACCTGCAGCCTCCTTGCGACCAAAATGGTCGTAATGAACATTCCACTGGTTCAATTATGCATGTCACTACTGTGACCACTTGCAACCAACCACCCAGTATTCTTTTATCACAAAATGGTTGCATGCAATCAAAGGTCTGTTGTGACTGTGATCTTACCTATCCTCTACCCACTCCCTTCATTTCCTTATCTAACACACCAAGTCCAGCAATTTTTGGTGCGTTATGGTAAGTCTAATTGCCCAACTTCCAGGGACATTCAGTCTCGATTGAATTCGATATGAACAGATATCTCTCATTCGACAAGTGGAGTTCTGGCCTCATATTCAAGAAAACTAGTTACTTTAGTTAAAGCTCTCGTAATACGGACTAGATTAAAGGCATCCATAGCTTTTGCTAGATATTACATTATGTGTGGGAAAGATTTTTATAACAGATAAATTCACGTGAAAATAAGTCTATTGAAAAAACAATTATGTTACGGTCACTAATTACTGTAGAATTTAATTGAGAAATTATTATTATGTGAACATCTCCCCGAGTTAGAGATAGCCAGCACGCTTGAGAACGAGGTCAAATAGAATAGTGATGCGACACTTACGTAGTAGAATTGAAACATAATTGTTTTACTGAGGACTCAGGCACTCGCATACCAAAAGATGGGGTCAGGTGTAATATTATAATAGATATAAATAATTGTTATATACAGTTAAACCATGAAAGAAGTGTGCATAGGAAAATCGCAGTACTAGGCTGTCTCTTGCCGAGTAATACTATTACTATAGTTCAAATTGTGAGCGAACATCGCCAGCACTTTTATTGTCTTGTCCCTCTCCAAGCACATATTTGGTATATAAACTGAGAGCATTCCTCGGGCTTTCCAGTATATCCATGCACCGTAAAGTTGCACCAAGATAGACTGGAATAAAACATTTGACATCCAGCTTTTATACTTACTATCTATCAGTTTATTAGCTCTATTTTGTCCGTTTCAATATGATTAATAAGAATTTATGTGAGAAGAGGATATGGATTTGTGTTTGAGGAGTACACGATATCTCACTGGGAAAAGTCCTGTAGGTCTACTCTTTTCATGGAGAACTCATTTACTTAGCTTTTGTTTATTGCTCCAGGATTAAATTAAAACATGTTTGTTGAACGACAAAGACATTGGCCATGTTAGTATTGTCTAATCCAGTCTTGGTGGATGCATTTCAACGTGCTGAAATGATGAGCTGATTTCTTTCCAGTCCTATCCCCAGGCGATAGAGGACGTGTCTGATCTGGAGACAGTGCACCACATGCAGTCATCCATTGGGCGGTCTGCAGTTGATTGTGTGGTGTATGGTGCCCACCAGACTGCCGACCTGGCGCCCGACCCCACACTAGGTCCAGACGGAGACGAGGTCCGGCGACATAAACTACTCAAGGGATTTGTCTTCAGCGAATAGGCGCCGATCCGATCCAACCTGTTTTAACATTTACACAATGTCGGGATACACTTTTAATGGATGATTATAATTTGTCAGTTATATTTTATTTACACTCTCTAAGAATCCATAACTTGACGCTTTGCCGACAGAAGGTTTAGTCTTCCTACACTAAATCACAAAATCTATGCGGGTTGTAGTGTCACTATTTGAGTAACCTTCAGCAATGTATAATTATCATTTACTATTTTTGTACATAAAAGACAACTTTGAGCTGTTGTGTAATTCATATCACCTTTGTCCTATCCATTTACTCGTAGCAAATAGCTACAAGATTAGATGTGTGTTTGCTGGTTATATGGGCGGAGGCTTAATTAAAGTATGGTGTATGCAAAGTTGTATACAACCGTGTGATAACTATTTTATTCTGTTGTTGAGCTAACTAAATAATGTGAGCGGATAAGTGTACGACATCTGATACATGTGACCATCGAATATATTGTACGAATATGTGAACAATTATATTATCCGTTAAAACATACATGTCACGATTCTTTTAGATAAGTCCATACATGCTAATTATGTCTGCTTATAGAACGTGTAGAAATTTCCGAATTATTTGTCTGCACCAGGACACAAGCATACCAAAACATATGACGTTCATGTTCAAACATTGTTAATGAAAATCTGAGCATAGCCCAGGTACTACAAGTTTTATTAGAACAAGCCTTCATGCAGTAACGACGCATTTTTATAAGATTCCCTCTTTAAAGATGAATTGCAGAATTACTTATCACTATATATGCATTACCCTTCAAGTAGGTTAATGGTGTTGGGTAGAATAATACTGGCAGCAATGAACTAATCAAATATTTAAAGCAGGGATGAAAGATCTCGGCGATTTCGCGGATTCCCCCGATTTCTTTAATTCACCGATTAAAGTTCACAAAATGCCAAGCAATTTGTCAGTCCATATTCCATTCGTATGACCATAAATATTGCTAGGATATAAAACTCAAACAAGGTAAAGGGAATTGGCAGCATGGTCGATAATAAAGTCACAAGGACAGTGTAATGCTCTCCAGGGATAGTCTGTACTGACCAATCAGTGGAATGGAGCTAAGAATATTAGTAAGATGCTGCTTGGAGAGGAGTGGATGAAACTTGACTTCCGGAAATTTTCCGCGATTCCCTGATTGATAGCTAACTATAAGTGATGCTTGCCTATGAAAGAATATCCGCATTTTCACGGAAATTCACCGTTGGGTCCCAGCCATGTGCACTCTCTGTATTCTTCCATATTTGTTACGGAAACGAACACTGAAATCTGAGATCTGGTGCACAGGTCCCTTTTAATAATAATGATTAATAGGATAATTCAAAACCAGGCACAGGGAATTCATTTTTTGGGCCAATAAATTTATTAATCAGGCTTAATAAATTTCACAGCGGCCATTGATATTTCTATCGCTAGCTAACACATTCGACAAGCTTTAGTCAGTCAGTACAGATGACTTATTAGCTTGATTATTCTATTTTATCTTCTATGATAGTATGATCCAGAAGAGTTAATTAAGCATGATTATTAATATTATTTATTTGCAGGTTATGGTGAATAGATATATAACCTAAGTAATTATATTTATTAATTAATTAGTCATTAAATATTTTTCTTGAAATTGAAGACAGGAGATGGCAGCTATGGGCAGATCTCGATCATACTCTCGAAGCACACCTGGCACATAAACAATCAAACTGATTCATACTATCAGACATTACAGGATAAGGACCATCTAACTCTCAGCCAAATTGGGACAGGAGAGTAGATGGTCCTTTACTAACAAGTTGTTTATTCACATAATTAAATATACTATTAGATTTCCAGTGTCCTAATAATTTTATACAGTCCAGAGACACTCCTATTCGAGCATATTCTTGAGCAGCTCCACGTCGTAGGCTGTGTGATGTAAGCAACGGCCACCAAGGTAACTTGCCTCCTTTCAGTATCAACCGTAAGCATTTGATGAACGCTTGACTGGTCATGGGGTCCCCGTTCGATAGTAAGAATGCTGGGGCGCTCTCATGCAGGTCTCTATGTCGACAGTATTTATTCCATGCAAGTACAGGACAGTAGACTGAATCAGGTACCCTAGGTAGCTTGACGTGATAGCTGTCCTCTGGTTTGCAGACAGTTTTTGTCCTACGGATGTGCACCATCAGGTGTGTCTTGTGTGCCTTGATGTCTCCACACAGCAACCTATGACCGTCATCACCCAGAATCTCAGAATAAAAGAAATTAGATTGTCTTAACAAACATGTCATCATCATCATCCTGTCGGTCGCGATGTGACAAAGACTGCTTTCATTACTTGAGTGCCGCTCTCCATTTAGCTCTCTGCTGTGAGAGTGGTGTCCATGAGTCGGTCTTAATGTCTCTCAGCTTCAGGTTTCTCTTGATGGTATCCTTGAACTGGAGACGAGGGCGCCCTCTCTTTCTGTAACCAGAAGACAGTTGAGAATAGAGGATCTGCTTTGGTAGCCTGTCTGATGACATCCTCATGAGGTGTCCAGTCCACCGGAGATTCTTTTTGATCAGAAGATCTTCCATAGAGGGCAGCTCCATCCGTTCGAGTATTTCCTTATTTGTCACTTTGTCCTTCCAGGTTAGCCTCATGATTGAACGCAGATGTCGTATCATGAAGGCATGCAGCTTTTTCACCTGTCGTCTGTACACTGTCCAGGCCTCGGCTCCGTATAGTAGGGTGGATAGCACAATTGCATGGTAGATCTTGCCTTTGACCCGCATGGACACATGGTGGTTGTTCCAGAGTCTCTGGCGTAGTCGGCCAAAAGATGCGCTAGCCTTGGCCATCCTCCTCTGTATTTCAGCTTCAATGCATCCATCACTTGATATAGTGCTTCCGAGGTAGGTGAATTCCGGAGTCAGAGTTCAGCTTGTTATCGTCAACCATGATATCCTCCTCTCGGGTTCTTGTAGAGTTCGGTTGGTACAGCACCTCCGTCTTCTTGATGTTAATCTTCAGGCCAAACTTCTTTGATGCATCGGAGAAAGCGTCCACTATTTTCTGGATCTCTTCAGCAGAGTGGGCAACCAGTGCACTGTCATCTGCGAATAGCAGCTCTCTTACCAGTATCCGAGTCTGAAGTGTGTGACATTGAATAGGTCAGCGCTCTGTCTGGACTGTATATAGATGCCATCCCCCATGTCTCAGAAAGCCTCATCGAGCATTGCTGATAGGAAGATGGAGAAGAGCGTGGGGGCCTGTACACAACCTTGCTTGACACCATTGGTAACCCCAAACGATTCCGAGACTTCCCCTCCAACACTAATGTTCGCCATCATTCCTGTATGTAGAGCCTCGATCATAGTTGTGAACTTCTCTGGGCATGCATACTTCCTCAGTAGCTGCCATAGCCCGGTCCACCCGACTGTATCAAACGCCTTAGTGAAATCGACAAATACGATGTACAGTGGTCGGTCCTGCTCAATGCACTTTTCTTGTAGCTGTCAGAGACAAAATATCATATCCACGGTGCTCCGGTTACCTCTGAAGCCACACTGTGACTCCGGAACTACATCAGGTGCTTTGTGAATAGATAGTCTGTTGAGGAGGATCCTGGCGAAGATCTTGCCTGCTATGGAAAGAAGAGAGATTCCTCTATAGTTCCCACAGTCTGTTCGATCACCTTTCTTGTAGATGGTTACAATGCTGGCATCTTTCCATGCTTGGGGTACAGAACCCTCCTCCCAGGCATTGGTGATTAGTTGGCGCAGGCTGTTGAACAGATTGTCTCCTCTGTGCTTCCATACTTCAGCAGCAATTCCATCACCCCCAGGTGCTTTGCCATCTTTCAGGCTGGCGATAGCTCTAGCCATCTCATCCATGGTTGGAATCTGATCGAGGCATGTTTTGGTAATGCGCTGCTGGATGTTGTCCATAGCTTCGTGATCTATGTCACCAAGGATGTTGAGTAGCTTCTGGAAGTGTATAACAAACATGTATAGCCAATCAATAATGCAACAATAAATACAAGTCCATATTTTCCCATTTTTCCACATTTTAATATTATTAGTTTAACATGTTTTATTTTCAATGGATATGCTCTATTTACAATACTATACTTTAATTTAAACACACCTTTTTTACGTATTGACAATGCATAACAATCAAACGCCTCCCACTTGCCCCCTATTAACTTCACCCAAGATTTTGTGCCATACAGATAATTTTTAATGGTCCCTTCTGTCTTCAACCTATCATTTAAATATAGAGTATATAACCGTACCATTTTAAGTTCAGGGGTTTTTGGGTTATCCTTATGATTTTTGCAAAAATTTTAAGTATTCCTCAAAATGTACCCTTTTATTCCTCTACGTTCCTTGTGATAATCATGCCTTGAAAAACATGCTCAGCTTTCTAGCTCAGCATTCTCATAAGCTGTGAGGAATAAAGACAATAAAATTAAATTAAAAAAACACCTTGTTGTCATGAGCAGCACTTACTTTTATCAATCTAAGTTCACTACATATACTATTCGCTAGTAATTTTGATTTTTTGTTGAAAAACATCCTACTCAGAGCATCTGCTAATACCAGTTCCTTCCCTGGCTTATGTATTACCTGCACCTCACAGCAACTAGGCAGCAAACCTCCAGATTTGTCTGCCGCAGGCACATAACACAGGGTCTTGACCAGTGTGATATATGCGTAATATACGTATAGGTGTGTGGCTAATATATGTTAACGAGATGCAGAGTTTGAGACAAAGGAATATGCTAATGAGATGACGTCATGGAAAGTTCAGCTGGCGGGTCAAGCGGGCCCTAGGCCGTGAATAAACCATTAAGTATCCAGAAGTCAAAGTGTTCAGACGTACTTTCACATGGTGTCAGTTGAGGAAGAATGCCGCCAGCTAATACGTTGCCGGGATTGCGGCCGCCTGGTCAGCTTGTCCTCAGCCACAACACAAGATCGAACTGGAAAACATGGATCAGAGCATATGACATATACGCCACAGGTGCAGGTGTCATAATGAAGACAGAACGAGTGCGATGATGCATCTTTCTTCACGTTGCTGGCGAGGAGGCGCAAAAAGTTTTCGCCAATATGGATATCGCGCTCGCTGATCAAGATAAGATCGTGCCACTCACGGAGGCATTTCGGACATTGTGTAGGCAAGTGCAGTCTTATTATCACAAGATATAAGTTTAATATGCATAATCAAGCTATGGAAAATATGGCTACATACATCACAGCATTGAGAGACAGAGTGAAGGATTGCGAATATGGTACGGTGGAGGAGTCACTGTTGCGCTATCGGTTAGTGGCTGGTGTAAGGAATGCGAATTTGCGTAACAAACTGCTACAAACTACTGAGTTAACATTGGAAAAATGTGTCAGTATTTGTGAAATGAGTGAGTTCAGTTCTGATCTGTTGGAGGACACCAAGTCAGACATGGAAAGTAAGGAGATTGATTTCATACGGAACTATGCTAATGCATGCACCGGCGGGTCGGTCATCGGCGATGCCATCTTGGAAATCGCCATCTTGGAGTGCCGGTGGCGCCAGTGCAGGAGAGTTCAAGATCCGCTACCAGAACTGTGGCTATCAACACCGCCGGAGAGTGCCCAGCGAAAGGAAAGGCTTGCATAGCCTGCAAGAAGATCGGGCACTTAGGTAAGGTCTGCAGGAGTAGACTGGGCAGAGTCAACAAGCTTACCATGGAAGAGCCCGACCCTCACAATGCTGAGCAAGACCTGGATCCGGCAGAGGTCAACGTGCTGGCAACGGATCTGTTTGTCGGTGCCGTGGACCGTGGTGCCGAGCAGGATGCCGAGCTGTGGCACGCGATCATTCGGGTGAACGGTTGTCCTGTCAAGTTCAAGCTTGACACCGGGTCGGAGGCGAACGTGCTGCCGAGGTACGTCTTCGAAAGAGTTTCTCCGGGGCGGCTGACGAACACCAGGTGTTCGTTGGTGACGTTCTCGGGTCATCGGATCACTCCTGAAGGGGAGGCGCTGCTGGACATCAACGACAGAGTGCTCAAGTTCCAAGTGGTATCGGACTGTCAGCCTATTTTGGGCAAGCAGGCTTGTGTGACGTTGAACCTGCTGGTGCGTGTGGATGAGGTGCACTCTGCTGTGCCGACGAACATTTCCAAGCCGACGAACAGTCCCAGCGCTCAGGCGGAGAAGCTGGTAAGCGAATACAAAGATGTGTTTCAGGGTTTGGGGTTGATCAAAGCAAATGCTGTCATTCATGTCGATAAATCGGTACAACCTGTTATTGATCCGCCTAGACGGATACCGTTTGCCATTCAGGGTAAGGTACGTAGTGAGCTTGATCGCATAGTAGAGTTAGGTGTCATAGTTGAACAAGATGAACCTAGCGAGTGGGTTAATTCCATAACTATCATAAAAAAATAAAAAAAGATAAGGATTTGTCTGGATCCGACTAAGTTGAACAAGGCGATAAAGAGAGGGCCTTTCCCTACCAGAACTATTGATGAAATTATTGCCTAAACGGCAGATGCAAAATATTTGTCAGTTTTGGATGCGATGACAGGTTATTGGCAGATAGAGTTAGATGAAGAAAGTTCACGTCTGTGCATGTTCAATACTCCGTGGGGCCGGTACAGGTACACCCGCTTGCCTTTTGGCATCAAAACAGCCAGTGACATTTTTATTCAGGAAATGCACCGTGTCATGGGTGATATACCCGGTATCGGGATAGTCACGGACGACATTTTGGTATATGGGTCAACGGTTAAGGAGCACAATGAGCGGATCCGGGCCGTGTTGGACCGAGCTAGGTCGGTTAACCTGAAATTAAACGAAACAAAATCTTTGCTATGTAAGACTACAGTGAAGTATGTAGGTCATCAACTTACCCAGCAGGGTGTGAAGCCTGATCCAGACAGAATACAAGCAATAGTTGACATGCCAGAGCCGCGTGACAAACAAGGCGTCCAAAGGTTCCTGGGCATGGTTGGATATGTACACAAGTTTATACCCAACATGTCCGAGATAGCCAAACCACTACGCACGCTCCTAGCTAAGGACGTTGCGTGGCACTGGCAGACCGAACAGCAGGGCACGTTTGATAAGTTGAAGGAGAAGTTAAGAACTGCTCCTGTGTTGTCATATTACAATGTTAAGAAACCCATTGTGATCCAGGTAGATGCTTGTCAGTCAGGGTTAGGTGCCGTGTTAATGTAAGATGACAAGCCAATCGCACTCGCATCTCGTGCGCTTAACTCAGCGCAGTGTGGCTATGCCACTATCGAAAAAGAAATGCTCGCCATATGTTTCGGATGCCAGAGGTTTCATGACTATATCTTTGGCAAAGAAGTTCAAATTCAAACGGACCACAAGCCGTTAGTGGCGATAATGCAGAAGCCAATTCATAAACTTTCGGCTAAAATGCAGAGAATGCGAATGCGGTTGCAAAATTACAATATTAAGCTATGTCATGTGAAGGGTTCTTTGATGTTATTTGGAGACACGTTGTCCAGGGCGCATGGCGCCAAAGTAGGTCATGGTAGCCTGTTCGATGACACGTTCTGCATTGCCGCAGTGGACATGCAATCGTCAAGTTTGTTGAGTAAGATTGTCAAAGAGTATGAGAAGGATGAATCCATGTCCATGTTGATATCACACATATGCGTGGGTGGGATACGACACGCATATGTACATCCCATACAAACACGAGTTGACGATAGAAAATAATCTTGTCATGAAAGGCAATCGGGTGGTGGTTCCTCCGGGTCTCCGCGGCGAAATGACGTGAGGCATTACAGCCGGACACTTGAAGGACTTCAGTGCCATTGGGCGCTCAGACATTTGCAAGGACGTGTGTTTAAGTTAAGTACGCATATATGTATTGGCATTCGTTTGACTGTTATGTCATTGTTGTCATGGTTATTTTGAAACATTTCATGTTTCAGAAATACTTTGAGGGGGTATGTGATATATGCGTAATAGACGTATAGGTGTGTGGCTAATATATGTTAACGAGATGCAGAGTTTGAGACAAAGGAATATGCTAATGAGATGACGTCATGGAAAGTTTAGCCGGCGGGTCAAGCGGGCCCTAGGCCGTGAATAAACCATTCAGTATTGAGAAGTCAAAGTGTTCAGACGTTGTACTTTCACAACCAGCACCAGTTGATAACACTTTTTGAGATGCTTCATTATCAGTATTAATGATAATTACACACTCTTCAGGGTGAGGTGAGCATAGCAATTTAAGGGCTCCTACTAAATTAATTGCCTCCAACTGTGCAATGTGAAATTTATTACTATTGAGAAGCTCCGGGGAGTGTAATTCAGAAAAATAATGCTTACTACTCAAACCTGCTAGCAATGAAGAGTCACCCATCTTTTCTTTGGATATGGTATTAATAAAAATTAGTCCATTACTCCCTTCCGCGAAAGGTAAAAACCAAGCTATATCCCTAATTAAATCCTGACTTACTATCGCTTTACTTATAAATGGAGTACTTCTGAAAAAATCCTGAATTCTATTCATGAAGGTCCTAGAATGCATAACACATTTAGAAATAAATTGTAACCTACCTACTAACCGTTGCACATTTATTCTAGTGACCTTGCTCCCCACCTTCCACTTATTGCTCTCTGTTAAAATATCTAATAGTTTCTCTTTGGGAATCTTAACTTCCATTAACCCACTATCAATATCATACCCTAGCCATTGCATCGACCTTGCTGGTGGTGTACATTGTTTAATTGTTAATTCTAAGCCTAATAATTTAGTCAACCTAATAATAAAGTTATATCCTTCCTCAGCCTTTTCCAATGTGGCTTCTACACCTACAAAATCATCTAAATAACAAGAAGCAAAAAATCCTTTTTTCTTCATCAAGTATACTACTGCTGACGTCATTCTAGCACATGCCATACTTGACGTCCTACAACCGAAAGGAGGTGATATGTGAACAAAATATTTCCCTTCTACTTTAATCCTGAAAAGTGGTACACACAATGGATACGTCATTAACTGCCTATATGCTCTAGCTAAATCTATCGACCACAGATAACAGCCCTTACCTAACCTTGTAACTTCCTTAGCTAACATCATAATTGTTGGTAAATTAAATAAAAAAAATTCCCCTTGATAAAAACCTTTAACTAACACTTTTCCCTTTTAGATAACTAAGATCTACAATAATTCTCCGTTCTTTGGTATTCTTTTTTGGCCGGGTCATAATAGGGCTAATTTGTGCCCAAGGAGAAAATGGTGGATTATTAAATGGACCTAACAACACCCCTTGATTAAGCTCAGTAGCCACATACTTATTCAACCAAAATATATCTTCCTCATCACAACAATGATTAACTTTGGTTGGTGATGGTGCTATTTTCCCAGTATAATTCGCTGGCCATCCAAACTATAAAAAATCTACCAACTGACGATCCTCATATCCAATTAATAACACCCTCCAAGCCTGAATATTAAGACCTGAAGGCACTGGCACTTTAGTATCTAAATAATTTGGCAAACCTGTCTTCCTAACACAGTGAACAATTTGTCTATATTCACCAGCATCTTCCAGCTTCCCTTCCCATTTTGGCCACAACTCTAATACTGTCCCTTTATATTGTACTGGCGACTGCTCACAAAAACAATTTGAAACTGTATTATCATCTTTAAATAACTGCAGTTCCATATCAAAGTCATCAATCCTATCAATTACTTTATTATCTCTTACCCTAAAAACAGTTTTTGACATACTGTTCTTCCTTGAAGTTTGTAAAACCTTACATTCCCCACCACACTTCACCGAGTTAATTTTATTTTTAGATACACCACCATCGACAACAGAACTACTCCCTACAGTATAGGCCTACCTTTCTACCACATTACAATCCATACTATCATTTATATTATTATCATTATCAACATCAACATGTACTGAACTGAAATTAAAATTATTTAACGGTTCAACAATAACATGACTTTTTGAGAACATAAGTGGACAAGATTTTGCCAATACTGAATGTTGACTAGCACTGTGTTTTTTTTATTCCAGCGGACAGTGTGTTTGATGCTAATTTTTTAACATTAAAAATAACTTTTGAACATTTAACTGGGCAAGAGTTTGCCATGTATGAATGCTGATTAGCATAAGGTATTGTGCGGCCAATTAAACCTTGGTTGGTTTAACACAGTAGATTGAAGAAGTAGTAGTTTGTCACATGGACTTGTATCAGTCATGACCACTAACAATAACACCACATATTTAGTGATAACTGATTCATTGATTGAATCGCGTGTAATGCGTCATTGTCAATGAGAAGTCACCAAAGATTGGCGATAATTGATTGAAGAAGCTCTGCACTGAATTTCTGTGAAGATGTGTTGTGGAGGTGTTCACGCTGTCATTATGCCGAAAGTTAAATCAACTGGTGCGAGGGAAGTTTTCAAGGGAGTTATTGAACTCTAGTGATGGGCGTTGGCGTAGTGTATACTCTGCTCGTCGGTCTTCGACTGCTGAGTTACAGCGTTGTGTTGCGTCTACGACTTTGTCGTCTCCGGTAGGTGGTGCTTTGATCCAGGAGGCGTCGCTGGAGGATATCGCCCGGCTTCTGGACTCAAAATTTACCACCATTACTGCTCCTATTTTGTGTAGACTGTCTTCATTGGAAGCAAAAACTGTTGATCCACCATTGATACTCGAGGATTTGGAGCGGGCAGATGTGATGTATGGTGACGACCTGACAGGATGGCCGAATGAGTTAGAGCGTCCGTCTCCCATGTTGGTAGATCATGGGGTCATGGGTTCGAACCCTGGTCGAGTCAAACCAATGACTTAAAAATTGATACTTGTTGCTTCCTAGCCAGGCGCTCGGCATTATTAGGATAGGGCAAGGACTGGTGTGCTCAGTGTCAGGATAATGTGACTGAGTGGGATACCAGGTCATGGTGCCAACGGCCTGGTTTCCCAGTGGGACAGCACTATAAGAGTCACCATGAGTGTGCACTGTCACAAGTCGGTACCCGTCCTGATATGACATTAGATGTTGCTAGGACCTAAAACAACAAACGTATGGTGACGTCATGCTCTCCCTGTTTAAAAACACTGATATACGCACTAGGCGTAATTCTGCTTCAGGATCTCACCCATGTGTTGGGTGTGGGGAAAGTAGTGATGAGCCAATAGCAAGAAAGCAAGTTTCAGGGCCTGATGATATGCCGAGTAATTGCCATAGGGTTGTTAGGGTAGTTGGGAGTAGAACGGAGAAGCCGTTAATGTTTTGAGGATGCTTCTTCTGACTCGGACAATGACATGATGAAGGACTTAATAAGAATTGCAGGGGCTAAGGCAAAGAAAGCCAAAGGTAAACGTAAATTATTGCCTTACATATATGTGATCCGGGATGAGAGAAAGGGGAAGGTCGGTCTTGGAGCCAGTATGTGGTTTGAACACTTTGCGGCTATACTCCGAATGCTTAGACATGGCGATGTTCCCGAGAAGTGGGTAGATAAGATTAACGCGCATTTAGATAGCCTGCTTGATATGGTGCAGCATTACACATGGGATACCTGTCTAGCTTTCTCAGAATGGGTTTTTAACATGGTAGCCGATAAGAGGCTGCCGAATGGCTGGGATGATGATGCAATGATTGCTGAAATTCGCAGGGATGAAGGTGGTTGAGGCCAAAGACTAACTAAAGCTAGCTGGAAGAGTAGTAGATAGAGTGGTTCTAGTGACTATAAAGTAAAGACAGTGACGGTCGTATGTGTTCGATTTGGAACAAAGGTAGTATGCGTGGATTTTGAACAGCCATGGTTTCGGAGCAGACAGGTATTTCCAGGTATGCACATGGTGTGCCTATCACATTCGCAAGAAGCATTATCACAAAGAAATAGATTGTAAAAATAAATTAAAGTCATGTGATATTAAGAATAATGTCGATTCAGATGCATCTCGTGTCAAGAATTTTTAGAGAACGACAGGCTTGGTGTCGAAACAGAACAAGTTCATGTGTGAGTTGATAGATGGCGCACAACTCGCCCCTGAACCACATGTGCAACCATCGGGTCCAGTCATTACAGGGCTGTGTCAGGTCAGTAAAGGCAATGTCGATGCCAAAAGATTACCCATGTTTTCTCCAATTTCTATGTCTACAGTTACACCTCATGTTGACTCTTCGTGTATCATGAATGCTGTATTGAAAATTAATGACTTCCAGAGTTTCAGGAAGTTTTGTTACCCATTTCAGGTCCCCGCGGTGGCTTTTCTAATGGGAACTTGAGTATTTTGAGGAAAGATCAGCATACGCCACTTGATGTGTATAATAACAAACGGCGTTGTACAGAAAATCCGTTAGATGGGATATGTAGTCAAAAAAGGAGTAGGGTTGGCAGTGAAAATTGTATTGTCGATTCTGTGAGTGGTTCAAAGACCTGTAGTGATTGGTACAATAATAATGTATGAAAGCTGTCTAATAATATATCTAAAATTCAAAATGATGGTGGCAAGACAAGAAATAAAGTTGTGTGGTAGTTTGAGGCGAACACACCTAACTGATAAAAAGGCAATGACTGAGTTCCAATGCGATGGTTGCCATGGTGATGTGTCAACACGAATTCAAAACAAGTCCATGTTGACATCTCAACATATAAACAATCATATCGATTTGTTTCAATCAAAGTTCCATGAACTCAATATTAAGTCTGCACAGACTTCGAACAACTTTCCTACAATTAGTCTAGCCACTAATTTTGTGCATAGCCTGAAAATAGGTCGCACTCAAAATTGTGCTACTCGGCACTCGTTGGCAACAGTGTCCTGCTCGCCAAATTTGAAAAGTTCGATTTGTAATTTAAATTTGTGTTAAAAGTTTAATAGGTCATCTAAAATGGTTGAAGAAAGTATTAATATTGATAATAAGAATAGTGATACACAAGTTACTGGTACCGGTAGTATGGATGTAGACAACAAATTTAACAAAAATATGATGGTTATTGCTGATGATGGTGCTAATGGTCAGTTAAATAATATAGAGGATAATTAAGTTATTTGCAGCTGGCCAAAAACATTGGGAAAAAGTTATCTGATACCATAGGGGAGACATATAATAATATAGATATTATGAGCCATAGGCTCGAAGAATTGGATATTGAACTAGGTTTGACTATGCTAGAGGAGGAGAAAGTTAAAAGAAATTATTGTGAAAAATCTCCTATGGAGTATAAAAATACTCTGTTAAAGTTTTGGCCTGGATGGAATTACAATATAGAGATGACTAGTGGATATAATACCATATTCAAATTAGTAAGAGAAAATGGGGTTCCAAATTACTTATGTGCAAAGATTTCAGGATTAAATATAAGTATGTGGAGAAGGTTATTGGTTAATTATCAGGATACAAATTTAGTAGACTTTTTGGAATATGGCTGGCCAGCTAACTATACATGAGACATAGCACCAAAATCAACATAAATAAACCATTGTTGTAATGAATATTGAATAAATAAGTATGTAGAAACTGAAATTTCTCATGGAGCATTGTTAGGTCCATTTAATAAGGCCCCTTTTTTGCCATGGGCTCAAATTAGTTCTATTATGGCTCGTCCAAAAAAAGAACACCGAGGAATGAAGAATTATAGTAGATCTGAGTTTTGCAAATGGGAGGGAGTTAATTCTGATATTGTAAAAGGTTTTTATCAAGGGGAAACTTATACATATAATTTACCATCAATTATGGATTTAGCTAGAGAAGTTACTAGACTAGGAAAGAACTGCTAAATGTGGTCTATAGATTTAGCAAGAGCTTATCGACAATTAAGAACATGTCCGTTGAGTGTACCACTTTTTGGAATTAAGGTGGGTGGGAAATATTATTTTGACATAGCACTTCCTTTTGGATGCAGGACCTGAAGTACGGCTTGTGCAAGAACTACTTCTGCAGTAGTATATTTGTTTAAGAAAAAAAGGGTTTTTTGCTTTATGCTATTCGGATGATTTTGTAGGACTAGAAAAAGCACAAAAAGGGTATAACTATGTTCTTAGTTTAACAAAACTGTTAGGTTTAGATCTTTCAATTAAAAAATGTACACCTGCCGAAACGAACATGAAATGGTCAGGTTATGAAATTGATAGTCAGGACATGGAAGTCAGGATCCCTAAAGAAAAATTGTTAGATATTTTAACTGAAAGTAATATGTGGAAAGTGGGGAGTAAAGTAACTAGAAAAAATGTTCAAAGACTTGTGGGTAGGTTGCAATTTATTTCTAAATGTGTGGTTAATTCTAGGAGATTTATGAATAGAATTTAAGATTTTCTAAGGGCAACCCCTTTTATTGAAAAAGCAGTAGTTAGTCAGGATTTAATTAGGGACATAGCATGGTTTTTGCGTTTCGCGGAAGGGTGTAATGTTTGATTTATTTTTGTAAGCTCTTCACTCAAATTCTTTTCTGTTTTTTTTTTCCCTTGCAGCTTACAATTATGCCTTAGTTAGGAAGCTAAGCTTCTATTTTAAGGCAGGCTTATCAGAAGGAACATGGAGGAATAAAAGGGTTCATTTTGAAGAATATTTTAAGTTTTGTTAAAAAAACAGAATATTAATCCAAAATATCCCAAACTTAAAAAGGTAATGTTATATACTTTGTATTTAAATGATGAATTAAAAACAGAAGGGGCAATAAAAAATTATTTGTGTGGATCTAAGTCTTGGGTGAAACTTGTATGTGGTAGATGGGAAGTATTTGATAGATATGCATTGTCAATCCTTAAAAAAAGAGTATTTAAATTTTGTAATAATGTTGTAAATAGAGCTTATCTATTAAAAATAAAACATGTTAAGTTACTTATATTAAAGTTTCTAAAAATGGGTAAACCTGGTCTAGTATTTGTTGCTGCTGTGTTAATTGGTTATATATGTTTGTTAAGACAATCCAATTTATTCTATTCCGAGATGCTGGGTGATGGCGGTCATACGTTGCTGTGTGGAGACATCAAGGCACACAAGACACATCTGTTGGTGCACATCCGTAGCACAAAAACCATCTGTAAACGGGAGGACAGCTACCACGTCAAACTACCAAGGATGCACAACTCAATCCTCTGTCCTGTGCGTGCATGGAACAATTGTACATGTTAGTTATAACATGGGTAATTCACGGGCGGTGACGAGACGGCAACATCTAATTGCTCATAAACAACTCACATCACCTTACGGGATTCGAACCCACAATCTGATCAGTGACTGCACGACGCCGGTGCTGCCTCCTAGAGGATACCACCGCACCGAGCGGCCACCCCTCCACAATGGACTCTCCCACCCAAAACACAGTGACAACCGCCGAGCAGCTCGCCACTCAGCGACCAAACACCAGACAGTCAACCACGCCCTAAATTTAGGCAGCACCTCCACGCAACGACACGCCACGTAACGCAATGAAACGACAAGACAAAACGTTCACCATGCCAGCGACTAGGAAGTCAAACCGCACGGTACAGCCTAAGAGACCAAACACCCAGCAAGCACGGCGTGGACGCCCGAGAGGAGCGAGAGGAGCCGCAACCGCGATCACACAAGTGAGTGAACGAGAAATACAGACACCGACTCGCGGCGCTAAACGAAGGCAGACAATGGAGGAGTCCGATGATGCACAGAGTGGCGAGCTAGAGCAACACACAGACAACACAATGATACAGGCAATACAGAGTGTGATGTCTGCACAAATGAGAGATCTAAAGGACGACCTGATAACGCGCATGGAAGTGCTGGAAACAAACGCGGAGAAGCGGAGCCGCACGGATGGCGTGACCCAGTTAGATCGCGTCCCCACGCCCCGGGAAGCAAATGGCGGGAACGCGCCTAGTGTGGTCTCTGCTAGCACGGCGAGCAGGCAAATGAGCGCACCGATGGGAACCACACAAATGGGGATGATGCAAGCCCCAACGAATACACTACAGATATACAGCGACGCAACAAACAGACAGGCGTTTCCCACCATGCAATTTACTCAACCTTTCAACAACGACCAACCCACGAACAAATTCATCGCATGGCAGTAACCTACCCAACATAACGAAAACGGCGCAGACCAGAGGACATAGGCAATTAACGAGCTACTCGCCGCAGCCGGGACAGCAATCGGAAGAAAGAGAGGTAAAGTCAGCCTGTTACCTCACACCTACGTAATTAGAGGGGAAAAGAAGGAGAAAGTGGGACTGGGCGAGGCTACATGGGCCGAATACATAGCAGCATTGTCCAGAATGGCCAGCGAAATAACCACACCCAATAGCTGGAGGCAAGCGATAGTCAACCACATACACCAGATCGCCACAATGGCGACCACCTGGGATTGGAATACCTGCCGCAGATGGTTGGAGCTCGTATTCTCAATGATCGAACACGGCCGCCTACCACACGCGTGGATGGACAGTTACGCAATCAAGGACGTGCAACGCGACGCCATCGCCGTAGGATCGAGGCTTGGTGCCGAGAGAACATGCAATCACCAGTGCAGCCATAGGCAGACGAATACTACGACCAACCCACACCCCCAAGCATCAAACGTACCATTTGAATACAGAAACGACTTCAACCAAGAGGTTGACGGGAAGCCATGCAACACATGGAACTGGGGGAATGAGTGCGCGTTTGGGGCATCGCACGGCGAGATGACAGACAGAAAGGCGCACGTATGCGCCTGGTGTGCAAATAAATATAGACGAGCAAACGGACACAAAGAGATGAACTGTCTGAACAAGAAACGATTCCTAGAAAGAAAGCCGGCGCAGCAACCACAAGAGAGCAGCGCCAATACACCCACGGCACCACAACAACAGGCCCAGGGTTCTTAGTCACTGGCTCCTCAGGACAAGCAACCGCTGCAGAGGAGCCAGTGAAAACCCAGCAATCCCAGCGCGACCGGGCAATGGAACGGCGGAGCATAAGACAGGATAGGCACAAAAAAGAAAAACACCACGCGATATAACCATCATCGCCACAAAGCTACACGCCAGGACACGATCACTGCCGTACAACCTAAGAAGTATGGCAGAGAGGCACGGCACAAGTAGGGAAATGCCAACAATACAGGCGGTAATACCAAGGCGGAGAGCGTCTCTCCCAACGGTCACTGAGAGGAGCGACAAGATGGCGACCGAGGCCCCCACTTCCCGCCAAAACGCAGAGCGCGCCAAAAATGATGCGGCCAGCAGACAAGATGGCCGCCGACAAGTCCCAACAACGAAAAACCATACGACCACTCAAAAACCGCGCAACTGGGCACCCAAGAAATAGCAACAACGGCGAGGAGGAACAAAGCCGGAAAAACGGCAGATGGCACCACCGCAGGCCTGGAGGAGCAAACGAAATGAGCAGCCGGCGCCGCCGCAGCAGCAGAAGGGCAAACGAAACCGGCCGCCGGCAACGAACGCAGCCAATAGTTATCAGAAGGCAAAAGCGAGGAAAGCAGCATTAACGAAGCCAGCGAGGATGGCGACGAAGACATTCAGACATCAAACAATGAGGCAGCGACGAGTACACACAACGAAATAGTGGGTACAGAAACAAGCGACGAGGTCAGATACGGCGCATTAACCGACGACGAGACATGGGACCCGGCGGGAACAACCCCCCCCCCCCCCGAAAAATACGAGACACAGCGCTACCAAACCACCTCGGCGCTCGGATACCAGTACCGTCAGCACTGAACATAGCAGAGTGGAGGAAAATGCTCACAGGATACCACGACGAAAGAGTAGTCGACTACCTGGAATTCGGCTGGCCCGTGGACTATACGGCGCAGCAACCATCAAAGCCAACGACGAAGAACCACGCCAAGGAACAAAAACAACTAGAAGCAATCAGAGGGTACGTAGAGACCGAGATCAGGCACGGCGCAATACTGGGTCCATTCCACGAACCACCATTCGGCCCCTGGAGCCAGGTCAGCCCTCTCATGACCAGACCAAAGAAAAACTCAGACAAATTACGAGTAATAGTGGACCTCACATGGCCCCGGGGGCAGAGTGTGAACACCGGCATACGAAGGGGCTATTACCAAGGCTCCCCGTCGACATATACGCTCCCAAACGTGATGGACGCGGCCGACGAGGTGGCGAGGATCGGTCAAGAAGCATACATATGGACAGTCGACCTAGCAAGAGCGTACAGGCAATTAAGAACATGCCCCCTATCAACACCGCTGCTGGGCATAATGCTGGACGGAAAATATTATGTCGACACGGCCCCCACCCTTCGGGTGCAGGACATCATCACTCGCATGCGCACGCACGACAGGAGCAGTCGTCTATCTGCTAAGGAAAAGGGGCCACTTCGTCCACTGCTACCTGGACGACTTCGTAGGGGTGGCGCCGACGAAAGACCAGGCTCAGGCAGCATACGACAACATCACAGAAACAGCCAAAAAGCTCGGCCTCGAACTAGGCCCGACAAAATGCACCCCACCAACCAAGAACTTGGAATGGCTTGGCTTCAAAATTTCATCCGAAAACATGAGAGTGACAATACCGGAAGAAAAGATGGACGACATACTCGACGAATGCGCCACATGGATGAGCAGGGCCAGCGCCACAAGAAAGGAGATACAGAAACTCGCAGGAAAGCTACATCACATCGCTCGGTGCGTGGAGCCGGCTCGGAGATTCATGTCTCGGATCTTTGAAGCCCTCAGACAGGCACCGTACACGGGGAGGCAGCCCGTCACAATCGACCTCATGGCAGATATCAAGTGGTTCCTTGCGTTCGCACGCAGGTCAAATCGCCTCATACTACTACAGAAAGAAAAACGCACGGATTGGATAATAGAATCCGACTCATCACTCCGCGGGGCGGGAGCTTACTCGCCAGAGAAGTTCTACGTGCACGAATACGACGACGAGACCATACAAAAGACAACGAACATCGCCCACCTCGAGGCCCTCAACCTCATAGTCGCCATCAAAGCGCTGGCACCACAACGACCAGAGGCATACAACATCGTTGTGAACACAGACAACGAGGCCAGCCAGAAGGTACTAGCCTCCAGGGCAGGAAGAGACCTAGTCCTCACCGCATGCGCTAGGGAACTCTGGCTGTTCGCGGCAACCAAATCATGCCAGATTGAGATACGACACAAGCCAGGGAAGGAGCTGGTGCTCGCCGACGCCCTAAGCAGGCATGGCTTCGACAAGGGGGCTAGCCTAATCGCCCAGTCCGCTTGCCAAGATATGGGGTTAAATGAAATTCATGTCTCCTTTGATAACATCCTCACTGAGGGACTATAGAGTAATCTGGTAAGATCGCTAAATTGCACCTCTCTTCCCAGGTTTTACGGAGGAGACGCACCAAAAGATCCTTCGCCTCTACTTTGCCGGGCTGGCGCCCGGGACCGGGCTGGCGCCCGGGACCTGGAAAAACAAGGCTGCCCAGTTCAAGAAATACATCAAGTTTGCGGCAATGAGCGGGTTCCATCCGGCGACCCCAGCGCAATACGACATCCTCGCGTATATTTCCCACCTGGAAGAGACGCTGGCCTCCCCGGGGGCCGCCATGAACTACATAAGCGGCGCCAGGACGGGCGTACAGCTCCTGGGAGGGAACCCCGCACAGTTCGACACATACCAGACCGGCCTCATGAAAAAGAGGAGTCAAAAGAGCATCCCGTCACATCCCGAGGCCGGCCCCGCCACTAACTCCGACCGAGCCCGCAGGGGTCATTAACTACTTGACCGGCGCAGGTCACGGGGCGGTCGTACTAACAGCAGTCATTCTCATCGGTTATGTGACACTGCTGAGGCAGGGCAACATCTTGACCACCCCCGGGCCGGGAGGGGACAGCCACACCCTCCTGGCGCGTGACGTGCGGGTCGCTCCAGGGGGGCTGAAGGTAACAATCAACTCCACCAAAACAAGATGGAGGGTGGGGCAACCATACATCGTGGTGGTTCCGGCGATGCCTGACTCCCCCTATGCCCTCTGGCGGCTTGGCGCAGATATTGGGATCGGCAGAGGCCCTCCCCAGATGGCCCAGCTTTCCTCCTCCCGGGGGGGGGACCCCTGCCCGCCGCCTGTCTCTTGAGGGTCCTACGGCTGGCACTGGCGGGTTCCCGGGTCCCCAACGCCCAAGACTACACCCTCCACAGCCCCCGGAGGGGCGGGGCGCTGGCGTGCCAGGCGGCTGGACGCCCCTTAAAGGACATGGCCCTGGGGGCGTGGTCGTCGGGGGTGGTCCGGTCGTATCTGGGCCCTCCTGGGGCGCCTCTCCCCCCCCCCCCCCCACGAACCCTACCATTAACTGGTTGTAGGGTTTGAGTACTATACGCTGCGGTCCTCGGGCTCACTGATCGGCCGGGGAAGAGCCCCTATTATTACCGGTGAAACATTTCTGACCTTAATGAACCCCCAATCCACCGGCCGCCTGCCACCGGGGGACATTTGACTGATTATACCACTACTCTTGAACTGTTAGTGACCTAGGAAATTGCCTCTACCTTTGTACTTCAGATTGTCATCTCGATTATCCTGTAGCCTGTAACTAGACACTTAATGATTAAATAAAACGCCGATATAACCAGTCGAGTCTCCGCCTTAGTGAATTGTACATGTTAGTTATAACATGGGTAATTCACGGGCGGAGACGAGACGGCAACATCTAATTGCTCATAAACAACTCACATCACCTTACGGGATTCGAACCCGAAATCTGATCAGTGACTGCACGACACCGGTGCTGCCTCCTAGAGGATACCACCGCACCGAGCGGCCACCCCTCCACAATGGACTCTCCCACCCACAACACAGTGACAACCGCCGAGCAGCTCGCCACTCAGCGACCAAACACCAAACACCAGACAGTCAATGCAACGAAGGGAGCCAAGCTATCCTGTTGGCCATTGGTGACATCGCATAGTCTACGACATGGAGCAGCTCAAGAATATGCTAGATTAGGAGTGCCTTTAGACTATTAAACTATTAGGGCACTGGAAATCAAATAGTGTCTTTAGTTATGTGAATAAACATCTTGTTAGTAAGGGACCATCTACTCTCCTGTCCCAATTTGGCTGAGAGTTAGATTGTCCTTATCCTGTTATGTCTGATAGTATGAATCTTTTGTCTGATGTGTGCCTGGTGTGCTTCGAGAGTATGACTTTGATCTTTCCATAGCTGCTGTCTCCTGTCTTCAATTTCAAGAACATATATTTTTTTTAAATCTTGGTACTAACCCTCTCGCTACCCTCAGGCTAGGGAGAAGGAAGCACTCCGGGTCCAGCAATTAGCATAAACAACTCACGATCGGAGGATGTTTGTTGAGTTGCTCCTGCAATATTTGATCTACGACTACGTACTAACTGTAAGTATAGAAGTTATAGTGATACAATTTGTTTGTGATGCACTATAGCATCTTTTCACAAAGTTTTTAGAATTTGTGATGTGTTTGTTCACTTTTATGGGTGCTTTAGATTCTAGAACACCTATAGAACAAAGCAAACCTTTTTTCCTTTGTTCTATAAGCCGCCGGTTGCCGAATGGAGAGTGATGTTGGGTGGAGCCACATCATGTGATTTTTCCTCGGTTTCTTTTATGGATTCGCGTTTGAAATTATCCTGGGTTTCTTTTATGGACTCCACACACTTTTTTAGGCGTACCTCCGAGTTTCATAGCATTTTCTCCAACTAGTTGGCGCAGAAGCCACAGGGGGGAGAAGTGTGCGGAACAGCGAGTGTGGGAGGTTACCGATATACTGGTCCCTACCCCTCGTTTGGTTTTGGTTTCCATACCATATACCTACGACAATACACTTAGCTTATTCACGCCTGTATTGGAATGGTTTAAATATTTTCTCCAATACCAATAGATGCTCAATTTGGTTTTGATAAAACCTGTTGTGTCATTTGCAACGAATTCCGGTGTTAAAGTGACTTTCTTTGATTGTTACAGACTACCGATGGCTACGAAGCAGAGTAAGCCACCGGCAGCAGCAGCGGCAGCGCGACCGGCTGAGGATTACGATTCTTCGCCGGTGGAGACGGCCCCGCCGCCCCCTGATGGGATTGCGCAGGTCATGTCAGACCCGGATGTTGACATGGAACCGGAAGTGGTCGGCACAGTTCCTTCGGACTGGGAGGCCCGTATGACAACCATTTTGGAGACTAAGTTACGGGAGTTTCGTCCTTCTAGGCCTCGCGACAGAAGGCCTTTGTCGCCAAAGGAGGATACTGACTGGGAAGATGTCACGGATGATGATTTTTCCAAGGTGGATTCATCTCCAGAGCCACCACCTCAAAAGAAAAAGAGGAAGCAGATGAAGGCTGTGAGTTCATCCGGAGATGAATTCAAGCAAGAATGTGGTGAAAAAGCAGAAGATTAAGAAACACCATACCAAGAAAAAGAAGAAGGATTCTTCTTCTGATTCTTCCTCTGACTCTTCTTCAACAGAGTCGGACTCCGAGACAGCGTGCAGGGGTGTACGCAAAGACAGGAGGAAAAGTGAGGAAGAAGTGTGCCATAGAGAAGGCAAAGGAGGTATTGACAATGACCATGATGCGCGAAACCATCAAAGGTCACTTCAATACGTTTAAACCCGCAGAGGTGATTACCAAGCTAGGGGAAAAGCTGACAGGCATCAAAGGAATCCCGGATTCCGTGGTCAAAGAGATGGACATGGATGTCTATCTCAATGAGGATCAGAAGAAATTCGAAGGGGTCCTACACACTGTCCACAAGGCCGTTTTGGGGGCCTTAACAGCGATTGCGCCTGTGGCCAATCGTATGCAGAATAAATTCTCGTCTCTTGCAAGAACCATGGATATGGGAATAGCCATGCTCACTGCGGCAAGCAATTTCTTGTTGTATAGGCATTTTGAAAAGCAGTCTGTCCCGAAGCGTGGAAGTAGGTCGCTCGCTCTAAAAAAGTGGTTTACAATGATGGAAAAGAGTATACTCTTTTCTTACAGCCAAAGCCAGTGAAGGGGAAACCACTGGACAAGTCCAAGATGTTTGGAGGCCAACTCCAGTACCTCTTTAAAGAGATTGAGACGGGATCAAAGTGTGGGAAGCACATGGACACCCGTTTCAGGCACATGCTACCACCCGTTTCAGGAGAGGCCGTGCGGACTTTCGCACGAGGCGGATCGGCAGAGGGGGTCGGTTCGGCCCGACCTACGGCTTCCAGCCGCAAGGACGCAGACAGCGCCAGCCGTCAGGCTGGAATGACGGAAACAGGCCGTTCAAGAGGGAGTACATTCCCAGCAAGCCTTTCCCTCGACCAGGGAACAAGTAGAGGTAGCGATGCAAACCTCGGAGGCCAATAAAACACCTGTTACTTCTGAGGCCACACAAACAAGTGTAAGCGATTTTAAGGCTGGAAATGTTCAAAATTGTTTACAGCAGTGGGAAATGATTACTGATAACTTAAATATTTTAGGTATTGTTGAAGGGGTACGTATCCCCTTTACTCAATTACCAGTACAGGGGAACATTCCCTTCCCCTATAGTTTTGATTCAAACGAAAGAGAGGCACTAGCTAAACAAGTAGAGAAATTCTGTAAGAAAGGAATTATACAGAAAGTAGACCATTTTAAAGGAGAATTTATTTCAAATATTTTTTCCCGCCCGAAACCCAATGGGGCTGTTCGGATGATTTTAGACATAACACGACTAAACTAGATGGTTGAATATAAGCATTTTTAAATGTTTTCACTTGAAACGGTGAGAGACTTGGTTACACAAGGATCTTGGCTAGCTAGTGTGGATTTATGGGATGCATATTACACGATTCCGATTTATGAACCAGATAGAAAATATTTAAGGTTTCTTTGGGATGAACAACTTTTTGAATTTAGTTGTATGCCCAATGGTTTAGCCTGTGCCTCTCGGTTGTTTACCAAACTACTTAAACCAATTTTTCACTAATGGCGAGAAAAGGACATGTTATGTTCCCATATATTGATGATTCATTTATTGTGGCACAGTCAAAGACAGAGTGTCAGAAGGCGGTCAGGGATCTCTGTGAACTCTTCACTAGATTAGGATTTTATATCCATAACCAGAAGTCGGTTTTTCAACCGACTACTGAACTGAAATGTTTGGGGTTTTTATTAAACACTGAACATATGACTGTGTCGTTGACCGAACAGAAACTAGACAAGTTTGTAGAGACGGCGACCCAGTTAGTAAGATTAATGAGGCCGAAGATTAGGCAGGTCACCGTGCTTATCGGGATCATGATAGCCTATGACCTTGCTATTCTATACGGGAAAGCGCACATTAAGTCACTAGAAATAGATAAGAATTTTGCATTAGCCCGTACTATAGGGAATTTTGAATGAAAGATGTTTATTTCAGAAGATGGGTTACAGGATATTGAGTGGTGGTTTAAACACATAAACACCTCTCCAAATCCGATAGGTATGGGTGAACCCAACACAGTAGTGACAACAGATGCTTCGTTAGAAGGATGGGGTGGCCATCGAGATAGTGTAGCAACAGGAGGTCGATGGTTAGAAGAAGAAATTTCTGATCATATTAATGCTTTAGAATTTAGAGCGGTTTATTTGGGGTTATGCAGCTTAATAATACGCATACCAAAGTGTCATGTCAGAATTCTGACAGACAATACTACCGCAATGGCTTACATTCGTAACATGGGAGGGACTAAGTCCAAACCGTCTAATAAAATAGCAAAATTAATTTGGAATTGGGCACAAGAACATGATGTTTGGCTAACGGTAGCACATATCCCAGGTCGTCAGAACACATTGGCAGATAGCAAAAGTCAACATTTCCATGATCATTTAGAATGGTCATTGAGTGATAAGATTTTTGAAGAAATTTGTCAAAAATGGGGTCGACCAGAGATAGGCTTATTCGCGTCAAGAAAGAACTACAAAGTAGATATATATGTCTCTTGGCATCCAGAGCCCAAGGCTTGGCAAGTGGATGCTTTTTCATTAATTTGGGAAAATAATTTTTATTATATTTTCCCACCATTCAGCATTATCAGCAGAGTAGCCAAGAAGGTCAGAATGGATCGGACCCACGCAATTCTGATCATGCCCGAGTGGGACACGCAGCCGTGGCTAGCAGCAGTAGCGTTAGGAGCAAAAGATTGCCTCAGATTCCCAAGAGCACGGGGCAATCTGTCACATCAAGGCCCTCTGACCATCCACGGAGACGTGTCAACAACACATTCCTTTTCTAAGTAAACATTTAGAACAATTTGGGTTGGATAAGATTACCCAACAAAGACTGATGTCCCATGCATGGAGGAAAGGAACAGTTAAATTATATACAAGTTATTTGAAGAAATGGGGTGTTCATTGCTTGATAAAGAAGATTCAACCTTTAAAGCCCACTATAGCCCAAGTAGCTAGATTTTTAAGGATGTTAGAAGATGAAGGATTAGGTTTTGGGGCCATTAATGCAGCAAGATGTGCATTAACAATTGTTTTACCAAGGGTAGATGGACAAACAGTGGGTAAACACCAGGTGATACACTGGTTCTTAAGATCGGTGTATGAAAGAAATCCCCCCCAAAGCCCAAATATAGTAGATTTTGGGATGTATCTGTAGTGTTTAAATTGTTTAGATCCTGGCCTAGTAACAATCATTTAGATATTAAGCAGCTAGGATTTAAGCTGGCAGTGCTGTTACTATTAGTAACAGGACATAGAGGACAAAGTATTGTAGCTTTATCTCTAGATTGACTTGAGATTGACAAAAAGGAGGCTATGTTTGATTTGACACAATTGTTAAAGTCAAACCGCACAGGGGACCCATTTTCCATGGTGCATGTTAATTGTTTCTCAGAAGATCCGAGGTTGTGTGTAGTTTCAGCCATAAGGGCGTATATATCCAAGACAAAAGGAATACAAAATTCAAGACAGCTTTTGGTGAGCTTTATTAAGGCACACAAGGGCATTTCAAGAGACACTCTCGCAAGATGGACCATTAACGTCCTGAAGGCAGCAGGAGTGGATACTGGACACTATGCTTCCCATTCGACAAGGGGAGCCATGGTCTCGAAAGCACGACTGCTAGGGATCTCAGTGAAGAGAATCCTGGCACACGCAGGCTGGAAGACTGCCAAATCGTTTGCAAAACATTACAACAAACGATTAGAAAAGTCGAGCGGCCTGGCCACACGCTTACTCACCAATTAACAAAACAGGTGAGAAAAGTTATGAGTGTTAATACTAATGATTACCCATTTAAGTTAAGGAACAGAAATATAAATAAGAATTGTTTGAATATGAATGAATTAAGGATAAAAATTACGTCTCCGTGAAGAGCAAATGTTTCAAATTTAAAAAGAAAAAGAAAGCTGTACAGAATTTGATGACGCATATCGAATAAACTAAACAAAAACGTAATGTGTGACAGTACACAATGATTCTATTTGAGGATACTACTTACAATGGGGACCTTTCAGTTTGCAGAACTCTCGTCAGATTGCATACCATGCCGGTCTCTGTAATGCTTTGGTTGGATAGAAGTGTGTAAATGAGAGGGTGTGATGCGCGAAAAGGAAGAAGGAAGGCGGGGGTGGGAAAAAGGCGTTTTATTAACGCCTCAACAGGGCATACAGAGGAACAGATATACAGGGAAGGAACAAGGAAGGGCTCATGAGGAGCAAGGAACAGGCTCGAGAGGAGCAAACAGTGAAGGGCCCATGAGGGGCAGAGATAAGCAGGAGGGGCTCATGAGGAGCAACGTCAGAGTTCAGGTCGGGGGGGTGCCGAGGAGCCCTCCGCCGCAGAGGGAAGAGGGTAGAGGAGGGAGAGTTGGGTGGGTGGGTGGAGGAGAAAGGAGGTGAGGTCTGGAAGGCGGCAGGAGGGCGAGTGCCTGAGGGAGGCCGGCGGGCGGCCTTATAAGGGAGGGAAGGGGCGCGGGCGACAGCAGGTGAGGTGTGAATGCTGCCGGCCCGGGGGAGGGTGAGTGGCGGTGAGGAGCGGGCGTCGGGTGAGGCGCGAATGCTGCGCGACAGGGGGGCGGGGGAGGAGGCGGCGCGGCGGGGTCTGGCGAGGTGTGAGCGCAGCGCGACAGCCCGGGGCGGGGGAGGGTCTCTTCCTCTCCTCGCATCAAACGTAATGCTTCGCATTACGACCGATGCGCGAAAAGGAAGAAGGAAGGCGGGGGTGGGAAAAAGGCGTTTTATTAACGCCTCAACAGGGCATACAGAGGAACAGATATACAGGGAAGGAACAAGGAAGGGCTCATGAGGAGCAAGGAACAGGCTCGAGAGGAGCAAACAGTGAAGGGCCCATGAGGGGCAGAGATAAGCAGGAGGGGCTCATGAGGAGCAACGTCAGAGTTCAGGTCGGGGGGGTGCCGAGGAGCCCTCCGCCAAAAATAAGGAGAGGGCTCGAGGCGCGCCCGAGGCGGAGGCGCGGGCGCCCGAGGCGGGGGCCCGGGGAGGCCGGCCTGGGTGAGGAGAGGGTCCGGGGCCTAGGTGGATGGGGGAGCGGGCGGCCAAAAAAGGGAGGCCCGCTCCTGAGGGCTGGGGGGAGGAGGTCCGGCGAGGGTCGAGCAGGGGGGCAGCGAACTCCTCAGGGCTGGGCGGGGTGGGGGTCGGGTCGGGAGGGTTCATGAAGGCGGTGTCGTGAGCGTCCGTGGCTGGGTTGTCCGGGGAGGGTCCCTGGTGAGGCTGGGCCGTGTCGCCCGAGGTGTGAGGTGCGAGGTGGTGGGCCCCGGCTTCGTCTGGGCGGCGTTTCGATTGGTGGTCGCTGGGAGGTTGTCGGTGGAGGTCGCGGGGCTGTCGGCAGTGGTGAGGGTGAGGCGCCGGGAGGGGCCCCCCGAGCCGGCCGGGGGGGGGGCCGGCGGATCAAAAATCCGCCGAGGCGGCCGGGGTCTGGCGCTCACGGGCTTGCTTGGTGAGGCATACCGCCTCACAGTGCCTGGTGAGTAGGCGCCGTACATTGGCGCAGTAGGCGCAGATGTGCCGGCGCCTGTCTCCCACCTCGCCGTGGGCCTCCCCGATGTGGGCCCGATCGCACGAGGTGGGATCGCGGTTCCACGCGGGGCAGGGGGCCCCGTGAGTGTGCCTATCGTAGGCGGTGCGGGCGTCGGCTTGGGGCCGGGGCGGGTGTGTGCCTCGGGCCCATTCGCCTCGGGGGAAGTCCTCGCCTCGGGAGACTGGTGTTGCCGGGGGGGTGGGCGTGGTGATGGAGTCCATCCTCAGGGCGTTGAGGGCGACAGAGTCGTGCCATCCGTGGGGGAGCCTCCCGTCCGCTATCCAGGTGAAGATGGCCTCTGAATAACGGCGGACGGTAGGCCAGGGATGCACGAGGATATCCCTCATCACGGTGAGGTGGTGGTGGCGTAGGCCCTGGAGGGAGTGCTCGGGGAAGGCTGGGTGGCCGGCGAGGGTGAGGAGGGCGAGGTTGTACTCATCGCGGGTGGCCTCCCCTCTCTTGACCGGCTTCCGCTCAGGCCCCCTCTCGATGAGGTCCGAGGGGAAAATGTATCCCGAGGGGATGCCTAGGCGCCTGCCGGCGCGCTGCGCCTCGGCGGATGCGAGGATGTCTCGGACGGCGTCGGCCGCGGCAGCTGGGGTGTAGTCCTCGGCGATGTCCTGGAGGTAGGCCGGGGGAGGCGCGGGGCCACCTCGGGCGGCGAGGCGGTCGTAGTGCTGGTAGTGGGGGTGGGCTGCCCCGGGCAGAGTCGCTTGAGGCGGCGGCGGGGGCCGGGCCCCGGCGGCTGGCCGGTGCTGGGCGGCGCGTGCTGTATCCTGCCTGCGTGTGCTCCGGCGCTCCTCGGGCTCCCGCCGACTCGAAGGCGTCCATGCGCGTAGTGAGGCGCTGGAGGGCTTGTAGGATGATGGCTGTGTCGGCGCCCGAGGTGGCCGAGGGGGAGGCCAGGGCCGGTGATGATGAGGCGTCGCCGGGCGAGCCCGAGGCGGAACCCGGCGTGGCCCGGGCGGTGAGCCTGGTGTTCTTGCGGCCTCTTCCCTTCCCGCGACCGGGCATGGTGCAGGAGCCTGAGGCGGGGCAGCAGTCCGAGGTGGAGAAGTCAGGAGAAAGGAGGTGAGGTCTGGAAGGCGGCAGGAGGGCGAGTGCCTGAGGGAGGCCGGCGGGCGGCCTTATAAGGGAGGGAAGGGGCGCGGGCGACAGCAGGTGAGGTGTGAATGCTGCCGGCCCGGGGGAGGGTGAGTGGCGGTGAGGAGCGGGCGTCGGGTGAGGCGCGAATGCTGCGCGACAGGGGGGCGGGGGAGGAGGCGGCGCGGCGGGGTCTGGCGAGGTGTGAGCGCAGCGCGACAGCCCGGGGCGGGGAGGGTCTCTTCCTCTCCTCGCATCAAACGTAATGCTTCGCATTACGACCAATGGGGGTTGAGGGGTGTAGGTGGGTGTGTGGTGAGGATTTGGGGGGTGGGATGGATTGTGGAGGTGTAGGGGTGTGGTGAGGATTTTGGTGTGTGTGGTAGGGTGTATGTGGATTTAGGGGTGTGTGGTGGAGTTGTAGGGGTGTGTGGTGAGTGTATATGGTTGGGTGGGTGTATGGGTCTGGTGGGGGCTTAGGGATGTAGTTGGGGTGTATGTGTGTGTGGTGGGGGTTGACGGTTTGTGTGGTGGGGGTGTAGATGGTTTGTGGTGGAGGTGTAGGGGTGTCTTCACAATCTTTAGCATCCCTAAACCCCCACCACCCCTTACACCACACACATACACCCCATGACACACACCTATACCCCCAGTACCCTTACACCCCCACACTTAAACCCCCACCACAAACTTACACCCCCACCACACACCTATATCACCACCACACACACCACTATACCCTCACCACACATAACCCCCTACACCCTCGCCACACACACCTACACCTCAACCACACACACCACCACCATCACACACCTACACCCCCACCACACACACACACACCTACACCCTTCTATCTTACCATGATGGTCGACTTGGACGGGTGTGGTGGTTTCAGCGGGTTCCCGTGCTCAGAGGTGTCCCTCGCTTCTGCGCATGCTTCAGAATCTAATAAGGATGGCCGTAATCGATTAACACTACCCGGGCGACTCGGGTCATCCGAGTCGTCAGAAATTCAAATAGAACACGGCGAGTGGAGTCGACAAATGTGCATAAAAAGAATAACTTAGATTAATTAAATGGAAATATCGGTAAACTGGGCCATCATAAAATACTTTAAATCCTATTTTGCTGTATTTTTATCGGTTATTAAAAAAAAAAAAAAGATTGGCGCGGAGAAGCGTATTCGATTATTCGACCCGAGTTTGTAGGATGTGCGCATGCGCCAATAAGTGGCTCAGGTGACCCGAGTTGATGCAAAATCCGCGCATGCGCAGAAGCAGCGCAGAAGCGAGGGACACCTCTGAGCACGGGAACCCGCTGAAACCACCACACCGGGAACGGGTGCTGCCACCAAGTGTATAGCAAGAGAAATTGCTCATGAAAGGTCCCCATTATAACCCACTACTTTTGAGTGACAAATAGGCCTAGATATGAAATTATGTAGATTAATCCACTTGAATCAATCTGTTTTTATGCTTTTGTATCCTCTACCAATTTCTTAACTTCATACCAATATAGATCAATATTGCGTATTGGAACTACTACTAGTACTACCATCATAGTGAATTCCTATTTGAAGCAGTTTTTCCTCGGATTTAGGCATCTCTGGGTGAATCTTTTATCTACTCAGTATCTCGTGATTGAGTGGAAGACTGATATATCAGGGGGGACTGGTCTCCCGTGGCATCACTATAAAGTGGCCATGAGTGTGCAGTCCTTATGACCTTAGACGTTACTAGGACATAAGACGCCAAAAACACACACATTGCCCCCTGGTGTCAACTTGTGGAACCAAAGTGTTCCAAAAAATCCCTTATTTTCGCTCAAATGTAAAGTTGAACACATTTTACGGTCAGTATCGTTTATTTATTAGAGAAGGCACGGGCAGTCTGTCATGGACAATAATCTACTACTAGCGCTACGACTAGTTAGTCGAGTGCAACAAAACGTGACATGCAGAGCTGCACGCCGATGTATCTCGGCAGGCGTGTACCCAATGAACGTCCACTGCACAGTGCGGACCATTTACAGAACGTCTGCCCCTGCCCTCACTTCAAGTTCAAGTGATGGTCTTCCCAGCAAACAGGTATTCACGCCGCGGCCATGTTGAAACCAGACCGAGGGCTCTTGCGCGTATGCAGGTGCCGCTGTATGAAAAGTGATGTGAATACTTTTTTTGTCAACCAAAACCTCTCGAAATCACTCAAATTTGAGGGTATTCATTTTTTATACTACCATATTCATCTTTGCATACCTTTTTTCTATCTATTGGCCAATTTTCACAAAGATTGGGTGACCCTTGCATGGTGATTTTTCCCATTCTTTAACCTCAATGTGACTGTCAACTTCAAGTCTGCATAGTTATGGTGGTATCATGTAGGCTGTATCGTGTAATGCAGCACTGTCGGCGTAGTTATCTGTGTAACACAGATAAACAACTAGTCTTAGTAATTACAACAAATAAAAGCTTTAAAAGGGTCAAAATATATTTTTTTAATATATATATATATTAAGAAAGTTATGCAATTTAGAATTTAAGAAAAGATTGGCAGCCAAGGTGAGTGACTTTGTTGACATTGCCTACTCAGGGATGAAAGATCTCCGCGATTTCGCGGATTTCCGGGAGTTTTCAATCCCTCAGCACGATTAACATATATGCTCTACTGTTGTACGCTGCAACACCATCACTGTATACTAATATGTAGTGCAGACGCCGCAGCACTATCAGCGTATACTATTAATACATGCTTGGAATGTCACAGCACTATCAGCGTATACCAATATATATGACACCCAACTTCCGGTAATTTTCCGCGGTTCCCTGACAATGCTGAATCTATGGGAGAATATCAGCATTTCCGCTTTTTTCCCGGAGACCACTTTCATCCCTGCCTACTGAAATGCATCTGATCATCACTCAATCTTCATGAAAATTGACCAATAAATAGAAAAAAGGTATGCAAAAATGAATATGATAGTTTCAAAAGTGAATATCTTCAAATTTTACTCTTATAATTTATGTAGTAGTTCATACACATTGCCACACGGTAGTGTCTTATGGCCATTTCCAATACCGATGCTTACTCAGCCTCGTTCTGATGCCTAATTAGGTCGTGCGTGAATAGGGTGAATTGAATTGAGGTAACTTCCTCAATGGCATGGCGCACACCCTGATATATATCTGATACATTTTGTGGGGTAGATTAAATAGTATTGCTAAAATTCTTAATACACAGAGGCAAGACTAACTATTTCACTTGCCAAGACTCACTTGCTATTAAAAAAAGAAAGAATTAATTATGGCCATCACAGTCTAATGTGTACAGATGTGTCTCAACATGCAGATGAATTGTGTAGTTTTTATGAAAACATTGTAAATGCCCTTAAGCTGGCAAGTAAGCCATTGTATAATTTCCCTAAATGTAACACTCAGTGCTGTCCAGGGTGGAATGTAGGCCTACATGTAGCAGACGTTCACAAAGCTGCAAGAGAAGCTTTCTTACTGTGGAAGGAACAGGGTAAAGCCAGGCAGGATTGTATTTCTGAAATTCCCGTTTTAAATATGCTTTAAGACATTAAATACAAGAGGATGCTATGAGGAGAGATGCCTTAGCCACTAAGCTGCATAATATACGGTATTCCCGTGACATCATCAACTGGATGTGTGGCTATTGTGGCGATATCAACCAGTAAACAGCCCATTGAGTTTGCCGGTATGCGCAGTGCAAAACGTCTATTTTATTCAAAATTAATAGAAATGCAGAACCCTAACCTTATCAATTTAATATAATCTTTTTGGTAAACATGTTTTCTATATGTGTTCCAAGCGGTTTGTATCTAGGTGGTGTGGTTTTAGAGATATTAAATTTGTTTTTATGAAGATTGCTCACGGCCATTGACAATGCATTGAGTTTGCCGGTACGTGCAGTGCAAAACGTCTATTTTATTGAGAAGGGTTCACAGCGAGGAAAGGAGGAAAAACGAGTGACCACTGTCCTATATCAAGCATACCCTTGAGGATGAGTTTCCCATTCTGTAATTACTGATATTGTGTAATTTAAACATAAATTGTATTAACCAATCGCTGACCCCGAATACCGTCAATGGGGGACATGTGGTGTAGTTAGTTTTTCTGACACTTGGTGGCGCGTCGGTACTAGTGGGCCTAAACGGCCATTGACAATGCTTTGAGTTTGGCGGTATGTGCAGTGCAAATCGTTTATTTCATTCAAAATTAATAGAAAGGCAGAACCCTAACCTTATAAATTTAATATAATCTATTCGTTGAATATGTTTTCTATATGTGTATCAAGCAGTTTGTCTCTAGGTGGTGTGGTTTTAGAGATATTTCACTTCTTCTGTATGAATATAATTCAAGATTGCTCACGGCCATTGACAATGCATTGAGTTTGCCGGTACGCGCAGTGTAAAACGTCTATTTTATTCAAAATTAATAGAAATACAGAACCCTAACCTTATAAATTTAATATAATCTATTCGTTGAATATGTTTTCTATATGTGTTAAAAGCAGTTTGTTTCTAAGTTGTGTGGTTTTAGAGATATTTCACTTTTTCTGTATGAAGACTGCTCATAGCCATTGAGTTTGCAGTGTGACTGTGTGCCGAATAGGCCCACTCGTTCAGTGGCGACACGAACGGCAGGAATTTGAACTAAAAAGTCGGAGGTCCCCCATTGGGCCTAGTAGCACAGAGGAACACGTACACTGGTCCCGGTGACGTTAACGGATCATATATGGAAGATTTGTAGGGAGGGACCAGTGTAGTTGTTCCTTGATTCAGCATGCGCTACTCTGCGGCGGTGCGTTGTCAAGGCATTAAGCCCATAGGCTATTATTAACCAATCGCTGTCATCCACCCTGTGTGCTGCGTAGCAAAGCTCGACAGCGATTTCCGCCAAGTTCAAACGGGCTCAAACGAGTTCAAGCGTGGCTGGTTGGATTGCAATCGTGGCTGGTTGGGTCGCTCCGTTTAGCGCTGAATATGCTTATGATTTTATTCAAAATTAATAGAAATGCCGAACCCTAACCATATCAATTTAATATAATCTGTTCGTTGAATGTGTTTTCTATATATGTATTCCAAGCGGGATTTGTCTAGGTGGTGTGGTTTTAGAGATATTTCACTTTTTCTGTATGAAGATTGCTCAGTGCCATTGACAATACATTGATCATGTTGGGTTTGTTATTGTCTTGTATCTCCACAATGGCCGCACTTCCGCTTAGCGTGATGTCAGTGCATACCCTATATAACAATGTAGAAGCGTTCTGGAAAGAGGTCAAATTGATAGGCAATAGTAAAACACCACTTCCCACAAATATTGAGGGTGTGGTAGAGTGTGAGAAGATAGCCGAGCTCTGGAAAAATAATTATAAAGAGTTATTTAACTGTGTATGTAGTAATGTTGATAGTGTTACGTTTAATGTCGTAATTTGTAATGATATAATAAATGTTGGTGCTAAGGAAATCAGGGATGCCATATTAAAACTTGATAGTAACAAGACTTGTGGTGCTGACAATATTTATGCAGAGCATCTCAAATATACCAGCTCAAGAGTTTTTTCCATGTTAGCTATGTGCCTCACAGGCTTTCTCATACATAGAACTCTGCCTGATACTATGATCGCTTTTATTCTTGTACCAGTAATTAAGGACAAAATGGGAATGATTAACAATAAGGATAACTATATACCTATAGCACTTGCTAGTATTTTGTCAAAATTATTTGAAAATGTACTGCTATATAGACTGGAGTTGTATTTAAAAACAAATGATAATCAATATGGCTTCAAGCGAAAGCATTGGACAGATATATGTGCATTTATGTTCTTAAGGAGATTATACAGAAGTATCATAGTTTAAATTCTACTACGTTTTTGTGTTTTCTTGACACCTCTAAGGCATTTGATAGACTGAATCATGCAAAACTGTTTGAAAAACTAGTGCAGCGTGGTTGATTGATTGATTGGTGCTTGCTTTACGCCGTGTCGGCAGCATAGGCCATATTCAAGGCGAGAAATGTTTGTTTTTTGTTCAAACCATCGCTTTTACAATGTAAAAGCAGACAATCAATTATGTGCCAATAGACACTCATTAAATTAGAAAGCTCACAATCATATATTTGTGGTCAAGGGAAACAAATTCCCATAGAAAAAGAAAAGTTTGATTAATAATTGATGGAATTTATTTAGTAAACTATATGAGGTGGTACAGTCCAGCTGCCCTCAAAAAGGCTAAAATGTTTTCCTGTTTTACCTTAGTAAAAAGGTCATGCATACTGTCTGCAGTGTGTGAAAGTACGACGTCTGAACACTTTGACTTCTGGATACTGAATGACTTTATTCCCCTCCAGGGCTCAAACCATAGCCGGCCAAACTTTTCCATGACGTCATCTCATTTGCATATATTACAGATGTGTCTAGACATCTATTACGCGTATATCACATCCCCCCCTCAAAATGTTTCAAAATCCCCATAAAACATACCAGGTTTACTCATTCATCATGCAGTAATACAATAAAATATACAAGCACTTAACTTAAACCACAGGTTTAGCGAGTGTCTGAGCACTATATATGGCACTGAAGTCCTTTGAACTGTCTGGCTGCTTAGCCTCCACATGTCATACTAGCACTATAGTCCAACACACAGTAAATGCACCTGAAACTGAAACTTAACTCTAACATGCACATGTGTTCGTGTGTATACATTCACACACACTCCCTCACTATAGGTCTAACCTACTCACCGGCCTAATCAGTCTACCTGACCTACTTACACCAGCTCCACCATTGACCTCTGGCTGCGACGCGAACACACTTCGCGTCTGCCCGACCGGCTCGGGTTGCCTTCCTTTGGGCGCCCTGAAAACCTGCACACGATTTCTGTACAACATATTCCCCGACTCGTTCAGAATTTGATACTCCCGTCCAGACATGCCTGTGCGTCCCAAAATAACCCCTTTCTTCCACTCACCTACACTATTCTTGTACTTAACCTTGTCACCAGTTCTCATAGGCTTATGAGCCTTGCCACACTTTTTATCGTGGAAAACTTTCTGACTGTGCTGCCTTTTCGCTGTCTGACTCCTTTTTGAATTTTGTGTCTCGGGTACCAAAATATTTTCCCACATCGGCAACCGCGCCCTCAGCCGCCTGCTCATGAGCAATTGAGCTGGGGATGCATTCAAGACTGGCAACGGAGTGTTCCTATAGTTCAACAAAGCTAACTGAAAATCTGAATTTGTCTTTGCACACTTCTTCAACATATCCTTCACTGTCTGCACGAACCTCTCTACTTGGCCGTTGCTACGGGGATACTGCGGACTGGACTACACGGCCTTAAAACTGTAATGTTGTGCAAATTCTCTGTACTCGTGGCTCTTAAACTGCGGACTGTTGTCCGAAACAACCTGATTCGGAATACCGTGTCTAGCAAAATTATCTTTCATCGCCTCAATGACTGTGGCAGACGATGTATCCCTCAACAGTGTCACCTCTGGATACTTTGTATAATAATCTACCGTGATCAGTTAATTATTATGATCCAACTCAAACAAATCCCTACCTACTTTTTCATAAGGCTGACAGGCGATCGGCTGGTTTATTAACGGCTCGTTATGCAAACTCTTTCGGTTGTTTTGACAAGTGTCACACCGATTGACTCTATCCTCAATTTGTTTATTCATGTTCGGCCAAAACATACAATCACGTGCCAGTTGCTTGGACTTAGTCACCCCTAAATGAGTTTCATGCAACGCCTCAATCATTTCACTACGTAAACCTGGAGGGACCACCACCTGATTGCGGTTCATGACCAAATTGTTTTCAACTGTTAACTCGTCTTTGTGTGGGATGTACTGTCTCAGACACGGCGGTGTCTGTATGCGTGTAGTGTCCCACCCATTTTCGATTTGTGTTATCAACATGGACATGGAAACATCTCTGTCATATTCCCTGACAATTTTACTCAACAAACCTGATGACTGCAAATCCACAGTGGCAACACAGAATGCGTCATCGAATAGGCTATCGTGACCTACTTTCGCGCTATGCACTCTGGACAACGTGTCTGCAAGAAACATCAAAGAACCCTTCACATGACCCAGTTGAATATTGTAATTTTGCAACCGCATTCACATTCTCTGCATTTTGGCCGAAAGCTTGTGAACCGGTTTCTGCATAATCGCCACCAACGGTTTGTGGTCTGTTTGAATCTGAACTTCTTTACCAAAGATATAATCATGAAACCTCTGACAACCGAAACATATGGCGAGCATTTCTTTTTCGATAGTGGCATATCCACACTGCGCTGAGTTAAGCGCACGAGATGCGAATGCGACTGGTTTGTCGTCTTGCATCAACACAGCTCCTAGACCTGACTGACAACCTGCATGACAATGGGTTTGTTTACATTATAGTACGACAACACAGGAGCAGTCCTCAACTTCTCCTTCAACTTGTCAAAAGCACCCTGCTGCTCAGTTTGCCAGTGCCACGCTACATCCTTGGCTAGGAGCGTGCGCAATGGTTTGGCAATCTCGGACATGTTAGGAATGAACTTGTGCACATACCCAACCATGCCCAGGAACTGTTGGACGCCTTGTTAGTCGCGTGGCTCTGGCATGTCAACTATTGCTTGTATTCTGTCTGGATCAGGTTTTACACCATTTTGGGTAAGTTGATGAGCTACATACTTCACTGTAGTCTTACATAGCAAAGATTTTGCATCATTTAACTTCAGATTTACCGACCTAGCTCGGTCCAAAACTGCTGTCAGTCTCTCGTTGTGTTCCTCAACCGTTGACCCATATACTAAAATGTCGTCTGTCACTATACCAGGTCGCCCATGACATGGTGCATTTCCTGAATAAAAATGTCACCAGCTGTTTTGATGCCAAAAGGCAGGCAGGTGTACCTGTACCGGCCCCAAGGTGTGTTAAATGTACACAGATGTGAACTTTCCTCATCTAATTCAATTTGCCAATAACCTGTCTTAGCATCCAAAACCGAGAAATACTTAGCATCTGCCAACTTAGCAATAATTTTGTCAATTGTTCTGGTAGGAAACGGCCCTCCTTTCACAGCTTTGTTCAACTTAGTCGGATCCAGACAAATCCTTATCTTATTAGTTTTTTTTACGATAGTTATGGAATTAACCCACTCGGTAGGCTCATCCTGCTCTACTATCACCCCAATTCTACCAGACGATCGAGCTCAGTACGGTCTTTAGCCTGAATTGCAAATGGAATTCGTCTGGGCGGATCTATTACAGGTTGTACAGATTTATCAACATGTATTACAGCCTTTCCTTTGATCAAACCTAAACCCTGAAATACATCTTTGTATTCGCTTACCAGCTGTTCAGCCTGGGCGCTGGGACTGTTCGTCGGCTTGGCAATGGTTGTCGGCACGGCAGAGTGCACCTCGTCGACCCGCTCCAACAAGTTCAAAGCCACACAAGGCTGTTTCCCCAGAATAGGCTGACAGTTCCGCACCACTTGGAACTTGAATTTGCTGGCGTTGATGTCGACTGACGCCTCACAGTCAGGAGTGATCCGATGACCCGAGAACGTCACCAACGAACACTTGGTGTTCGTCAGACACCCTTGTACAACTCTGTCGAATACGTTCCTGGGAATCACGTTTGCCTCCGACCCGGTGTCGAGCTTGAACTTTACCGGACGACCGTCCACTCGAACGGTCGCGTACTACAACACAGCATCTTGCTCGGCACCGTGGTCCACGGCACCGATGAACAGATCCGTCCCCAGCACATCGAATCTCCGCCAGATCCGGGTCTTGCTCAGCATTATGAGGGTCGGGCTCTTCCACCGCAACCTCATTGATCCTGCCAAGTCTGCTCCTGCAAACTTTGCTGAAGTGCCCGATCTTCTTGCAGGCGATGCAAGCCTTGCCCTTCGCTGGGCAGACTCCCCGGAGGTGATCATAACCCCAGTTCGGGCAACAAATCCTGAACTCCCCTACATCGGTGCTGCCCGAATTCCAAGATGGCCGTTTCCACGACGGCGGCGCAAACAACCGGACCGCCGGTGCACTGGTACGCGCAGCAGCATAGTTCTGTAAGAAATCAATTTCCTTTGTTTCAACATCTGACTTGGTGTCCTCCAGCAGATCGGAACTGAACTCACTCATTTCACACATATGTACACCCTTTTCCAAGGTCAAATCCGGCGTTTGAAGCAACTTATTACGTAAATTCACATTTTTCACACCGGCTACCAAGCGATCGCACAACAGCGATTCCTCCACTGATCCGTACTCAGTCTTTCACCTTGTCCCTCAACGCCGTGATATATGTGGCCATTGTCTCTGAAGCTTGATTATGCGTATTAAACTTGTACCTTGTGATTATCAAACTGCCCTGACCTACACAATATGTGCGAAACACCTCCATGAGCGGGACGATCTTGTCTCGATCCTCGAGCGCGATAGACATGTTGGCGAAGACTTTCTGCGCCTCTTCACCAGCGACATGAAGGAAAATACAGCATTGCACTCGTTCTACCTTCAAAATGAGATCTGCAGCAGTTGCGTATATGTCATATGCTCTTATCCATGTTTTCCAGTTCGACCTGGCATTGTTGCTGAGAACAAGCTGACCAGGAGGCTGCAAACCTGGCAGCGTATTCGCGGGCGGCATTCTTCCTATCTGACACCATGTGAAAGTACGACGTCTCAGCACTTTGACTTCTGGATACTGAATGACTTTATTCCCCTCCAGGGCTCAAACCATAGCCGGCCAAACTTTTCCATAGACGTCATCTCATTTGCATATATTACAGACGTGTCTAGACGTCTATTACGCGTATATCACACAGTGTAGAACTGCAGACAGTATGCAGTGCAGTGTGGTACTCCAGACTATCTCACCAGGATATTAATATTTTGGTGTTCGTACCATTCAATGGTAGTCAGGTGGTGTGATGCCATGTCAGAAACCCTTCCAAGTCAGTAATGGTGTATGTCAAGGAGGGATATTGTCCCCCTATTTATTTAATGTTTATATGGATGACTTGTGAAACTGGATTTATTAATGGATTATTACTTCTAAATCATCTTATGTATGCCGATGACTTGGTAATATTCTCACCGTATAGTAGTGGACTGCAAATGCTACTTAATATATGTTCTGAGTATGGCATAGCAGCTGATATCAAATACAATGCTATTAAAAGTATGGTAATGATCATTCGATCAAAATATGACAAGGAAATACAGTAGTATTCAGGAAATACAGTAGTATTTCCTGATTTTATGTTTTAAACTGGTGCCCCCCTGTCAATCTCTACTGAAGTCAAGTACTTAGGACAGTTTATGATTGATGACTTTAGAGATGACAGGGATATTAATAGACAGTGTTGCAAGTTTATATGCTCAGGGAAATATGCTCATTGAGAAATTTCATATGTGTACAGCTGATGTCAAGGTACATTTATTTAGAACTTTCTCTACTCCCTTGTATACAGCCCAGATTTGATGGAACTATAGAATGTATAGCATTAGAAAACTGAATGTAGCATATAATGACATTATGAGGTTATTACTCCGTCTACCTAGGTATCACAGTGCTAGTCAGCTGTTTGCCAATATTGATGAACCAGCCTTCCAGGCTGTTATCAGGGATCTAATATTCAAATTTATTACTAGACTTGACAAGTCAGAAAATGTTATAATACAGGGACTTGTAAAAATAGAAGAGAGTGATCTCAGATTTATGTCTGCCATATGGAGGCATTGGTACAAACTACTGTGTGTAGCCCAACATTTTGATATTGGTTAGTATGGTAGTATTCATACTACAGTACAACCCTGTTAAACCAAGCTCGGTTAAACCAAACTATCGGTTAATCCAAACTTTTTTCGGCGGCCTGGAAAAATACTACCATTTATCATATTAAAAAAGTTGGTTAAACCGAAGTCGGTTAATCCAAAGTATTGGTTAATCCAAACAAAATTGTCGGCCCCAGGCCACTTCCGGTACAGTTAAACCAAACTTTCATGTGGTTTTAAGGTTATCTGAGACTTTTTTATATGATAAATGGTAGTATTTTGCCAGGTCACCGAAAAAAGTTTGGATTAACCGATCATTTGATTTAACCGAGGTTGGTTTAATGGGGTTAAACCATGTATACATAAAAAACAATAATCATAGTGTCCACATACATTGTACATTCATAATTCAGCCCCGTTTTTGCCAAAGCCAAGTCGGTCAAAGCTCGGTTAAACCAATGATCGGTTAATCCAAACAAATTTCTAGGGTCCCTTCAAGTTTTGTTTAACGGGGTTATACTGTATTACTTATAGCGATATAGCGAATGGTAGACAGGAAGTGTGAACACTTATTTGTCTCATTTTTGCTTGAGTGCAAGTAAATAAGCAACACAAGGAGTAATTAGTAGCATGTGGTGAATTAGTAGCATGGGCTCCAAATTTGTGGACAGTATTCCAAAATTGGCCTAACAAGAGACTTAAATAGAATGAGAAAATTGTTCTTGTTGAGGCTGTAATGAAGACGATGTGACTGCTTCGATGCCCAAGTAACAAGTGCTGTTTATTGTAGCTCACTTTACCACATCACATTCCACGCATGCGCGTTCACTCTGCTGGTACCGGCTTGTCCCGGTGCACACACATATACTACATCTTCCCCTTTTTTTTTTTTTTTTTTTTTTTTTTTTAAACATAACAACAATAAAAATAATAACATGTCTTATCTTATACAGATACTTTTCTGTCTATGAAGATATCTTCATTACTTCACCATATGAAAATGCTATCATTGTTGGGACAGCATTTCAATAAACTTATTTTTAACATCAGACTTCGTTCGTCTTGTCACACGACCTTAACCCTATTATATCAACAACATCTTATTGGAGGTACTGTGTACCTGTACCTTCATCAGACACCACGTCTAAATATATATATATATATATATATATATATATACCTGAATGCTTTCCAACTTCTAGTTCTTACACTTTTTAATTATATTGTAAACGCCTCACCGGTTTTATCTCCCTACCTGCCTTCGTTATATAGTTTGTTTTCTTCACTGTATCTGTCCTGTTTCTTATTTGCACACCATACGGCAGCACTGTTTGTTTGCTTTTTCCCTGTACTCTTTCCTCGGGTGCTGGAATAATCATAGACCTGTTTCTTTTTACAATCTTATCTTCAGAGTTTCTAATGTTGTATGCACGGTTACGTTCTGTGTCCACACTGATTATGCGTCCAGACGCCCACTCTTTTCTGTGATCTATGTACCTGACTCGCTCACCCGTGCACAGCACACGGTGCCGTTTCCCTACGCGCTTGTCATGGTAGTTCTTTTGCTTCTCCTGACGCACATCTATCTGTTTTTTTCTTGACGGCACTATGTTCGGTTTAAGGAACTCCGGCAGCGTCGGAAGATGACACCGTAGCCTCCTGCTCATACTTAACTGGGCTGGTGATGCTTTTAGTTCAGGTATTACTGTATTTCTGTATGCCAACAATGCTATCTGAAAATCCGTTCCGTCCATTTTAGATTTTTTTAACAGCGCCTTAATAGTCTTTACATACCTCTCGACTTGCCCATTACTTCTTGGGTAGAACGGACTAGAGTATTTCGCTTGGAAGCCATATTTCCTTGCAAACAACCTGTATTCCTCACTGGCGAACTGTGGACCGTTGTCTGAAATAACTGTGTTGGGTATACCATGGCGTGCAAAAACATCCTTTATACTGGCAATCACTGACTTACTAGTGGTGCTTTGTAACCGTATCACTTCTGGATATTTTGAGTAATAATCGACAATCAATAAATAATTTTCATGGTCAAAATGGAACAAATCAATTCCAACCTTATAAAACGGGATATCAGGTATATCATGACATATTAACGGTTCCGCCCCCGGACGGTCCCGCGTTGCCTGACATGCCTGGCATCTAGACACTCTATCCTGCACTTGCCCGTCTATTCCTGGCCAGAATACATAATCTCGAGCTATTTGCTTTGACTTAACAATACCTAAGTGTGCAGAATGAATCTTTTCTAACATTCTACCTTGCACAGATTTTGGAATAACGATTCGGGACCCTTTCATTATGATCCCATTTTGGACACTCAAATCATCCCTGAACGTGTGATATGGTTTCAATGACTGTTCAATGTTACTTTGCTCAGCTGGCCATCCGTGTTGTATATAACCGGCTAACTTCCCCAGGCTGCTGTCTGTTCGCGTTGCGCACGCTATTTCTGCCAACTCGTCCTCCGCGTAGCTCAGTGCTGCAATGGACATTACATTATCATATAAGTTCATCGGCTTACTTATTTTTGCATGTGCCCGTGATAATGTATCCGCAAAGAACATGTCCGTCCCCTTTATGTATACTAAGCTTACATCATAATTTTGTAACCTTAATCTCATACGCTGTAACCGTGCTGTTAACGTGTGTATTGGCTTCGACATTATATTCACTAGAGGCTTGTGATCTGTTTCTATGGTTACTTGCTTTCCAAAAATATATTCATGAAACTTGGTACAACCAAAACATATTGCTAGCATTTCTCTCTCTATCACAGCATAATTTCCCTGACATTTATTTAATGCTCTCGAAGCCATGCTCACCGGCCTCCCATCTTGCAATAATGCCGCCCCGAGACCGCTTTGCGAGGCATCCACCTGGATAGTGACTGGCTTATCCACCTCATAATATTTCAGTACAGGGGCAGTTACTAACAAATGCTTTAATTTTGTGAATGCATTTTCTTGTTCATGGTCCCAGTGCCAAGCAACATCTTTTGATAGGAGTATTCTGAGAGGCTTTGCTATGTCTGACAGATTCGGTATAAATTTATGCACGTATCCTACCATTCCCAAAAAACGCTGTACACTGGGTTTATCTGTGGGGGTGGGCATATCTGTTATGGCCTGTACCCGCTCTGGGTTTGGCTTCAAGCCCTCCCCTGTCAATAAGTGCCCTACGTAACGAACTTGTGTCTTACACAATACCATTTTCGTTGGGTTCAATTTTAACCCGGCCTGTTGTACTCTTCTCAGAACTGCCTCTAGCCTCTCATTATGCTCCTCCAATGACGCTGCATATATCAATATGTCGTCCGCTACTACATCAACCCCAGTGAGACCCGTTAATATTTTTTCCATCTCCTGAATAAAGATGTCCCCAGCAGTTTTTATCCCGAAAGGTAAACGAGTAAATCTGTATCTCCCCCAGGGCGTGTTGAACGTACATAATAACGAACTTTGCTTGTCTAAACCTATCTGCCAGTACCCACTCTGAGCATCAAGTACTGAAAAATACCTGGCGCCTGATGTTTTAGCTACCACTTGCTCTATTGTTTTAATTGGATATGGACCCCTTAATATTGCTTTATTCAACTTCGTCGGGTCAATACAAATTCTTAATTTATTTGGTTTTCGCACGATAGTTACTGAGTTTACCCATGGAGTTGGTTCATATTGTTCGACTATGACTCCCATTTCCAACATCCTATCCAACTCACTCCGCACGGCATCATTAATGGCGTGCGGAATGCGCCTCGGAGGGTCAATGACCGCCGGTACATTTTTATCTACATGTATGGTCGCGTCTACTTTAATACAACCAAGACCACTAAATACTGATTTATAGTTATTTACCATGCATCTTGCTTGTCTGCTGCTCTGCTCTGGCACGCTGTCCTCCATGCTCACTGTCTGTATTCTACTAATGAGGTTCAACCTAACACACGCGTCCTTCCCCAGTATAGCACACCCACTGTCAACTATCTGGAACTTTATCGGCTGCTCTTGCACGTCCATTACGACTTCACCTCGTGGTTGAATTCGCTCCCCCGAATACGTTATGAGGCGACATGTCGTCTTATCCAGCTTCACGTTGGGCATGGTCATGAACCTGGCCTCGGGGATGATGTTCGCCTCAGAGCCGGTATCCAACTTGAAACGAACTTGTTCGCCGCCCACCATCAGGGTCTCGAACCATAACCCCGGCCGCTCGTCCACGTCTGTAATGGCGCCAACGAACAGGTCCTCATACCTTTCGTCGTCCATTTCGTCATCCGTATTTCGGTCACTCTCCTGCCTGCTACTCGACACACCTATTGCATTCACCGGTGCTACCGGCCTTCTACCACCTCTGCACACCTTTGCAAAGTGGCCCACTCGCCTACACGTATTGCACTGTTTGCCATTCGCAGGACAATTGTCACGTGCATGCACGTAACCACACCGGCTACAATTATACTGCTGGCTTACTTGTTTTGCCTGGCCGCCTCGCCTACTCATTCTTCCAACACCTGCACTCATAGAAGGTGTCACTGTACGGTTCGGTGTTGGGGGGCGTGTCCTATATGTGTCACGCGGCTCATGTCGTTGTAGTTCATCCACCTCCACTTCTTGTACGCCGGTCCCGCCCCCCAGCTGTTCGTCACTATGCTCACTCAAACTGCATATTTCTAGGCACTTCTCCAACGTTAAGTTTGACGTTCTTAGCAACCTATTCCTCAGCTTACGGTCTCTCACACCGCAAACTACCCGGTCACACAGCATAGAGTCTTCATTATTGCCATAGTCACACAATTCTACTCGGTATTTTAATTCTCGAATATATTCTTCAATGTCCTCTGAGCCTTGGTTGTAACTGTTAAACTTGTACCGCACAATAGTTCTGTTTGACTTGCTTTCACAATACGTTCTGAACGTATCTGTCAAAATTCCTATCTTTTCTCGGTCTCCACTTGCAATGCTCATTGTGTGAAACAGCTTTTGCGCCGGCAACCCCGCAATGTGTAAGAATGCACAACACTGTACCTTTTCAGCTTTTGTTGCCAAACCTGTCGCTCCTGCAAACAACTCATAAGAGTCATGCCACACTCTCCAATTCAGCGCCAGGTTTCCCTCCAATTTTAGTGGCGCCGGCGGCTTGAGTCCCTGTAACGCCATGTTTGTCGCACACGAACATCTGACACCATGTAATGAAGACGATGTGACTGCTTCGATGCCCAAGTAACAAGTGCTGTTTATTGTAGCTCACTTTACCACATCACATTCCACGCATGCGCGTTCACTCTGCTGGTACCGGCTTGTCCCGGTGCACACACATATACTACAGAGGCGATGGAAAATTCTTTTAATTATTCCTACTCTCTGGTTAGCATTTGAGATGATAGTCCTCAGGTGTTTCTGAAAGGAGAGTTGGGAGTCGAAGGTTACACCCAAGTCCTTTTCATAGCTATCTTGTTGCAGGACAGCGTTATATCCTATTCACATTAATTGCAGTATATTCCCATACCCATCACAAAGATCCATTGACATAGAGTCACGGTATGATAGGAAGAGTTACTATTATTAATTATACATAATAAAGTGACTGGGGACCCTTTTTATGGGAGTCAGAATACTATCTCACACTGGCCGAGTGAATAGACATATATTGACTAATTAGGGGGAGCCGGGGCACAGTGGATCACAAAGAGATTTTCTCAGTATGGTTAATATCCAAACAGTAACCGATAGAGATAGATGTTGGCTATAAAATCAGGACACTTGTATCCCATCAACTGCAGCCATTTTTGGCTGTGGGTGTGGTGGTAAAAAAATAATTTTCAAAGTGATTCACTCTGCCCTCCTACTGCGGTAAACTGGATCACCAAGCTGGGTACATTGGATCAGCCCATGGCACAGTGACTCGGTCATTACAATCAGTTTGATTTATCATGCAAACAGTTTATTTGAATGTTATAAACAAATTACAATATCAGAATTCAACATACAAAATAACATCTACTGGATTCATGTCATGTCAGTGACATTCGAAAATGTGCTTTGTAAATGGCTTCATACAAAGATCCCAAGATCAACACTCTCTCTGTACAATTTACAATCATTACAAAATGATTAGACTAACAACATATCTATCCAATGCTTACATGTTACAAAGCATTGTGAATAAATAAAGAAATAAAGTCCTCAAAATCCTAATCCAGGTACTACTGGTGGTGTTTATGTTTGCTGGTTACTTCTTCTAATCAGGCAATGCACCTGTGCAGGAAATCTGTCAGTGTCCTGCGCGATGTCTACGCTGGGAAAAACCAAAGGCATAACATAATTGTGGCTACCTTGCCTTATTGGTTTCTATCTGAAGATAAATTTGAGGTAGTGAATCCCTTAATTAGTGAATCGTTAATTATTACTTTGTTAGAAGTTGCCCAATCGGATGATATTTTCTCTTTCTCTGTTTAGTCTGATATGTAATAATGCCTTTTCTTGATTAGCATACAATTAATCGAGAGAAGAAATAGTGTAGCGTAAACATGTGAGAGCTGGCAGATACAACTTCCAACCTAATGTATATCTGGACTCTATAGGGCCGATAGCTAGGGAATTTTGTATAGGCTATAACTGAAAGGCTAACTGCATGCTCGGGATATATAGTAGTAAATAATTATAATCTCTATTCGTTCAGAGCATGAAATTGAAATCCGAGCCCCCTGAGGATAATGAGGTGGATTGGATAGGGCCACCTGACCCGGATTCAAACATGCGGCCCCGCAAGTACCATGTCAGACCTGACGAGACGACGACGGAGCTGCGCTTCCGCCTCATGCAGGAGGATACAAACCGCTGGAACCATACTTTCTGGGCTGAGCAGAACAAGAACTTCATACAGGTGTGAATACTACCTGATCATCGTGTAAATACATCACTTTTGAGTTTAATCAACGGTATGAACCGCAGCTTCCCAGTAAAAGCCATGGGATTGTTGAGATAATAGTGAATACGCAATACAGTAGTGGACTGTTAATAACAGTCTGTCATGGACAGTGTAGTTTTTAAAAAAGGTTTTAAAAAAAAGTGAAATAGATCCATATTCCATTCGTTGTTATATAGTTCTGTGCTTTTGCTGAGTGATATGAAGAAATCCCTCTGTTAAATATAGAACTTACCTCAGCCGTGCTAAGCTTGAGCTGATGGATATACTAATTAGCCGAAACAGGAAACAGCCCCCCCCCCCCCACCGCCACCTCTGTGTATAAATAAATATAGGTTTATATTAGGTAAGTTGCTTGTGGTTGCAGAGCAAAGAGCGGTTCGTGCAGGCTGAACTGGCGCGGCTCGGGCCGGCCCTGCAGACCGGAGACCGGCTCACGTCCGAGCAGTTCTCCGTCTTCTACAGGGCCTTCCTCCTGGAACATCACCACAAACACGTCCAGTACAACACGTGAGTGTACCCATAGTGCTCAGTGTCCGCCTCTTGTGGGGCACGTCGTACGGTTGAACCAAAGACCTAAATACAAGGGATTATCGTGATCCTGCCTAGTGCATGACTAAATAGGGCAAGGACTGGTTGGCGCAGTGTCAGAGTAATATCATGACAGTAGTATATCGAGTCATGATGCCAACAGCACAATATACCAGTGCGATAGCACTGTAAAGCCACCATGAGTGTCATTACCCGTTGCTCGGATATAAATTCATCAACCAAATATGTGAGTTTACTCAAATGTACTGAGACGTGCATAATATGCTGACAGAATTAGAGCTAAAATAAAATCAGCTAATGTTTTGAGCGCTTGTACATGAATGTGAATCAATGTTGATCTGTTTGTATTTCTTTAGGGAATGGTACAAGAGGAACATAGGACTTCTGTGGCCTGCAATTAAAGTGATGTTCATCCGATTGGTTAAGAGGACCAAGCCAATGGCAACAAAAGGAAATCAAAATAAATAACCGTGAGATAGGAATTTTTAAACGAAATCCCATTCACGGAAATTATGAGCTTGGCAATTGCATATATGTCACATTGTAAATATCTAGTTTTTCAAATAAGCTTATTTTGGTCTACTCAATAATCAAAAGAAGTTCAGTTGGATAATACATCAGTTTAATTACCATTCAATATTAAACAACGCGCTGTGTGATACCCTGATTTACTTGTATCGGCATGTAACACCGAAAACAAGCATGAACTTGTAATCAAGAATAAACCTGTTCGTGCTTATCCTAGTTTTTGTTATATACATCATTGCTCTAACTCTTCACACCAAAACAAACAATCTACTTCTATTACAACTCAGGCAGTCGTTCCTCAATCCATGCTTTAAGTAAATGCACTTCCTTTTTATTAAGTTCGTGGTGCAGGGTGGGAAAGGTGTGGAACACCCCCTCCACTCCGTTCTCTCTGAGCTTCTTGTGTGTTTTCACTCCCCAGTTGTAATTAACGAGAGGGTCCAGCTGTCCATGGGCCTGGAATAATGGTGGTCGTGTACCCGGGTTGTCAGCCATGTCCTGCACGAGAATAAAAAGGCACGGTAATTAACAATTATTTCGAAAAATACGCTCATATATTTTTTTTTTAATGGGGGATATCGTCCCATTGAAATATTACCCGTAAGAAAACCTTTTGAAGTTTTGCCTAAATCAAAAGTGACAAGAAAACAATTTCTAAAACAATTTACTACATTCTGAAACTAAGGGTTGGTGCAGGCCGACTGGTGCGGCTCGGGCCGGGCCTGCAGTTCCCGTCCCAGCAGTTCTAATTGTTGTATACCTATTCCATTATGTACTATCATGAATCCATACTTCCCTCACAATCCAACATAACTCAACTTAACACTAATACATTCGATAGCTGGACTCGTTTAACATGTGATTCACCCTGTGTCGTGGTTTAAAAGCCCGGCCAGATCGGATGCCCTGCCGTGGCTTCTCAGCTGAGGGGGAGGGGGGTACTTTGGTTGGCTGGCGAGGGGGGGGGGGGCGAGGGGGGGGGGGGAGATTACTTTGGTTGGCTTGGTTTCTTGGGAGGGGGGTGTTTTTACATTATTTTAATTATTAATTCAAATATCTCAGGGGTACGTTTATCTTTTCTTGGCTGGCTGGGGGGGGGGGGGGGGGGGGGGTGTTTTAATCAGTCTTTTTGTATTTGTGCTAGTTCCTACTGAAGGATTATTTAATTATTGGGGGGGGGGGTACTTTGGTTGGCTTGCGGGGAGGGGGGGGGGGGGGGGAGATTACTTTGGTTGGCTTGGTTTCTTGGGAGGGGGGTGTTTTTACATTATTTTAATTCTTAATTCAAATATCTCAGGGGTACGTTTATCTTTTCTTGGCTGGCTGGGGGGTGGGGGGGGGGGAGGGGTTGTTTTAATCAGTCTTTTTGTATTTGTGCTATTTCCTACTGAAGGATTATTTAATTATTGGGGGGGGGGGGTACTTTGGTTGGCTTGCGAGGGGGGGGGGGGAGGGAGATTACTTTGGTTGGGGTTGTTTTAATCAGTCTTTTTGTATTTGTGCTATTTCCTACTAAAGGATTATTTAATTATTGGGGGGGGCCTTCTTTTTTTATATTTTGACTATCTCGGGAACAAAATTCACCACACTCAGACAAACATGACAGCAGAATTCATATTTCATATTTTTTAATAAGATGTGATACGATAGAGTCAATGTACATGCCACTTCAATTTAACATGATTTATAGTGATAGTAAATCTCATCAATAACAGTAACAGTATTTGATCTAAGGCAGTGAATAGTGATTGTGTCACTACCCAACCCACTAATTTTGTTATACTAATTAAATGTCACATTACTGATAATTTACCCTCTACTAAATCGTTCACAGGACTCATATGCCCTCGTCACATTTCATTTCTTCAAAATCTCGGGGCCTTCACTTCTTGCCCTATGATACAGTCAATGTACATGCCACTTCAATTTAACATGTTTTATAGTGATAGTAAATCTCATCAATAACAGTAACAGTATTTGATCTAAGGCAGTGAATAGTGTTTGTGTCACTACCCAAAACCAATAATTTTGCTATACAAAATTGGGATTCATGTCTACTTTCCTAGCATGAGATTTCTTGAGAGGGACACTCCACACTCCTGACACCGACAGTCGCGCCGGTTTTAATTCTCTGCAGGTTTAAATCCTAAGATTTCACCCTACGCATGTTTACTGAATCTGGTGAAAGAGTAGGATTTAAACCTGCCAAGAAATTAAACCGCAACACCCGAATAAAGCCATGGTACCTCAACCCCTGCCTCCTCTGATTGTAGATTGTATGCAGTAGCAAATGCTGTGTATCAATAGCTGCAATGAATAATACAGAGGTGATACTTACATATATATAAATTGTAAACAAATATGTCAAAGAGACACAAAAAAACTTTTAATTTCACAGTGACAAAGACAAAAATGCCAGGTTCAAAACACCTATCAATTTGAAGCTTTTTTCGATAAAATCATTTAAAAAAATAGACATTTTAAAACTATACGCAAGTGGAAGCACGGGTGTTTGAAACTGGGGAGAATTTGATGCATGCGCAGACGACGCGCTTAAAATCCGCGCATGCGCAGAAGCCACGGCAGGGCATCCGATCTGGCCGGGCTTTTAAACCACGACACTGGGTTTGTTCTGTTTTTAGACATCTCGCAATGCACCGCGCTGTTGGAATTATGGCTACATTACAGGTTTGGGACTGGTGCAAAATTGACCCAGACTACTAGAAGTAAATATTGATACCGGTTTTGTTAATTGCACATTTTGTGTAATGATTTACGGATCGGATGTGTCATACCACTGCCGGATTCACGATCAATCCCCCCCCCCCCCACTTTTTGTTTTTCGGACTTTGGTACGGAATAATCCGTACGAATATGAAAAGCCATTGCGACTTCAGTACGAGATTTTCCATACACTAGATTCCCATCCATATATATCTGCAATACTGGTGTAAATGTATATTGTATTCTTCACTTAGGTAGTTGGGTAAAAACTTTTACCATTCAGTGGATGACATTTAGTGTATTCCTAGTGGCAACTGATTTATTTTCTGACATTTTTCTTATTGTTGATCATGCACATATATGATTGTAGATAATAAGCCACATAAGATGTAGCAGTGAAACAACTTGTTGACTCTTCCAAGGTGCTATTCTGGTTTGTGAAAACAGTATTTTTATTAAAATATATGGGGGGAAAAAATTATAATCATTTAGAAATTTGTATTCACACTGATTTTAAATTTCATATTCTTTACTTGTTTTGCATTAGCATTTTTGTGAATATGATAATAAAATATACATGGCTGGATAGGAAATTCATCCAGCTTTCAGAAAATGTATGATGTATTGGGTCTTTATCTTATTGCCATGATGTTTTTTTACATTATCCCACCTCTGTTCCCTGAAATAAATACATCATCTAGGCATTGTTTTTATTTAAAAAAATGTAAGTATGAAAGTAAGTCATTGAAATGCGAACATGGCATATTTTCTAACTTCGTTTGTTATATTTTACTTCAGCATATACAAAATTATTTAAATAGTAACAGCAAAGACCCTATAACACGAAGACGGCTCACTCAACCTGTACTGTGTAATCAAGAGAACAGCTAATGCACCAGGTGGTGAGTTTGATCATTTTGATAGCATTGGAGTGTCAGAAGAAACCCTGCTGTCGCTTGGTAGGTGTGTGGTGGGGGTGTAGGTATGTGTGTGTTGGTGGTGTAGGTCTGTGGTGGGTGGGTGTGCTGGGGGGTATAAGTGTGTGGTGGGGGTGTAGGTGTGTGTGATTGAGGTGTAGGTGTGTGGCAGTGGTGTAGATGTGGTGGGAGTGTAGGTGTGTGGTGGGGGTTTAGGGATGTGGTGGGGGTATAGACATGTGGTTTGAGGTTTAGGGCTGTGGTGAGTTTAGGGATGCTAAATATTGTGAGGTGTTGCTCTGCAAGACCCCTACAACTCTACCACAAACCACCTACACCTCCACCACACACACCCACCATACCCACCTATACCATCAAACCCCACCCCACAGAATGTGTGTATGGTAGCAGGGGTGGGTGGGGTGTGTAGTATATGTGGACTAATATTAAATATTAAAAAAAATATTTAAAAATAAAAATAGAGATATATCGCGATAATAGTAATGTAAGAAAATACCCTGTTGGCAGTAAAGCAAGGGAGAATATGTTCAACGCAATTTGCAGGAAAAAAGGAGATGTAGTATATGTGGTTTACGAATGTCCCGAGTGGAGATTGACTTTATGAACGACCCCGGGCGGGCTGGTAGGATCACGTGACCGGACCGGACCGGACCGGAGTTGTAGTGGTAAACCCTAAAGCCTAATAAAGCACTGACGTACTAGAGCTTGTCGTGTCCACACTTCCTTCTGTTACAGGGCGGAGAGGTGGAGGGGCAGCAGTGGTGGTGGGAATTATATAGGGGTAGCAACACGCAACCAGTGGGGGCCCCCCCCCACTTACATCAGGGAGGGGGAGGGGGTGATGAGGTGTGGTGTGAGAACGCTGACTGAGGTGGGTGAGGAGGGAGAAAGGGGGAGGAAGAGGGAGTGTTGGGGAGGGAGTGTGGGGGAGGAAGGGGAGGCGGAGAGGAGGGGGGAGGGAGGAGGAGGAAGGGGGAGGGAGGTGTGGTGTGAGAGCTGTAATGTATCTACGATCAAAGGTCAGAAGTCACCCAGGTAAGGGCTGAAGCATGCTGGGTAGAGACGTTCCAATAAACAGTTACGACTCACAGCTCATGGTGTTAACATGTTATTTACATGGTGTCAGATTCGTAGGAAGAACTACCATACAATATGGTTTTAACAGGGCTAAAAGAGTTTGTCGTGTCCACACTTCCTTCTGTTACAGGGTGGAGAGGCGGAGGGGCAGCAGTGGTGGTGGGAATTATATAGGGGTAGCAACACGCAACCAGTGGGGGCCCCCCCCCACTTACATCAGGGCGCGCGGGGGTGATGAGGTGTGGTGTGACAACGCCGACTGAGGTGGGTGAGGAGGGAGAAAGGGGGAGGGGGAGGGAGTGTGGGGGAGGAAGGGGGAGGCAGAGAGGAAGGGGGAGGGAGGAGGAGGAAGGGGGAGGGGAGGGAGGTGTGGTGTGAGAGCTGTAATGTATCTACGATCAAAGGTCAGAAGTCACACCCAGGTAAGGGCTGAAGCATGCTGGGTAGAGACGTTCCAATAAACAGTTACGACTCACAGCTCATGGTGTTAACATGTTATTTACATGGTGTCAGATTCGTAGGAAGAACTACCATACAATATGGCTTTAACAGGGCTAAAAGCACCAGCACCATTAAATCTGGACGAAAACATGGCGGTCAATTGGAGAGCCTGGCTCAACGCTTACAAAATATACGCTACAGCATCGGGAGCAAGTACAAAATCCGAGAAGGTACAGTGTTGTCTTCCTCCATGTTGCTGGTAGTGAAGCACAAAAAGCACCGTACGTTTGACATTGACCCGAGAGACGAAAACAAAATCGGTCCATTAATTGCTGTATTTAGCTCATTATTGTGAAGGCAAAACAAACATTACTGTCATAGGATATGAACTTAATTTGTATGACCAAACGATTGAATCAATGGACACATACATTTGTGAGCTGAAATCGCGTGTGACACAGTGTTGTTATGAAAACTTGTGAAAACAAAGCAACACAATTATCAAATAGCGTAAACAAGTACGAAGAGAGCGTTAGCAACCGCCAACAGCCATCATGGTTTCATGCCGACACGTCCATCTCAATGGAAACTGTCAACAAAACACTACCAACAACGTTCAGGGACAACATCATCGCAGTGCACACGATGTGGATGCAACCACCCACGAGGCAATTGTCCTGCTAGTGGTCAAGTGTGTTCGGGTTGTCACAAGATAGGACATTTCATTAAGGTTTGCCGTGCACAACAACATACTGCGCCAATCAACAAAATTAACGTTGATCCTAACAACACGTATGAGCAGTGGCAACATCAACAACACGACGAACAGGAGAATGATTTCTTCGTAGGAGCTGTGTACAATACTGATGCAAACGATAGTGGACTATGGTATACTGACATTTCGATTGGAAAGGATGAAATCTCGTTTAAATTAGACTCCGGTTCAGAGGCCAACATTCTACCATTGGAAGTGTACCAGAAGCTCTCGGGTGTCAAGCTGCTACCATCGAGATGTCAACTAATAACATACAGCGGTCAACGGACCCAAAGGAGAAGCTAAGTTAGAGATTAATGGAACAACACTGAATTTCCATGTGACTGATGCAGGCAGTACCATCCTCGGGAAGGATGCATGTGTCACACCTGGACTGTTGGCTCGGATCGATACGTTTGAAAGTGAACCAAGCAAAAAGTCAGCACAAGACATGGTAACTAAATATTCAGGTGTATTTGAAGGCTTAGTCTTAATAAAAGCCAATGCAAAAATTCACATCGATGTAAATGTACCCCCTGTAATAGATCCACCATGTAGAATACCTATTGCAATTACTGAAGATGTACAAAAAGAATTAAAACGAATGGTAGATTTAGCTGTCATAATAAAAGTAGAGGAATCGACTACATGGGTAAATTCCATAACAATTGTACGAAAACCATGAAAAATCAGAGTTTGCCTAGACCCCACAAAACTAAATAAAGCAATCTTACAAGGCCTTTATCCTCTTCGTACAGAAGAGGTAGTAGCACAAATAGATGGAGCCAAATATCTTTCTGGTTTGGATGCAAACAGTGGGTATTGGCAGATAGAATTAGATGAAGAAAGTTCTAAATTATGTACATTTAATACTCCCTGGGGTAGGTTCCGATATGCATGTTTACTGTTCGGTATAAAAAAAGCAGGAGACATTTTTGTACAAGAAATGAACAAATTATTACAAAATCTAGAAGGTGTACATGTAATATCATATGATATTTTAATACATGCTAAGACTATAGAAGAACACAATAAGCGACTAGAAGCAGTACTGTTACATGCCAGGGAAACAAATCTTAAGTTAAACCTGCGAAAAACAAAAATATGCCAATCAAGTGTAAATTATGTAGGCCATTTAATCACTGAACAAGGTTTAAAACCAAATATAGACAGAGTACATGCTATTTTGGACATGCCAGACCCCACAGATAGATCTGCAGTGCAGAGATTTCTAGACATGATCGAATATGTTAGCAAATTCATACCGAACATGGCGCAAATGACAAAACCATTGAGAATTGTAATTAAAAAAGATGTAGCATGGCATTGGGAAGAGGCGTAAATAACTGCATTCAAACAACCGAAACAATTATTAAGCAATGCACCTGTTCTAAAGTATTTTGACAAAAGAGAAAAAATTACATTACAAGTAGACGCTTCTAAATACGGTTTTGGGGCCACCCTATTCCAACGAAACCAACCAGTTGCCATGGCATCAAAGGCACTCGATAAAACCCAAATAAGCTATGCAGTAATCGAAAAAGAACTATTAGCGATATGCTTCGGCTGCAAGAAATTTCATGATTATATTTATGGAAATGAAATTATCATTCAAACAGACCATAAACCATTAGTATGAATCATGCATAAACCACTGCACCAACCTTCAGCCAGAATGCAGCGCATGCGTATGAGACTGCAGAACTACAATTTAGAAGTAATATATCCTAAGGGATCTACACTATTTTGCAGATGCCCTCTCCAGAGCACACACAACCAATATAGAGCCCAACAACCTCTTTGACAAGGATATTTCAATATCTACCATTGACATCGACAATGATATAATAGAGCGTATCAAAGCAGCCACCAACACGGACAGCACATTACAGTAAATAACACGTCTAGCAAGCAGTGGATGGCCTACAGAGAACAAAAAGATAGCGCCTGAAATAAACCCTTTTTGACTTACAAACAAAACATCACAACATCAGATGGCCTATTGTTAAGGGAACACAAATTATAATTCCAAAAGCATTACAGTCAAACATTCTAGAGAAATTACATGAGTCACATTTAGGAATAGTGAAATGTAAGCAACTAGCTTGGGATACCGTTTTTTGGCCATGCATGAACAGCCAATTAGAAGACAAAGTCCCCATGTGCCAGATTTGTCAAGAATTCAGAAACATGCAACAGAAAGAACCACTAGTAAACCACACATTCCTAGATGTCTCATTCCAAAAAGTAGGAGTAGACCTTTTTCATGTAAACAACACTAACTACAAACTAATAATTGATTATTACACAACATTCCCGGAGGTACAAACGACTAGCAAACATATTATTGATACACTAAAACAAATATTCGCAAGATATGGGAAACCTAAATATGTAGTATCTGATAACGGGCCACAATTCACAAGCTTAGAATATAAACAATTTTCCTCAACTTATGGTTTTGCACCAATATATACAAACCCCATGCATGCCCAAAGCAATGGACAAGTAGAAAGATACGTGCAAACCATTAAGAGAATGATGAAAAAAAGCAATTAAAGATAATAAAGACACACATATAAGCTTATTAAATTACAGAAATACCACACTACAAGGCTTAGGTGCATCACCAGCCCAGCTATTAATATCATGAAGATTACGAACGCGAATCCCAGTAATAGACAGTCAGCTTAAACCACAAATACAGAGTTCAAAACTAAAGTTGTTAAAAGTCAAACAAATGGTACAAAAAAGATTCTTTGACAGACATGCAGGAAAACCAAAACCACTACGAGTCCTAAAAACTAGTGATAAAATTCGATACATAAACCACAACAACGAATGGTGAAATGGTTGATACAAATACCCCAGGACCTAGGGATTATAAACTCATGAATGATGAACAGAACATTTTGCGCCGCAATAGAAAATTCATTTACAAAAAGAATGTAACAGACAACAAAAACAAACAACAGTACATCAACAAAAGCACAAACAAACACATCTAAATGAAACAACAAAACCAATAAACGAAGTAATATACTATATATAATGCGCTATGGCAGACATATTAAACAAACAACGGGGTTTGGTTTTTAACATTGATAATCAGAGTCAACCTAAAACACTGATTGTATATGAAATAAAGTTAACCATCAAAATTAGCTAAGCTTGGGATATAAAAATGTCATCTTTGACATATAAACATATGTACTGTAAGAAAAGTTAATAAGAAATACGTAATCATGTTAAGCCAGTAAATTTAAAAAAAAGATTTTAATTAAAGAAATTAAAAATTAAAATTCACATAAGGCACGGTAAAAACACAGGAACGTTAGATAATTAAGAACAAATACGTATGTATATACTAGTTAAGTATGCATGTGACGTCAAAAGGTACTCGCCATAAAAACGCAACCACCATATAGTAATAAGATTAGCAATCTTGTATAAGGACTGACGAGAATTTAAAATATTGATTAGACCATTACAAAAAAAATGTATAGAAATTACAATTACAAATGATAGATCTAGAATATGTAACGCAATGACTAGATATAGGCATATACATAATTACATATATAAGATAAAGTTAAAACAACACAAATTAAAGTACTTCATCGGTTGAATAGATATCAAAGTTAATGCAGGCATGTCACTCACGCCTTAATGATGCATGTGTAAATTATATATAATTCTGTTAGTGACTATCACCTGTGCATAAAAAAAAAGAAGTAAAATTTAAGCAAGTACAAATTAAGTGACCTGCACAGGTAAATTTGAACACAGACGTAAATATATATGCATTTCCCACATAAGTCTGTAATGCACATACAATATATGCATAGTTAAGACATAACCGCCAACGCATTCAAATGTTATTATGCACGTTTAAACAAATTCTTAGATAAGGAAAATGTTACTGTAGGCAAATAATTGAACAAGTGACTTTACATTAATGTAATGTATCTACGATCAAGGGTCAGAGGTCACACCCAGGTAAGGGCTGAAGCATGCTGGGTAGAGACGTTCCAATAAACAGTTATGATTCATAGCTCACGGTGTTAACACGTTATTTACAAGAGTGGTGGGTAAGGTAGATGAGGAGGGAGATAGGGAGAGGGAAGTGTGGGAGTGGGATGCAGAAGGGCAGTGAGGCCAGGGGAGGGTGGGACAGGGGAGGGGGATGGAAGGGCAGTGAGGGAAGGTGAGGGCGGGGTAGGTAGGGGGAAGGGCTGTGAAGCCGGGAGGGTCGGAAGGAGCAGAGGGCGGGGAGAGAGCGGAGGAGGGCAGGGGAATGAGGGAGGGCGGGGCCGGGGGAGGGTGGGGACCAGGCAGTAGGCGCAACATCGGCCAAATCTAAATGACAGGCAATCTCTCTTTTTAAAATTTTAAACTCGCCTTGTAGGCCTATGTGTTTACATGTGAAACACCAGCCAGCAGCCATGCTGATCAAACCCACCACAAGATGGCACTGCAAAATTTACATTACCATGAGAGATAGGGAGTGAGGCGTCTTAGTGTTATAGGGTCTTTGGTTACAGGAATGATACTCTGTAACTACATATAGACTCAAATTAAATGCATTAAACATGTTTGTTAGTCTTTAAATGATTGATTGCCCAGGAAGGGAAACATTAAAATAGAGAAGCAGTACTTACACTATACACGATAGAGTTCTCCCCTAGGAAACTTGAGAGTGCGAAGATTCCTGCTAGATTCAGGCCACATCTCATGCCGTAATACAGCGCCATGGCACCGCCCATCGAAAACCCTCCTAAACAAGTAATGTGAATAATAGACGAGTTCGTAATTCCAACAGCGAATGCACTGAAAACGGCGTCCAACGCAAAACAAAACACATCCAATTCCCCACAAAACTGTCAGCCACTTTACTTAGGTTGCTGTTCGGGTCACCATTAGTACTCAGGAATAGCTTCCACTGAAGGCACATGCTCTGTGGTAAAGGTCTAATCTACATTATATTATAGGAAAATCCAATAATAGTCCCAATTCCACAATTTGATGTAATACATTTAAACAAAATAAATTAATTCCACGGTATTCTGCCTGATTCTCTATCTATTATAAATAATTAAAAATGTAGAAAATGAGAACAAGGAGTATCCATCAATGGTGGCCTTGGGTACTTGGCTTTGTTACCTTTTGATCACAAGTACTTAATTCTATAAATATCTGGATCTCGGGTTCTAAACCAAAATCTAGAAATGTGGCGACAGAAATTGTGTAAAAAGACTGGCATTCAATGAGAACTGAGCTGTGCAAATTTCCAAATCTTGTTTTCAACTAGCATAAAAAGAGAATGTGAATCAAATAAAAAACTTTCTCTTCATCTGGATCTAAATCTAGATGTGTTCATTTCTAGATCTAAAGGCAAGTGTAAAATGTGCTGATGAGTTATGTAGGCCTACATACAGTGGTAGATACAAGATTCACATTTTAATCTATGATATTCTTTTAATTTGATATTTTAACTTTCAAACTCTAGCTAAGATGTCAACTAACAGCTGCACTGGTGGTTTAACATGTAGGCTTGCTTCACGCGGCTTTTTTTGTGTTTTTTTTTTACACAGCCCACAATGCACCGCAGATGTGGAATTTTGAACTAGTCTCTTAGATTTGTGGTAACTATCTAGAAATTGTCATGTCAGTTTAAAGAATTTTGAACTACCTTTAACCAGATATACAAACTGGACCGCAATATCTCATTGCAATTTAACTAAATGAAAAAAAAAATTATACACTTGAAAGGGATATTTGCTTGTTTGTATTCCAGATGACAGCAAATTAATAACTTACCAACAATAATGCGTTCTGGGTTGATCCCATTCTTTACTTCCATCTCAACAAGTTGCCTGATATCATCCGAAGACTCCTGGATTGAGTCCACATCCTCTTGAACGAAGGGTGAGATTTGTTTGCGCTGGAACCAGACGTTCATCATCTGCCCATTGGCAGCCTCGTAGGGCCTGAAACAAATGCATACCTTCTTTGCTTAAAGTAGCACAGTCCAATGAAGCATCACATTTTCAAAACTAAAATAATTATCTACATTTGATTCTACATATCTAACTTAGATACTGATGCACATATAAAGCATTTGTTGGGACATAGAAGGGAATACTAAGTCAATTTAATAGAACCTGTGGCTGCAGAAATTTATGCATATGGTGAGCTTTGGCAAGCTTGTCAACATTATTTTGTTTATGTTTGCACTTCAAATATCTCCAAGGTTGGGAATTTAAAATGAAAGTTACTTCAAACGAAAGTATTGTAGCAATCAATTTAATATTTTCATGTCAGAAAAATACAAATTCAAAACTATCACACTTTCATGTGTGTGTGTGCGCGCGAGTGTGTGTGTGTGTGTGGGGGGGGGGTGCCATGCACCACCTGGTGTAGAAATAAGCATAACTAGCAATATTAGCATGACAAATATCGGAGCACTTCCATTTGTAACTTGTAATAATGAATATTTACTACTTGTATTACAGATGAAAACAGATCAACTTTACATAAAAGTAAAACTATATCCACGGGGAGAAAAATAGGGGTTTTCTAACAAATGTAACACACGTCCTTACCGTGGGCCCTATACACTGTTGTCTGCTGTCACTTCTACTGAGTAAGTGGTTAAATTCATCCCACCCCAACCTGATCAGCTGACATGTTTGAAGCTCTTGAGTTTTAAGTAATGGGTGGGTACGTGTCCGGACAACATACCTCCAACACAACCACGGTCTAGTGCACATGCGATCATACCAGTTCAATACCTGCCGTCAGGCTCTAGACAGGTTTCTCCCGTTGAATATTATATTACCAACTCGGCAAGAGGGTTAAAAAATATATAGAAAACTATAAATTGATGATGCACATTAATTTATTTATAATACATTCTTCTAGCCCATCCCCGTACGCTTCCCTTGGTCTTCATTTCTGGAACTATGAAGAAAAAAGGCAATTGTTTTCTGCTACATTTCAAAATGCAGGGCGATGTGTAAAGTCGACAATTTCCATTAATCTCCAGAACCAAAAGCAATATAAAAGTCAATAATACTTATATACCATTTTGTAAAGTATCTACTTCACCAGGTAACACATTGTGTAACTAGTATACAATCGTCTGTCTGCTATAACTATCCCTATGACACTGAAATGCAATGCAAATATATTTAACCTATAGCCAAAGTTGACTTACTAAACCAACAATCTAAATTCCAATTATTTCAGATTAATTGTAGAATGTATCTCCAATATGCTATTTAGTTTAACAAAGTATAGTAAATTTTATGCCAATATAATTCATATGGACAATCTATCAAGCAATGCTATCAGTATGCAAGTAACAAGTCAAATCGCTCAACCCGCTTTGCTCAGCATTGGTTTTCAGAGTATATGCATATACGTTTCTAAATTTAGTTTCCGTCAAAACAATTTAGAAAGTCAATGGTATTACGTCAATTTAATTACGTCTGCGCTTGCGCAGTTGCATCACTTTCCATTGTCTCAGTGCTGTTGTGTTGACAGCACATGCTTCGCCGTGTGCTATGGGACTGAACCACGTCTAATTTTAGATGCAGTATCTACCCACTGGCAGTTTTATATTCGTACGCGGCGACTCAAGATTTAGGCCCAGTGCCTAAGAACCGACACCATACAGTGACACAACGTTTACCCAATGAAAATCCGAATGTTCTCGAAACATGTCCTACAAACGTCAGTACATTTTCCTAAAATTCTAAGACTCGTCCCCCAAAAAATTCAGAACATGTCTTACAAACTTCAGTAAATTTTCCTAAAATTCTAGGACTCTTCCCAAAAATAAATCAGAACATGTCCTACAAACTTCAGTACATTTCTAACAAAATATATCTAAATAGACTACGTAATCTTTCAAAGATTTCTTGCAAAGACTAATATCTATATAGAAAAGCTTTCATGTAATGAATGGATTTTTCTACACGTTACCAATGTTAATAAGTTCTATGCTCTCTACTATATTATAATATGAAAATTCTGCGAAAAACAATTCAATATGTAAGACACTCAGCATTGAAAATGTATCTAATACAATATATGACTTTTAACACATTAGTCACATATGTTCACGCTATCGATATCCTCCATGTAGCGGGTCATAGGCAATTTCAGTGTGCTATTTAAAGCGCGGTAGAAATAAATTCAAAGAATAGTATCCACCCAAGAACTTTACCTGTAATGTAGCAGAAAAGTGAAAAGTCTCTCCCGCCGTGTATTACTTCGCTTCCATTCACCTCAAGGTTAAAGAAAATTACTGAAAGTAGTCCGCATGGCAAAAACAATCTACCGGCGACATGAGGCTTCAAACATGGCACATTACAGTAATACCGATGTCAAAGACTAATGTCTCCTTAAGAATTGACACTTTCTTGTCGGAAAAACCCATCGACAAGTAATTTCACATCATTTTATACCTCTAAAACGATGAAAAGAAAGACAATTCGATAGTAGAAAAAATAACACCACCTACACAGCCTCAACTAACCAGTCGCAGTCCTTTAAAAAGTTCTTTTCAGAATTTTGAATAGCATCAATATAAGTGAAATTAAATACTACCAGTACAATATCGTCTATAAAAAGAATATGTAGTCCTAGCCCTAACGTCAAAATTAAAACACCCCGTGCGTTAATTTAACCACCAGTCAACTACTATTTAAATATAGTACATACAGTCCTAGTTACACTATTAAATAACAAATAAAGTAAAATGCTACTGAAATGCACCAAAATATTAACAAGTCACAGTCAATTAGTTAGTACTTATCTCATGTAGGTTGAAACCCCGGTGGTTTCAACACGTCGTGGTCACCATTTTGTAAAGTACTTAGCACTCTACACGGTGACACGAGGTCCACTCATCGAGGTCACCATTTTGTAAAGTTCTCTACACGGTGACACGAGGTGCACTCGTCGTGGTTGCCATTTTGTAAAGTCAACAGCCGCCGGCTGTGGTTGTGTAGGCAGGCTAAATAGGAAATCACTACAGGCAAGTATAGAGAAGGAAGGCAAGATATGAGTGTGCAGAAGGAACCAGAAGAAGCTTGCTTGTTTTATTCTTATATAGTCTCATGAATCAAGATGGTGGCATACACCTGATCAAAACCTCCAATCAGCAACAGGCATTCTTATTTCTACCAATGATATTCAGGAACCTTGTAACCAAGGCATGGTTATGTCTGGCTACAGTGCCCTGTTGTGTCTGGTGTGCAGTGATCCGTAAATAACACTTGGGGGGGAGGGGGTATGTGAGCAGAGCTCCAAAAACTCTGTACATTTCAAGAAGTGCCACTCTCACACTATCTATTATAATACACAATCATGGAGGATCTTCATGCGATTGGCCTTCGTGGCCACCTGCCAATTTTCATCAGGAACTTTCTAGCCTTCAGGCATTTCTGCGTCCGTGTCAAGACTACCTATTCCAGCCTACACTCACAGGCACTAGGAGTACCTGAAGGCAGCATACTGGCCATGACCCTTTTCGGGGTCAAGGTCAATGGTATTGCTGCTGCTGTAAAGTCTTTTCGTGGACGACTTTGTTTTATATTACAGCGGTGCTAACATGAATGTCATAGAGAGACAGCTACAACCAAGCATAAATGGGATCCATCGATGGTCCATCGATGGTCAGTTCTGAACGGTTTCAAATTTTCTAAGACCAAAACAGTTTGCATGCACTTCTGCCTGCTGCGTAGAATGCATGCGGAACCGGAGCTGACCCTGGATGGAAATACCATTAAAGTCATTCAGAAAACCAAATTTCTGGGCCTCATTCTCGACGCAAAACTGTCTTTTGTGCCACATATAAAGTACCTGAAAACAAGATGCCTGAAAGCGCTAGATATTCTGAGGGTGCTCTCCAGCTCAGAGTGGGGAGCGGACAGAGATGTTCTGCTCTCCATGTACAGAACCTTGATTCGGTCACGAGTGGATTACCGCAGCATAGTATACGGTTCCGCAAGGAAATCATATATTGGGCTGCTAGACACGATCCACCACCAGGGACTGTGCCTGGCCCTTGGGGCCTTCCGAACCTCACCGGTTCAGAGCCTTTACATCAAAGCCAATGAACCATCACTTAACAACAGGAGAATCAAACTGGCCATGCAATATGTAGTCAAGATCAAAACTAATGCATTGAATCCTGCACACAATTGTCTATTCGAGCAACATGACGAATCCAGTTATGAAGCCAGGTCGAATTACATCCGGCCACTGAGGCTCCGAATGAAACCTCATTTGGAGGGCTTGGGAGTGGATTTGGACGTGTTGGAGGATGCCAAAGTCCCAGAACATCCCCCGTGGTCGTTGAGAAAGCCATCGGTTATCCCCCGACTCACGGAACTGAGGAAGTCTGGGACACATCCAATTGAGTACCAAGGACTGCATGCAGAGATTCAAGGCCAGTTTGCAGACCACCTCTCCATAGACACTGATGGTTCGAAATACCAAAGCCGGGTAGCTGCTGCGGCAGTCTGCTGACGGGAAAAATTTGGTGTACGTTTGCCCGATCAGAGCTCGATTTTCACTGCAGAAGCCCGAGCACTCCTTCTCGCGTTGGATTGTATCGAGGTATCCAACCACATTAACTATGTTATATACAGTGATTCGTTCTCTTGCCTCCTGACTGTTGCTGGACTGAAAACGAATCACCCTATTCTAGCAACGGTCATTTATAAAATGAACCAACTGACAACGGCTGGGTATGACATCCACCTGTGCTGGGTGCCTGGCCATGCCGGCATACAAGGAAACGAACGAGTTGATCGGGCTGCGAAGAAGGCCCTGAACTGTGATCTTGAACCGTGTCTGATCCCTCACTCTGATCTGAAACCACTAATAGCCACCCACATAAAATCCAAATGGCAACATGAGTGGAATGAAAACATTAATAAACTTAAAGAAATTGAACCATCTGTGGGAAAGCCACCACAGACTCATGCGGGAGGTCGGCGGGACCAAGTGGTCCTTAGCCGCTGCCGTATTGGCCACTCGTGGCTTACACATGCTTTTCTGTTCAAGGGGGAACCTCCCCCTGAATGTATTGGGTGTCAGTCCCCGCTGACACTCAAACACATTTGACTAAGTTGCGTTGATTTTTTTGGCCCTGCGCCAACAGTTCTACACTGCAGACAGTATGCATGACCTTTTTACTAAGGTAAAACAGGAAAACATTTTAGCCTTTTTGAGGGCAGCTGGACTGTACCACCTCATATAGTTTACTAAATAGATTCTATCAATTATTAATAAAACCTTTCTTTTTCTATGGGAATTTGTTTCCCTTGACCACAAATATATGATTGTGAGCTTTCTAATTTAATGAGTGTCTATTGGCACATAATTGATTGTCTGCCTTTACATGTAAAAACGATGGTTTGAACAAAAAACAAACATTTCTCGCCATGAATATGTCGTCAACACGTTGACTTCTGCCGGATCTGGTCTTGTTCAGCATTATGAGGTTCGGGTTCTTCCACGGTCAACTCATTGACTCTGCCAAGTTTGCTCCGGCAAACTTTCCCAAAGTGTCCGACCTTCTTGCAGGCAATGCACACCTTGCCCCTGGCCGGACAGACTCCCCGGCGGTGTTCGTAGCCACAGTTCTGACATTGTATTTTGAATTCACCTGCACCGGTGCTGCCAGCTTTTCAAGATGGCAACTTCCAAGATGGCGGCCCAGACGGACGAACCACGGGTGCACCGGTACGCGCAGTTGTATATCTATTCAGCAAATTGATTTCTTTGACTTCTACGTCCGATTTCTTGTCCTCCAACTGATCGGAACTGAACTCACTGAGCTCGCACATGTTTATGCACTTTTCCAGAGTAAGATCGGCTGTCTGAAGCATTTTGTTTCTCAAATTAATGTTCTTTACACCAGCCACCAAAAGATCGCGCAAAAGCGATTCTTCCACTGGTCCATACTCGCAACTCTGTCTCTAAGCGCCGTGATATACGTGGACATGTATCCACCCTTTGTCTCTGACGTCATCTCATTTACATATTCCTTTGTTCTCCACACGTGCCTGGATGTCTTTTATGCATATATTACATCCCCCCCTCATAGTATTTCTGAGATATGCAATATCTAAAAAATCATCGCCATCACACCACGTTTACATGTTAAAATACAATAAAACAATAATAGAAGATAATATCATGGGTACTTAGCTTTCAACCACAGGTTAGCCAATGTCCAACTGTACCGAGTCACTTATGTCGTTTGAAAATGTCCGGCCGCTAATGGGGCTTTCACATTATGACGTTTGTCGCCAATGCACATCGACGTGTGTGATTTTTTGCCGCAACGTCGGGATACGTCAGGAAGCATTACGTGCGAGTTAGGCGCGCATTGGTATTCGTTGATGGACAGCGATGGTCGACGGCGCGCGTCATCGGATGGGCGAAGTTTTGTGCTTGCACAAAACTTTCGACGACCGGCAACACGCGGGTGCCAACATTATGGCGACGTCAGAAGCACATCGACATCGCTGGAATAACGTTATGTGAACGATAGGAACATGCTGCATGCGCATGAGGCTCATTGCGCCAAACTGTTGCTTTGTTGTTTTACATCCTAGCTACATCTAAGGTCATATCAGGACGGAGCGCCAAACTTTTTTGTTTATTTTCGCACAACGTCGGCTGCACGCTACCAATACGTTGCACTGACGCCGAAAAGCTTGACATTTCTCGACGATTAAAAGTGATTTTGCGCGTTGGGGGCGCGCCGGCAAGAAGCATCATAATGTGACAGGGGTATTAGCCTCCTATATGACAGAGTGTCCAGTTTGACATAATAAAAATATAACGACTCTGAAAGCAAACAATACTTAAACTAACACGCACATGTGTTCATGTGTGATTACAGTTTGCAACTGACTAACTTATAGGTCTAGCCTGTTTGCCAGTCTAATCACCCAACCTGACCTAGTTAGATTAGCTGCGTTGTTTACATTTGACTGCGCTGTCGGCACACTTTGTGCCTGCCCGACTGGCTCGGGCTGTACCACTTCTGGAGCCCTTATAACTTGAACCCTGTTCCTATACAACATGTTGCCTGACTCATTTAAAATTTGATACTCCCTTCCCGAAATTTCTGTACGACATAAATTATCCCTTTCTTCCATTCCCCTGCATGGTTTTTGTTCTTGACGCTATCACCAGTTTTCAGTGGTTTGTGGGCTTTGCCACATTTTTTGTCATGGAAACTTTTCTGACTTTGTTGGCGCTTTGCCGTTTGCGCCCTTTTTGGACTTTGTGTTTCGGATATTAAATTATCTTCCGCCATCGGCAACCTCCCCCTTGACCTTCTGTTCATGAGAGGCTGAGTCGGGGATGCATTCAGCACAGCTAAGGGAGTGTTCCTGTAGTTAAGCAACGCCAGCTGAAAATCTGTTTTCGTGTCCAAGCATTTTTTTAACATGTTTTTGATTGTTTGCACAAATCTTTCGATTTGGCCGTTGCTTCAGGGGTACTGCGGACTCGAATACGTGGCCGTAAACCCATAGTGTTGTGCAAATTCTTTGTACTCGTGACGCTTAAACTGTGGACCGTTGTCCGAAATCACCTGGTTCGGAATACCATGCCTAGCGAAGTTATCCTTCATGGCCTAGATAACCGTGGCAGACGCCGTATCCTTCAACAAAGTTACCTCAGGATATTTAGTGTAGTAATCTACGGTTATTAGGTAATTCTCATGATTTATTTAAAATAAATCCACCCCTATTTTTCCCATAAGGTTGACATGCTATCGGGTGGTTTATCAGTGGCTCGTTATGCAAATTCTTTCGCTTATTTTGGCATGTATACCGACTGACTTTTTCCTCAATTTGTTTATTGATGTTAGGCCAGAACATGCAGTCACGCGCTAACTGCTTGGACTTAGTGATACCCAAGTGCGTCTCGTGCAACACTTCAATCATTTCACCGCGGAGCTTTGGAGGTACCACAACCCGATTGCCTTTCATCACTAAGTTGTTTTCTACTGTTAGTTTCTCTTTGTGTGGAATGTATTGTCGTAGACATGGCAGTGTCTGTATGCATGTAGTGTCCCAACCATTCTCAATATGTGTTATTAACAAGGACATGGATACATCATTTTCATACTCTTTGACAATTTTACTTAACAGACTGGATGATTGCATGTCCACTGCAGCGATGCTGAGTGTGTGGTCAAATGTGTGTGTGGTCAGCATGACCTACATTGGCACTGTGTGCTCTGGACAACGTGTCTGCAAAGAACATTAGAGAACCCTTAACATGACACAACTGGATGTTGTAATTCTGCAATCGCATTCGCATTCTTTGCATCTGTGCCAACAGTTTATGTATTGGTTTTTGCATTATCGCCACCAACGGTTTGTGGTCAGTTTGAATTTGAACTTCTAGTCATGAAACCTTTGACAGTTGAAAAATATGGTGAGCATTTCTTTTTCGATAGTGGCATAGCCACTGTGCTGAGTCGAGCGCATGAGATGCGAGTCCGATTGGCTTGTTTTCCTGCATTAATACAGCACCTAGACCTGACTGACAAGTGTCTACCTGAATGACAATGGGTTTCTCAACGTTATAGTATGCCACCACAGGAGCAGTTCTCAACTTTTCTTTAACTTTGTCATACGCAACTTGTTGTTCGCTTTGCCAGTGCCATGCGACATCCTTAGCAAAGAGCGTGCGTAGTGGTTTGGCGATCTCGGACATATTTGGTATGAACTTGTGCACATACTCAACCATGCACAGGAACCTTTGGATACCTTGTTTGCCACGCGGCTCTGGCATGTCTACAATCACCTGTATTCTGTCTGGATCTGGCTTTACACCTTGTTGGGTAAGTTGATGACCTACATACTTTACTGTAGTTTTGCATATAAAAGATTTTGACTAGTCTAACTTAAGATTTACCGACCTAGCTCGGTCCAGCACTGCTTTCAGTTTGTTGTTGTGTTCCTCCATGGTTGACCCAAATACCAAAATGTTGTCTGTTACTATATCGAATCCGGGTAGGTCGGCCATGACATGGTGCATTTCCTGAATAAAAATGTCACCGCCTGGTTTGATGCCAAAAGGCAGACGGGTGTACCTGTACCACCCCCATGGAGTGTTAAACGTGCACAACAGTGAACTTTCATAGTCTAATTCTATCTGCCAATACCCTGTCATGGCGTCCAAAACTGAGAAATACTGTGCGTTCGCCATCTTAGCGATAATTTCGTCAATAGTTTTGGTAGGGAATGGCCCTCTCTTAATAGCTTTGTTCAACTTAGTCGGATCCAGACAAATCCTTATCTTATTAGGTTTTTTTACGATTGTTATGGAATTAACCCACTTAGTATGTTCATCTTGTTCAACAATTATACCCATTTTTACCATATGACTAAGCTCGTCGTGTACCTTGTTTTGAATCGCATATGGGATCCTCCTCGGCGGGTCGACAACAGGTTGTACAGATTTATCAACATGAATGACAGCATTTGATTTTATCAGACCTAAACCTTGAAAAACGTCTTTGTATTTGCTTACGAGATCTTCGGCTCGCAAGCTGTGGCTGTCGTTTGGGGTGGAAATGTTCGTCGGCACAGCAGAGTGCACCTCGTCTACGCGCGCCAACAAGTTCAACACAACATAAGCCTGTTTACCCAAGATGGGCTGGCAGTCCCGCACCACTTGGAATGTAAAGTTTCTGCCGTCGATCCCAATCGACGACTCACCGTCGGGAGTGATCTGATGTCTCGAAAATGTCATGAGCGAGCAAAGGGTGCCCGTCATCCTCCTCAGTGCGACCCTGTTGAAGACGTTCCTCGGAAGAACGTTCGCCTCCGATCCTGTGTCGAGCTTGAACTTGACTAGATAACCGTTCACACGGATAGTCGCATACCAGAGTTTGGCATCACATTCGGTGCTGCAGTTGACGGCGCTGACAAACAGATCCGTCGTCAACACGTTGACTTCTGCCGGATCTGGTCTTGTTCAGCATTATGAGGTTCGGGTTCTTCCACGGTCAACTCATTGACTCTGCCAAGTTTGCTCCGGCAAACTTTCCCAAAGTGTCCGACCTTCTTGCAGGCAATGCACACCTTGCCCCTGGCCGGACAGACTCCCCGGCGGTGTTCGTATCCACAGTTCTGACATTGTATTTTGAATTCACCTGCACCGGTGCTGCCAGCTTTTCAAGATGGCAACTTCCAAGATGGCGGCCCAGACGGACGAACCACGGGTGCACCGGTACGCGCAGTTGTATATCTATTCAGAAAATTGATTTCTTTGACTTCTACGTCCGATTTCTTGTCCTCCAACTGATCGGAACTGAACTCACTGAGCTCGCACATGTTTATGCACTTTTCCAGAGTAAGATCGGCTGTCTGAAGCATTTTGTTTCTCAAATTAATGTTCTTTACACCAGCCACCAAAAGATCGCGCAAAAGCGATTCTTCCACTGGTCCATACTCGCAACTCTGTCTCTAAGCGCCGTGATATACGTGGACATGTATCCACCCTTTGTCTCTGACGTCATCTCATTTACATATTCCTTTGTTCTCCACACGTGCCTGGATGTCTTTTATGCATATATTACATTTTGTTGTTGTAATTATATATTACAGACAGAAGAGTAAGTAATCGCTGTCCAGGCAGAGTCATCGCACTCACATATATACACTGTACTAATTATAAATAAAGCAGTGGCCATAGATCAGTCAGTCACTATTAAGCAACATAAATTCATGCATGGGTAAATTGGAAGCTACTGTTATGAAATAGATGCTATGTAGGGCACTAACCTCAGTGGAGCAGTCGGGTAAATTATTTGTGTTTGGGCGAATGTAAAGCGACTTTGCATTTCCATCTCAATCCAGCCCTTAATGCCTTCTGCAACATCTCCTGCAAATTTAAATTAGTGTTTAATTTGACTTCTAACACATATTGTAATGGTGACGTGTTTTTTTTAAAAGACAACTAAGTAACCTGTCTGAATCCAGGTTGCTGTTTTTATATGTACCATGTTTGCATGGGGAGATGTTTACATACCCCACTGTGGCTACTCCCTTTACTGTATGCCCTACTAATTAACACACACTAACATAGAACGTGACATGCGCTTACTGCACACCTGGGTTCTGCATTATGATATACTAATGTAATGTGAAGAAAGCCAATAGGACGTCTTAAACGTAGATTAATCCATTCATGAAACATGTGTCATGTACTCCCTGCAGAGAAGAACAAACATGTTCACTGTAACACATTAAAAATAACTGATCCCTCGACATAATCTTTCCTAACCAAATCCACCCATTAATCCAATGGCATTTTAGCTAAACCCAGTGGGTGCCCACACCTTTAATAGAAAACACCCAAACATTACCTCCACACACTGAATAGTTAGTCTCACCTAGATACACCACAACTTCTTAGTTAGTTAAATATAGTGGTTTTTTTTTGTGGTCTTTTTTTCAATAATTATTTTCATAATTTGTTTCGTGTAATTAAATAGGATAATCAACTAAAGTTAGACAGGTCCAGAAGACTAAAGGCTCGGTGATGAAGAAAGATTGTATGGAATGAGATGAATAAGAACATTTACAAACCCACCCTTTCCCAAAAATTACAGTAAATGAGTGTCAATCCGACATTCTAAACAAAATTATTTCGCTTAAAGACAGGCGTATAGCACCATTTCCCTAGATAAAAGGTATCCCGAGAAGGGGTGAATGACAACCCTGTCTAAATGCGAGCAAAAACTGCTTCAGTAGGAATGAACTATAAACAAGCTGTGGATGTTGTGGTTCCAGTTGCAGTGTTTACTTATATTTCCTAGAGTCTAGAGTTGAGAAATTTTGAGAGAATGCAAGAGTACTCATTGTGTGACCATTTCTGGGAAGAAAACATGTTTTTCTTCCTAGAAATGGTCACACAATAAGTACATGGCTCGCGAATGTATAGCAAGGCCTGGTATATCATGATTATATCCACCGATTTGTTTGTTTACTCTATGTGTAAATATATATTTAGTTGTTGCATAATATATATATATATTAATATTATATATTATATTATATATATATATATATATATATATATATATATATATATATATATAAGCCACTACGGCAACATAAGGATAGACGAGAAACAGGGTTGGGCTGAGTTCATTTTATTTTTTATCTCTGGCGAAACAAAATATGCCCCACCTAAAAAGGAAAAAAGTAGTCGAAGTAAGTCCGTTTCAGTGATATTTCCGCGCGACACAGGTTGCGCCCCATACTCGCGCGCATAACAAGGTAGGCGCGCGACTCTTAATACTAGATATCGAAAGGACAATTAGAATAATAATAATAATTAACCTTGGATTCACCTTCGTTCTTTATATTATTATAATACATTATAATACACATAAGCCACTACGGCAACATAAGGATAGACGAGAAACAGGGTTGGGCTGAGTTCATTTTATTTTTTATCTCTGGCGAAACAAAATATGCCAAAGACCCCTCCAACCCAACTCTGATTAATTTTTCTCAGCCAATTTGGCTGCGACTTTCATATCATTCATAATACGTATCGTCAGGGGGGTTTTTAAATATTGAAAAACAGCATTACTAGTCCAATCGCCCCTGGCTCGGATCTCCTCTAATGTAGCACCACACATAGATAGATACGTACAACCCCCCCTACGCAACGAATGAGATGATAGCTGTTCAATATCGAGGCCTGCCCGACCCCCAAACACTTTTAGGGTAGATTGATATATTTTATATGTTAAAGGCGAGCTTCCACCTTCATCATTTGGTAGTAGAAAAGCGGGAGAGTCCTTAGCGGCCGGCCGTTCAGCAAAGTGTCTTTCCGTCCAATGGACAGCACATAGATCCAAGTCAGGACACCTGGACACAGGAATGTCCAGAGTCCGTTCATTAAACTGTATTGTTTTAGATCTCCGAATTTTCAACAGCATGCCCCATGGGAAAAACTCAAAATCTTCCCGCAGAAGCATGGATTCAGAAAAGGTCACGTTCGATTTCCTTAGCAGCCCTCGGAAACTGCAAAGAACAGCCGCCCGCCATGCGATATGTCCCGAATTCAAAGTGAGGTAAGAGAAAATAAGTCTTAGCATTCCTGGCAGCAATGGCATCGATTGACTAGGCGTATCTCCTAACTGCCTACGAATGCCCCGCAGGGTCGATGATATAATAAAGTCAGAATAATCTATCTGGTCTGACCCTTGTTCCTTCAGAAAAAAGTTCAAGCCGCTCAAATAATTAATTATCGATGAATATTTTAACGTTCTGGCTAACCATGTCGCGTATAGCGCTACCTGCATGGAGCTGCAAGGGATTGGATCATGTGTTTCAGAGAATTCCCCTACAAAGGAAAAATACTTATTGACTTGCACCGCCCTTGTAGACAGGGAGTTAGGCGCGTAGCATTTCCGCTGAAAATCCTTCTGCTCTGCCTTAAGCTTTACGACTTCTGTAAAGAGAACGGATGTTTGAATAAACCATTACAACAAAGTGCCTCATATGGGTCTGATTCATCGATAATCTTCTCCATACCCTTCGTACCGAGCCTGCTTAAGGCATCTGTTATTACATTTGATTCACTATTTATGTGTACAGCGGTGAAAACAAAATTGTATTCAATGGACATCCAGAAAAGTCTCCTTAAGTAGTACATAATTAATTTGCACCTTGACCTTCCAGTGCATAGCGCAGCTTCCACAGTGGCACTGTCTGTGATGAATACCAATGAGGAGTCATCCCAACTAGAACCCCATCTTTTTACAGCTGTGTAAACCGCCCACATCTCCTGCGAGTTAATATGTGCCGTCCTAATCTCGGTATCTGGTTGATCATAATGGTGGCCAACGGCCGCCTCTAGTGATGTTGATAGCGTCGGGTCGAAGCAGCCTACTAGCCAGTCTGTGTTATGCAGTGCCCCATAACCCCATTTACTAGCGTCACTATAGACGGCTTCAACCAAAGAAAATTTGCCTAACATTAAAGCAGTACCATTGAATCTCCCTGCAAATTCAATCCACCATTGGATATCCTCTCTGAAACCAGCATTTAGGCGAATTTTATAATGAGGCTTCCTTACTGTCCCCATTAGGTCATAGACCCGACGAGAAAAAGTTCGCCCACCACGCACTACTTTGGCGCAGTGGGCTAACATTCCGCCTAGCTTCTCTATTTCCTTCCTTGTAGCTTTCTTTTTATCTTTAAATAATAATAAGAATTCACGCAATTTATCTAGTTTGTCGAGTGGTAGAGTTAATTCCAATTTAACAGAATCGATTAGGATGCCAAGAAATCTTATAGTTGTAGCAGGGGAAATTAATTTCTTGTAGCTTACGTAGAAACCAATGCGACGTAATATAGCGATTAGCTTATTCTGTTGCTCTTGCGCTTTGTCCCAGTCTGGGGCTATAATGCAGAAGTCATCAAGGTAGTTCACAATGCTGTCAACACCTTCCCTAATAGCACATCTGCCGATAAAATCTGATATTTTAGAAAAAACAAAGGGGCTGGAGGAGAAACCCATGCACAGTCTATTATCCAGAATGTATAACGGCTCCCCCTTCTGGGTATTGAAATCCCATATTAAGCCCTGCTTCTGCCTATCTGTCGGGTGAATAGCTACAGCCCGATAAGCATCTTTTAAATCCACAGTGGCAAGATAGTCTCCCTGGTTCAATACATCCACCACATCATCGACACTTTTGTAATGAAATTTAATGGCTACTTTTTCAGTGAAATCGTTGATTGAACTACATTTAGGCTGACTACAATCTATTATGCCTCTCCCACCCACCTCCTTCGGTATGCAGAATATATTGTGTACACACTGTGGCGTCTTCTCGGTTATGGAGATTATATTCTGATTAATTTCGGATTCTAGTTTCTTTGTTATTATATTTCTAAAGATCGGGTTGACAATTCTTTTCAATTTTGTATTATATGCTATAGTACAGTCACTATTTGTAACATGGAACCCGAAAACTACACCCCAAAGGATATATGTCCAGTCCGGGTCTGTGTCTCCTCGCAGAAATAGTTCACATATTACGCGACAAGGTTTTAGCTGTACTTCGTTGCCGGCTATGCGGTGGCTACAATTGCATCTACCGTTAACGCAATCATTATTTACATTAATTATAGTCGGTTCTGCATCCGGCACTTCCCTAATGTGAACTTTCCAATAAAGACCCTCGATTGTCTCTAAGTAGAACCTATCTTTCTCACTAGTATTAATGCATACCCAATTTGCTATACTGTTAACTTGGCTATCTACATTATCAGTATTTCCTTTTATAGCACATGTAACATTGTTAGCACGGTTTTCAGCATATCCCACATCCAGTCTGTCAACCTGGCCTACATGACTAGGCGCCACCTTGGCGCCCCATAATGATTGATCACCCAATTGGCATGTTAACACAGCAGGGCTGTCAGACAATTCATTAGCTGTAGCACATGTGACATTACTGTAAAGAAAGGGATCATTAGCTATTACGTTATCAACACCTTCACATATAGGGTCAGGTACAATAGCACAAACACAATTGTTATAAACATTCAGATGTCGGTTATCAGCTGGTTGGTCATATGCTGTTCATTGGCTTACAGAATGCCGATCGCTGACTGTTATAGGTACATGAAAACCATTCACACAACTTAATTTGGCATTAGCCTTTTTATCGCCATGTATTACAGCATTGAACTTTGTGGCATTAGCCTTAACTCGTCAATCCTTTGAGCAATTGTTTCTCTTGTGATTCTTGTTTCCACATTTTGAGCACCAATGCCCAAAGTTACATAGTTCATCACTCCTACTACACCCGGCCTCCTTGTTCCACCTGAAGCAGCCTAATTTGCCATCCTTTGTATATGTGTTAGTCTTACGCACCCCAGCACTGGGCGCCGGCTTTCTGGCGCGCATGTTATGCATCCCATAGTGGAACATACAAAGCCCAGTATTTCCACTACCGAATGCAGCGAACCCCTCGACCTCCGCTAACTTTCTGATGTCCTTGTCATATTCGACATGTGTAGTATCAAGAAAATCATTCTGACGGGCACGGGAGGCCATGAAACATATATGCTCGAGAAAGGCACGGAAGTCTTTAGCTGTTAATCCCTGGATATCTAAGCACCAGCGGATGGACGCTGTAATCAACTCGTAGCAGTTCAATTTTTTCACATCTTTACCAAGTACAGCATAACGCCTCAAAGTCCACTTACTTCTACGTCTTCTTGTGCTACTGCTGCTTCTACTTCTTGAGTCAGAAGGTGTTTGTCTTTGTCTTCTCGTCCTCGACCTATGCCGCGGCCTTGCCATTCCGTAGTCTGAGTGGTCGTTAATGGCGGCTCCTGCCACCATTGAGTCACCGGTGGTACCGGCGGTACCGGTCGTCTTCCCGTCGTCCATTATGGCTGCCGTCGGACGTCCCGAGTCCCCGCCATCGCTGTGCAGCCGTCTTTCTTGTCGTCGCCTCATCACGTCCCGTTGTTGAGTCAGCTCTGCTATTCTTTCTTCTAACGTCAAATCATTAATCTCTTTTTGAATGATTTTTTCCCGCTCTTCCAGCGAGAGTGACGCCATTTTTACTGTTAATTCTGGCGAATTATCTCCTGAGTCCGAGTTAGACATTTGCGCATCTTCTTCTGCTGCTACTCTACCTCTTGTCACTCTTGCAGGGATAACCTTCTACCCTCTCCTTCTTCCTTTCTTCTTTTTGCAACTTTTCTCTACCTTGTGCGATAACCCACACAAGTTACAATACGGCATGTCATGTATGGTAGTATGGGAGTCAGGCAGCAAGCAGCACACGACCTCACTCAAGGAAAAAAGTAGTCGAAGTGAGTCCGTTTCAGTGATATTTCCGCGCGACACAGGTTGCGCCCCATACTCGCGCGCATAACAAGGTAGGTGCGCGACTCTTAATACTAGATATCGAAAGGACAATTAGAATAATAATAATAATTAACCTTGGATTCACCTTCGTTCGTTATATTATTATAATACATTATAATACACATAATAACTACAATATGTAAACAATTTAAAATGAGGGTAAAAATAGCACCAGGTCGTGCCTGCCATGTTCCAATAGTTCCCAGGTTACCCATGGTTCCAATAGACCCCACCAGTTTAGCTAGTGACATCTATCGGCAGAATTTGGAACCACGCTAGTCGGGTCATTTCCCTAACTGCCTGGGTGTATTAGATTAATGAAGTCGGGTGACCCGAGCCACTTTTTGGCGCATGCGCAGATGCTACATCTTCGGGTTGCATAATCGAACACTCTCCAACACGCTCGGGGGAGGGGGGAATGGTGGCTTAATCCAACACGTAAAAAAAAAAATCGATATAATTACAGCAAAATAGGATTTAACGTATTTTTTTATTGCATATACGCCCCACCAGTTAAGCTAGTGACATCTATCGGCAGAATCTGGAACTACTTTAGTCGGGTAGTTCCAGCTAACTGGGGGGGGGGGGGTCTATTGTGCAGCAATATGTAATGGCCCTGTCACATTACTATGCATCGTGCAAGCGCGTGGCCAACGGCTAAAATCGCTTTCTTGCATCTAAATCTTTGGCACGGGGGCACAAGTTGGACATCAGAGCAATGTACTAAACGTATGCAGAAAGTATGTGCGATGTATTGCTAGCATATGACAGCGTATCATAGAATGTATGGCCAAACCTATGACTAATGTGCCTCCCACGTTCTCGGCATATGGCCAGCGTATGCATACCATATGAGTAACCTATCCCCAGTGGGAGGCACATTGGTCATATGTTGGCTCAAAAAACGCTCGCATATGCTCACGCAATGTTCGCGTTATATACGTTATTCGATCGTCAGAAGTACGCCTTATACGTTAAATACATCAAGACACGGTGGAGAAACGCTAAATGTACGTTATACATACTTCAGACATACGTTATCCATACATTGTTATACGTTGTCAATACACGGACTGTATGTTTCCACTGGCTCGACTTACGATGGACGTAGTTCAACATTTGTATAACGTACCTCTAACGAACGTCTAACGTACATTGACGCATGTCTAACATATGGATAACGTAGGCCTGATGTAACAGCCACACGTTGTCGCAAGTTGAAAGTTTTGTGCATCGAATAACGATGAACATTGACGTATACCAACGTATGCATAACATCAGAGTAACCATATCAACGTCGACCGACCTAGAGGCCCAAAATCACCTATGTGGGTGCACGTTTGTGCGATGCGTCGTAGTGTGACATGGCTATAAGAACCACCCTGGTCTTTATATGGTGCTGTCTTTTCCGGCTTAACCTTATGGAGCAGTCACACTACGACGTGTATTCCGGCGTGCCGCCAACGCGCTTAAATATATTCAACGCGTCGAGAAACGTCAAACTTTTCGGCGAGTTTTGAGAAAACTGGACGTGTTTGGAGCATGTTGCTGGCGCGATATTGGCGCGGCGCCAACGTGTTCCGCCGGTGGAAAAACAATGCCGCTTGACCCAATTTCGCCGGGTTCCCACGTTGTGGTAACGTATATCGGCGCATTCTCTGCGTGTCTGTGTCTCTGTCTGTGCGTATGTATATGTCTCTGTCTGTGCGTATGTATGTCTCTGTCTGTGCGTATATATACGTCTCTGTCTGTGTCTCTGTCTGTGTCTATATCTGTGTGTATGTATGTGTCTCTGTGTCTCTGTATGTGTTTCTCTCTGTGTCCCTGTCTGTGTCTCTGTCTGTGTCTATGTCTGTGTCTCTGTATGTGTCTATGTATGTATCTCTGTCTGTGTCTCTGTCTGTATCTATGTCTGTGTCTCTGGCTGTGTCTCTGTCTCTGTCCGTGTCTGTGTCTCTGTATGTGTCTCTCTCTGTATCCCTGTCTGTGTCTCTGTCTCTGTCTGTGTCTCTGTCTCTGTGTCCCTGTCTGTGTATGTGTCTGTGTCTCTCTCTGTGTCTCTGTCTGTGTCTGTGTCTCTGTCTGTGTCTATGTCTGTGTCTCTGTATGTGTCTATGTATGTGTCCCTGTCTGTGTCTCTGTATGTGTCTCTGTCTGTATCTCTGTCTGTGTCTCTGTATGTGTCTCTGTCTGTGTCTCTGTCTGTGTGTATGTATGTGTCTCTGTCTGTGTCTCTGTATGTGTCTCTCTCTGTGTCCCTGTCTGTGTCTGTGTCTGTCTCTCTGTCTGTGTCTCTGTATGTGTCTATGTATGTGTCTCTGCCTGTGTGTCTGCCTGTGTCTCTGTCTGTGTTTCTGTCTGTGTCTCTGTATGTGTCTCTGTCTGTGTCTCTGCCTGTGTCTCTGTCTGTGTCTCTGTCTGTGCATATGTATATGTCTGTGTCTGTGTCTCTGTCTGTGTCTCTGTGTGTCTCTGTGTGTCTCTGTCTGTGTCTATGTGTCTCTGTATATGTCTCTGTTTGTGTCTCTATCTGTGTCTCTGTATGTGTCTGTATCTGTGTCTCTCTCTCTATCTCTCCGAGACACAGAGACATAGACACACAGAGACACACACACAGACACAGATACAGACACAGAGACACACAGAGACACATACATAGACAGAGACACAGACAGAGACACACAGAGACACAGACATAGACACAGACAGAGACATATACAGAGACACAGACACAGACAGAGACACAGACAGAGACACGGACAGAGACACAGACAGAGACACAGACAGAGACACATACAGAGACAGAGACACACATACACACAGTGACACACACACAGAGACACAGATACACAGACAGAGACACATACATAGACACAGACAGAGACACAGACAGTGACACATACATAGACACATATGTAGACACAGACAGAGACAGAGACACAGACACATACAGAGACACATTCACAGACACAGACACATTCAAAGACAGAGACACACACAGAGACACAGACACAGGCAGAGACACAGACACAGATACAGACAGAGACACATACAGATACACATTCAGAGACACAGACACAGACAGAGACACATTCAGAGACACACACACAGACACACCTCGACACATAGACACACACAGATACACAGAGACATACACACACAGAGACACACACAGAGACACAGAAACAGACACAGAGACACACACACAGCAACGTGCGAGCAACGTTCCTCCAACGTGCTTGTAACGTGTGTCGACGGTCTGCTAACACGCCCGCGTAACACAACACGTCGGGCAACGCCGAAAGTTTTGTGCAAGCACAAAACTTTCGGCGCTGGGCGACGCGCGCCGACGCGTTGTATCAAAGCGACCTGTCAATCATAGTGTACCGACGTGTACCGACGCACCGGCAACGCGTTTTTAACGCGTTTCTAACGCGTCCCGACGTTTCGCCAAAAAAAAAAACACGTTGCCACGCGTTGTCCAACGCCGGGCCAACACGTCGTAGTGTGACTGCCCCATAAGCCATATAGAAAATTACGATCCAAGCTGGCCACACCAGCCATGCCCAAGAATTAATGCTTGACGGGATCCACAGCAAATGTGCAGGGTTTCTGGCTTACCGCTATGATGGCAGCAGCCGTTCCATGCTGGCCCCACCAGCCGGGCCCGAGCCTAAATGCTTTGACCGGATCCACATCAAATGCTCAGGTTTCCAGGCTTAAAGCGGCTGTCACACATCACCGGATTGAGCAATGGACAGAATTGTCTAGTCCGGTGGTGTTCGGGCGTGATAAGTATCAAAATGTATTAAAATGTGTCAAAATGTTGCGATATCGGTCAAAGGCCCCTGGACGAATGGACATGAAACGGACATAAAAAGGACAGCCAACGAACGAAACAATCTCAAACCGGACAAGAACCGTAGACGTCAATCCGGCGACATCCGTTCCAAGTTTTGTGCATGTTCAAAACTTCTACGGGCACAAACCGGACTATTAACGGACTTTGTTCAGTTTCTTTCCATTTCCTCCAATCTGGTGATGTGTGACAGCCGCTTAACGCTATGATGGCAGCAGCCATTCTGCAGTGTATGCACCAGAGAATGATGGCCCATGGTCATAGAACATTCACGTATGACAAACTGCACATCACATACGTTCAGTTGATATAAAGCTAGTAAAGACTCAATAACCTTAAAAGAGCAGACGTCTATGTGACATGCAGTTCATCATATGTGGGAGTAGAAACTAATATGGTTCTACGTAGATAAAAGACATATATACCGGACTGCTGCGAAAGTCAGAGGAGGGGTGAATACCAACCTTATATAAAAGCTGACGAAAAATTGGCTAAATGAAATGAGAGCATAAATTCAGAATGTAAGGCCATGTCACATTACGACGCATCTCGCAAGCACGAGGCCAACATGTAAAATCACTTTTTTACGTCGAGAAGCATCAAACTTTTCGGCGCGGGGGGGGGGGGGGGGGGCGGGGGGGGGGGGGCGTTGTCGCAGTTTGAGCGCCCTGCCAGTGGTTGTATACTTTTTTTGTAAAATAGATTTAAAAGCTTTCATTGGATCGATTAAAAATATCTTAATGCGCAATTGAAGAGGAAGATCTGAAGTATTTAATGTAACCTAAGAGCAATTTACTCTGAAAGTATTAAACAGAGATAATAGTGAAAGTTGGGATATTCTGAGTGTCAGTGCCAGTGTTCGCCTTACAAGATCATGGCCTCAAAAACTATTTTTGCCAAATAAATTCAAGAACTTCCAATTGGCTAATAAAAAAAAAGGCTGAATGTGAAATTGTAGAGAAAGATCTGAACTATTTAAATTTTAATAGAAACAAGAGAAATTTGCTTTCAAAGCACCAAAAATCACAAATTACTGTGATAGTTAGGGTGGTTTTAATGTTGTCTCTATCCGCGCATGCGCAGAAGCAACAGAAGGGCGCTCAAACTGGTCGGGCGCTCAAACTGCGACACCGTATCTCAACAAACGTTGATGTACATTGACGTATACCAATGAGTGCCTAAGGCATGGCTAACAGATAATGACGTAGCGGCCAAAAATCACATACGTCGGCGCGATGCGTCGTAATGTGACAGCCCCTTAAGAAGCAAAATATATTCTTCACACACCTGGATGTATTTACCCGCAACTTTTGAGCTGATTAATCAATTAAATCCATAGACGCATGAAGTTTAAAGTCTGGATCAACATATCCAGATGTCGGCCATTTTGTTCAAACTAGATCATTTTCATTGGCTGAGGTAGTCAGGTGGTACTTTTGTTTGGCTGAGGTAGTCAGGTGGTACCACCAGTTTCATTCAAACATATTACAGGTAAACTAGACTTACCTGTAAGTTGACGGCTTCTTATGAATCTAGCAAATACGAAGACAATGATCAGGGGAGAGCATATAACTATAAGTAGGCCACGCTTGTCGACCAACTCAGCATTCGTAGTATGAGAAATAATGAAATTTTACCTAACTGGGTCACTCCAGTACAGCCCTCTGCCTGGTCCAGATCATTTATGGTTTTGTTATAAACAGAGAATGACCTTGCATCCTTCCTGGATGTGTTTCTCATAATGACATTCAAGCTAGCCCCCATGGCCCTTGCTGCCAATGTGGCAGCACCTCTGGTGATATGTGCCTTATATCTATCTGTGTCAATGCCTGCTAAATTCAAAGCATTTAACGTCCAACGGGCCAGCATTGCCCTCGATATTGGCTCATACGGTGCTATATAGGATAACAATAATTGAGTGTTTCCTCTTCTTTCCAAATATCTGGTAATGGTTCTCACTATTCATAATTTCTTATTCTTAGGATAAGCAAATAAGGTTAATGCATGAAGTGGTTGTCCCAATTGATTATGCTTTAATAATACCTTCATTTTGAACGTTATGCTTGCTTTAGTACATATCATTCTATCCACTTGTCGGTTTAGTATAGTTTGTCTTCTTTTGGACGATACCAACAACAAAAGAAGTGTTAATTTTCGTGACAACAATTTTCGTGACATTTTAGTATTAGATCCTAGATCTTCCAACCAGATCAAAATCCTATCCACCGACTAAATATCAGAATAACGTGGTTGCGGTGGTCTTTGTATATATAGCAACTCTTGCAAAATCACTTTATAAGAAAGTGTTCCCCAACGGTTCTCCCTTGAAATCTTGGTAGAATTAAGCTTAACGCACATCTGGCGCTGTTAACGGCCCCATAGCCCACCCGGGTTTCTAAATCCATTCTGAGAAAGTCTAATTCATTAGAAAACGTAGGGTTTAAAATAGGTACAACCTTCTCATAAGCCCATAGTGACCATCTCTTTAAGTGTGTGACATAAGCTTTCTTAGTTGAATCCTTCCAAGTAAATTAAAAGTAATCTAGAACTTTACGGTTTAAATCAAACCCTTTTAGGGCATGGGCCAGAAAAGGAAGGCCACCAATCTTGTAGCCTTTACTGAGTCTATGTCTAAAGTTAGGTTTGACTGTCCTTGCCCAACTAGGTTGTTGGGGTTTTTCGGATACGTCATGGTTCTCACTGACAGTTTCCTTAACAGGGCCAACCAGGGTTGACAAGTCCAATGTGGGGAAATCACGATTGCCCGTGTGTTGTCCTTCTGCAGTTTCCGGATAACCCTTGGGAGAAGTCTGAAGGGTGGAAAACAATAAAAGTAATGGTCAGTCCAAGGAAACGTTGATTGATTGATTGATTGATTGGTGGTTGCTTTACGCCGTGTCGGCAGCACAGGCCATATTCACGGTGAGAAATGTTAGTTTTTTTTTAAAACCATCATTTTTACATGTAAAAGCAGACAATCAATTATGTGCCAATAGACACTCATTAAATTAGAAAGCTCACAATCATATATTTGTGGTCAAGGGAAACAAATTCCCATAGAAAAAGAAAAGTTTTATTAATAATTGATATAATTATTTAGTAAACTATATGAGGTGGTACAGTCCAGCTGCTCTCAAAAAGGTTAAAATGTTTTCCTGTTTTACCTTAGTAAAAAGGTCATGCATACTGTCTGCAGTGTAGAACTGTTGGTGCAGGGCCAAAACATTAACGCAACTTAGTAAAATGTGTTTGAGTGTCAGCGGGGACTGACACCCAATACATTCAGGGGGAGGTTCCCCCTTGAGCAGAAAAGCATGTGTAAGCCACGAGTGGCCAATACGGCAGCGGCTAAGGACCACTTGGTCCCGCCGACCTCGCGCATGAGTCTGTGGTGGCTTTCCCACAGATGGTTCAATTTCTTTAAGTTTATTAATGTTTTCATCCCACTCATGTTGCCATTTGGATTTTATGTGGGTGCCTATTAGTGGTTTCAGATCAGAGTGAGGGATCAGACACGGTTCAAGATCACAGTTCAGGGCCTTCTTCGCAGCCCGATCAGCTCATTCGTTTCCTTGTATGCTGGCATGGCCAGGCACTCAGCACAGGTGGATGTCATACCCATCCGCTGTCAGTTGGTTCATTTTATAAATGACCGTTGCTAGAATAGGGTGATTCGTTTTCAGTCCAGCAACAGCCAGGAGGCAAGAGAACGAATCACTGTATATAACATAGTTAGTGTGGTTGGATACCTCAATACACTCCAACGTGAGAAGGAGTGCTCAGGCTTCTGCAGTGAAAATCGAGCTCTGATCAGGCAAACGTACGCCAAATTTTTCCTGTCGGCAGACTGCCGCAGCAGCTACTGGGCTTTGGTCTTTCGAACCATCAGTGTATATGGAGAGGTGGTCTGCAAACTGGCCTTGAATCTCTGCACGCAGTCCTTGGTACTCAAGTGGATGTGTCCCAGACTTCCTCAGTTCTGTGAGTCGGAGGATAACCGATGGCTTTCTCAACGACCACGGGGGATGTTCTGGGACTTTGGCATCCTCCAACACATCCAAATCCACGCCCATGGCCTCCAAATGAGGTTTCATTTGGAGCCTCAGTGGCCAGATGTAATTCGGCCTGGCTTCATACCTGGATTCGCCAAGGAAACGAGAATGCATCTGTTTTTCAATTATATGGATCCGGTTCGGAACCCACATAGTTCTGCCAATTCTCTACTGTCCTGGGTAGTAGCAGCAGGCACAATGGAAGGCTGATGTGTGGGAGCATTGGTAACAATGGTGGGAGTAGCCGGTGATTCAACAGGTGCCGACTTGGCTTTCCGGGACACAAGTTTCTTTTCCCCGACTATTGGTAAGACTGAGTCAGAGTCACTTATTGCATGAGGCTCAATTCTGGTCACGTCTAAGGCTGACATATTCACATCTTTCACGACCTTCCTGGCCACAAAAGCACACCGCTTGGCTTCGGCACAGGGTACGCTGCTTGACAGTGGTTGAAATTACCCTCGCACCCATACCTATAAGTAGAGTGTTGTATAGTATATTAGTTTACTTCAAGTCTATGTCATAATATAATACCCACAAACATACAGTCTTTCAATGTATACATGTCCTAGTAATATATATGCTAACTAACTAACTAACTAACAGTGTGCACTCAGCTGTCCTCCGCCGATGCTGGTTGTCTGCCTACTGGCTCGCGACTGACTGGGACCTTCTTTTTCTTATGGGGGGGGGTTTGTGACCTCGCAGTCACTGGCTGCAGGACTGCAGCATTGTTTAAACGGCGCCATTAAAATGACCCGTTTTTGGTGGGGTTCTTTTTCCTCCTTCTTTCTTGCAGCTCTTCTACTTGTGGGGTGGGGTGGCGGAGGGCTCTTCGCGGCGTCGGTGCGGTGGTGGCCTGGTGCGGCGGTGGCCCGGCAGGTGGCAACACGTTCTTGGGGCCCACGGTCCTGTACCTCGACCGGAGAGCAAAGAGGGATTCGGTGTCGTTGGCAACAGGGCCATGGGTGGCGTGTTGGTCCTCCAGGCCCCTGTCGCAGGGTGGGTGATCCAGGACAAACATAGCCCTTGGACCGGGATGTGGATGTTGGGTGTGACTTGGCGTCCGCGGCCCCAGCACCCACTCCGTCGGTGATCGAAGCGGGAACCGATGTTATGGGCACGGGGGTCGAGGCTGTCACACCCGGTGTATCCGGGATCGCACGGGGCTCCCGGTGTGGGTGCAGTGTCCGGGACCTCACGGGGCTCTCGGTGTGCGGTTTTTAGTGGGTTGTGTTTTTTTTAATGTGTGGTTTTTTGTTGTTGTTTTTGTGGTCGGGACTTCACAGGGCTCTCAGCCTAGGGGTGTGTTGTGTTGAGCCCTGGCGGGGTGTGAGCCAAGGGTGGTGGGTGGGTCGGGGTTAGTTGCCTCCCATTCATTTTAGCTTTGGATTTGTTTTGGGGCCACGTAGGGCTCCCTGATGGGACCTCACAGGGCTCCCTGATGGGACCTCACGGGGCTCCCTGATGGGACCTTATGGGGCTCCCTCATGGAAGCTCATGGGGCTCCCCGATGGGGCTTCATGGGGCCACCTGCTGGGACCTGCGGGGCTCCCTGATGGGACCTCACAGGGTTCCCTGAAGGGACCTCATGGGGCTCCCTGATGGGGATCTCACAGGGCTCCCTGACAGGGCTCCCTGACTGGGACCTAACGAGGCTCCCTTGTGGGACCTCACGGGGCTCCCTGATGGGACCTCATGGGGCTCCCCGATGGTTGCTAGTCACTGTCGTTACTGTCGGGTTCAGAGTCGTCGGCGATGGGTTCAGGGCCACTGCCGATCTCAAAGGTGTGGTAATTCTGTCTATAGAATCTGCCGATTGGCTCCCAAGAGGATTCAGAGACCCTTTTGAGGATGGCGAGCGCAGCTCGGTTGTCAGACAGGTTGTGTGGTGGGCGAGGAAGTCTCGGATGGCGGTCCTCTCAAAGGCCACACATGATGCCAGGATGTGGGCAACGTTGAAGATTTGGTCACCGCAGGGACATCATTGCAATGCAGTTAGACTGGGATCGACAAGCGTGGCCTACTTATAGTTATACTCTCTCTGTGGCTGCGGTGGCTCATGTGGCTGCACCTGCTCCAGTGTCTACAAGTGAGTTATACCAGCCTCAACCCCACCAGTGGACTCACCAGCCACCACCAGCATCACCCTGGGCATCGCAGACACATCTTCAGCCTCAGCCTCAGCCGCATCTTCAGCCTCAGCCTCCACCTCTGCCTCAACCTCTCCCCATACAGCCGCTCAACATGCCTCAAACTGTGTCCATACAGCCGCTCCACATGCGTCATGATCCGGTCCTGCGTCAGCCTCAGTTGGTCCAACGGCCGTCTGTGGTGATGGCGCAGCCGTCTGGCCCACTCCGGACACTCGGCATGGCAGGCCACACCAGGGCCTCTCCAGGATTCATTGCCCGACCAGGTGGTGAGGCCACTGTTGGTGTGGCCTGGCCGTCAACTTCCGGTGGCGGTGCCATGGGCAGTTCAACTCCCATACGAGTTGCCCCCACCCCAGGAACTTTGTCGGAGTCGGCCAGCCCCACGTCCGACGGACTACTGAACTTGTCGGGGCTGTCGGGGATCTTGGGAGTGTTGTGGGTCCCCAACTTGGACCTCTTCCCCCCGTCAGCCCCAATGTCACCACCTGGGGCAGGCTCCAACGGGACGCACGACAAGTGATTGTATATATTTGTAGATATGTGTAGATATGTAGTCATAGTTTGTATTTTTAGTAAAATGTGATTGTATATATTTGTAGATATGTGTATATATATATGTGTAGATATGTAGTCATAGTTTGTATTTTTAGTCAAATGTTATGTTGTATTGTTTATCTTTGTATATTTGTATGTACAGATGTATATGTGTCAAAATGTCTTGTATAAATAAATATATTGTAAACTAGAATTTGTGTGTCCGCTTTCAATAATGGCATGCCATAATGTAATTGTTATAAATTAAAGTACAATTAAAGTAAAATTGGAAATAAAGAATAATTATTATGAATATTAAGGACACAAGTCTCTACCCTCTCTTACCCTTTCTCCCCCTCTCCCCATCTCTTCTCCTCTCTTCCCCTCCCTCACTCTCTCTCCCCCTCCCTCCCTCTCTCTCCCTCTGTCTCTCTCCCTCCCCCTCCCTCCCTCTCTCTCCCTCCCTCTGTCTCTCTCCCTGTCTTTCTCCCTCCTTCTCTCCCTCCCCCCCCTCTCTCTCCCTCTCTTTCTCCTCTCCCCCTTTCTCTCCCCCTTTCTGTCCCTGTCTGTCACCCTCTTTTTCCCTGTGTTCTTAGTATGTACCTAAAAACAGTGGTTATGCTTTCAAAAGTTTAATTCTGTTAAAAAGAGAGCAAATTCATTACAATTACATTAACTAGATAACTTTAATTAGGGATAGAAAGAATATAACAGACATGTCAATCGTGTTTTGATATCTCAAAACTGATATCGTTTATTTTAATAGACATATAAACATCTTATGATCTCATAACAGTAGACATGTCACAACATAACAGACATGTAAATAAGCGATAACTGTACAGTGTAAAGAAAAGCACATAAGTTTTCAAAAATAGATCATAACAGTACACATACACAGTGCATACAGACAGATACAATGTTTTGTCAGATCATGCTGTCTTGCCATGACACTGGTCTGGTGGGCGAGACGACCCAGTCTTTAAGTAGATTGTGCTGCTCCTTTCCTAGCTTGGACGCGGTGTTGGGGTTAGGTAGAATGACAATGTCTGGCAGGTTTTGGCCCTCTCACCACGCTCCGGGGACAAAGTTGTTGGTGCCAGTCTCGGGACGATCCAGCTGCAAGTTCTGTAGTGCTGGGTTTCCCATCCCCTCATGACGTTGTGCAGAACCATGCACGTGTTGACGATGACTTTCACGGTGGAGGGGTGATGCTGCATAGTGGTCAGCAGCACTTGGAAACGGTTGGCTAGAATGCCAAAGGCATTCTCCACCACTCTCCTAGCTCGGGACAGCCGGTAGTTGAACAGTCGCTCCTCATTGTTCAACCCCCTCCTGCCGTACGGCTTCATCATGGTCGGCTGCAGGGCGAAGGCGTCATCACCGATGAGAAAATATGGCACATCCTTCTGGCCGTCCACGATCTGTTCAGGGTTCGGAAAGCCGATAGTGCCACCTTCAGTGCCTGCCTTCAGCTCAGAGTCATTATAGATCTGGGCATCAGACGCGGAGCCCAAACCCCCAAGATCTGCCCAGATAAACTTGTAGTCCTCGTCTACAAGTGCCAACAGGACCACGGAGTAAAACCCCTTGTAGTTGTAGTAGAGTGACCCACTCTTTGGAGGGCACCGGCAGGCAATGTGCTTCCCATCCAGAGCACCACAGGTATGGGGAAAGTTCCACTTCTCTAAGAATAGGTCCGCGATGGCACGCCATCCTTCTGGAGTTGTCGGACACGTCATGACATCGTCCATGTACTTGTCAACGATGACCTGACAAACTTCATGCACTATGAGCGACTGTGTGTTGTGGGGGACCCTCCACCCGAACTTCATGGACGAGTATTTGGTGCCAGATGCCAGGTGCCACAGAGTAAGGGCGATCTTCAGCGCATGCTCGAGCGGCACCCGGAATGTGGTGCGTTTTTTTTCGATCCTCGGTCCCACTCGCGCCACAATCTCGTCGAACAACTGAGGAGGCATCCGCATGAAGTTCACGAATGACGCAGTGTCGTCGCTGCGGAGCTCGACCATTAGCTTGTTGTATAAGCCAACCTGTGGCCGCCTCCCAATCCAGGGTCTGACCCACACTGTGCGCAGCCACTGCCTCCTCCTCCTCTGGAGACGGGCTGCCAGAAAAACCATGAGGTAGAGACTTAGCTCATGCTGATAAAGGGCAATTCTGTACTGATGCTGGAACTGTAGTTGAAGTGCCTGGACATCCATCCTGTCTGAGCAGCAGAGCATGACTGACAGAAGAAGCCTTATGGCACCTTTATATACCGAGACCATAGGTTGGGGATACGCTTTGCATACGCTTTGTATACGATTTGTATACGCTCGGAGTACGCTCGAACACGTTACTCGTAAGCTAGGCGTACGCTACATACGCTAGTGATACGCCGAAGGCGCGGTATCAGTGTACGCCTAACCTATACCGACGTACCCCTAACCTATGTGTAACCTATGCTGGCGTATGCATAGCGTAGTCTAGCGTAAGAGCAGCGTAAGAGCCATATGCTGCGATACGCTGAAAATTTTGAGCACGCACAATTTTTGTAGACGGATCGGCGTATGACAAGCGTATATGGCGTATGCCCAACCTATGCGTATGGGTCAAAAACAGCATACGCCGGCATATGCTAATGCCATACGCCGTAGTGTGACAGCCCCATAAGGCCACCAACTGTGAGACACAATTTTGGTAGCTTTTACATAGCCTTGTGGTTCACCTCTGTAACAGGTGAATCTTTTATCTAGGTTCTACGACGATACACACACACACACACACACACAAATAATGAATATGCATCTTTATTTCATAATAACCCAAAGTATAGTAGGCCTACTGAACAAATTAATTACTATACCATAGTAATTAAGCCTGAGAATTTATGATGAGTTAAACTTGAAGTATATATATAACAACATTTTAAAAACCCATAGAAAAGCTGGACTGTCCTTCCTAATGCCCCAGTCACAATACGGCCAGCGTTCGCTTGTGACCACCTTACAACCAAAAAGCTGGTGACCTCCCAGATAGCACAGAGCCGTTGCGCCGTCGGGCCAATGGTGGCAAAATGCCGTCGGGCCGACATTGTTTTGTCCACTTGTAAAGTCGATAATGCTTTTTCAATGGTGTGTCCGAAAACGAAATATATAACATCTTTGATTATTTGCATTGATACCGCTTTAATCGTGTCAATTCTTAGAACTGCTTGGTCTACCCTTTCCAAAAACATAACATCCCAAAGTCTTAGCGAAAGTCTTAGAGTATTACTTCATACAAATATAACATTTCCATCATTCGTGCGATGAAATTTAGCTTATTCCAGTAGCTAAACAGTTTAAACTCAAACCCTCGAGTAAGACCTGTTTTACGTCACGCTACGTAACACTAAGGCATACTCAAAATTAACTTAGATAAGTAGAAAAGTCAATGAGAAAGAAATGGAATTGTTATTTGTTAGTGTGACATCCAGTCACCACAGGTGTACATTTTTCGCTCTATGTCACGCTAGAATAACAATCTTATATTAGTACATGGATGTACAAGTCAATGTTTATACAATTCTTCACCATGTTAATACTAATTTATCCATTCTATACAATTCATCCACATGAACTGCCCAGCAGCATTTGGTAAGCATAAGTGTCTTATTTATGTTACTATTGCAATGCTATTGCAGTGTCAATTCCATCAACGACATGCCTGTAAATAATTAGCATTAGTAGTTTAATTAGTGGTGCAACTTACATCACAACGTGTCCATGCTGGCGCTAGTCTAGTAAGGAAAGTAAACATCTCTTATGACTAAACCTCGCAAACCCTGTCGATCAGATTTGGACCTGTCGACTTGTGCTATTATTAGTTCATGCTTCGTATTAACGCAATGGTTAGGTATGGCACAATCGTTATTTATTAGTGGCGCAGAAACAAAGAATTTTCTTGTCAACTGAGCCAAAGCACTCAGATGTCCACGGGTCCGTCGATCCCTCCACGGTGTTCTCTGCTGTGATTGGTCAATTCTGTTGAATAAATTAGAGCTACCAATTATTGAATCCACCATCCGCGCTTGCTGGCGCGTGAATGGCCCAGTACCAATTTCTCTTGAAAACTTTAGGTTTTTCTTTTGTTTTATTCACTAATAATTTATTAGTGCGTCCATTAGGATCAGAAATAACCGGATCGAAAGGCAAAGGTTGCGAAATACCTTTCCTTCTCTTAGTTCTAGTTAATCTCGGTGCAATATCATCCCAAATGAAGTTAGAATCCACTAATCTAACTTTATCCCAATTAACAACTTTCTGATCGTTATTAGGGCCAACTACAGTCACCACTGCACCCTGTGATCTAACGACTATGTATCCCGGATCGTATTGTCTCTCCAAAAGTCCGGATTCATTTACTAACAAAAGAACTTCATCACCTGGAGTTAATTTAATTGCATTTGCCTTCTCCCTCAGACGAGCAATATTATATTTTCTACGTTCTTTTCGATTTTCGACAGCTTTACTCAAAGCTGTAGACAAATCATCTACACGATAAGCTAAGTTCGAATCAATCGTCCCCGTCAATCGATATAGTAAAGAACTATGTTTTGTACCTGGATGTCTACCATAGGTTAGAAAGAAAGGTGAATAGCTAGTGCTATCAGAAGGTACAGTACGATACGCATATATCACATCAGGTAAGTATGTTTCCCATAGAATAGCATGAGAATTAACCAACTTCCTCAAAATCCCTTTTATAGTCCTATGGTAACGTTCTACCATTCCATTTGACTGTGGATGATATGGTGTTGTATGTCTTACTTCTACACCTATTTCTTTGAAATGATCCATAATCAATCTGTTTTTAAATTCTAACCCATTATCAGAAATAAACATGCAAGGAATTGAATGATGAGGAATATAATCATTAAATATATAATCATGAATACCCTTCGATGATTTATCTGGTTTTATATTCAACCCAACCACTACAATGATCTATAACAGACAACAAATATCTATTACCACTAGTACTAACTGGATATGGACCAGAAAAATCCGCAGCAATCACAATACCAGGTGCCCTAGGCAATGGCATTGATTGTGGATACGCACGTGCACATTTACTACAATTAACTACACAATTTGGACAATTGGTAATCACTCTGTGGACATCTCCAGCTATACTAGGCCAAGGAAAATGTTTCTGTAATCGTTTTAATGTTTTTGACATTGCCATATGACCTACCTCGGTATGAGCTATTTTTATCACAGAAATCCAGAATTTTTTTGGTAAGACTAATCTAGGAAACGTATCTTTTTTAGTAGGAGCTATTATAGAATAAAGTAGATTATCCATTAATAAATCATTTTTTTCTTCATTCTCCCCTAACGTATACTCTTTCATTTTTTTCTGTTCATTAAGTATCTCTTTATATGACAGTTCATAGTGTTCAAAAGGAATTGCCTGTTCTGCTAACTAGTAACAGTGAGTCAAATGTAAACATTTCTACTGGTTCTTTTGCCTCTGTATTAGGTCTTAATCTAGACAACATATCAGCCCAGACATTGTCTACACCTCTCATATATACAATTGGTGCTGAAAATTCCGCTAATAATACTGCCCAACGTTGTATACGTGTATTACGGATTTCTTTAGTGAAAAAACATTTCAATGGAGCATGATCTGTATAGATAGTAAATTCTGCACCATATAAGTAAGGTCTTAATTTTACTAGAGCATAAATTATAGCAAATGCTTCTTTCTCTATAGTAGGATAATTACGTTAACCAGAAGAAAATCTAGTACTGATTAAATGTACTGGCCTGTCTATTCCATTCTCATCCTCTTGTACCAGAACAGCGCCTAAACTGTACTCAGAAACATCTGTATACAGTTTATACGGTAAAAGGATCAGGAAACTTTGGTCGTAATGCTTGCATTGCGTTTGATGTGAGGCAGGGAAGGAGACCCCCCCCCCCCCTTGCTTCGACCGTTGCTGGTTATGTCATTCCCACCCTTTTCTCCCTTATAGCCAGCCCTCCTGGCCACCTCCAGCCACTCGCCCTCCTGCCTCCCAGCACGCTGCCCCTCCTTCCCTTTTTCTCTTTGGCTCTCCCTCCCGGACTACACCCCTGCTCCGAGCCGACGCATTTTCCGGCCGACACGACCTCCCGGCCGACGCACACCTCGGATCCGTCCACCACCATCATGCCATCCAACGGGAAGGGGAGAGGCCGATGCGCTGCCCGGAGGGGCGTGCAGAGGGCGTCCGACATCAGCTCGCCTCCCTCATCCACACCTTCCTCGCCTCCAGGATCCTGCACTCGCCCCACGGCCGAGTAGGCCAGCTCAGTGGAGGCAACAATGCACGAAACCGTTAAGGTGCTGGAGCGCCTCAACGCGCGCTTCGACGCCCTGAGCTGCCCTCCCCCCGCGGACGAGGCCCTCTCTGCCCCCGCGACTTCACATCAGGCCTACGCCACCACCATCCGCGTGCCGGCTGCGCACACTCACGTAGTCGGAGGGGCATTCCCACCTCCACCGCCGCATAATGTTTATATTAAATCAGCAAAGGATCACCAGCACCATATAATACCTTAATGCCTCTGGCTTTATATACCATTTACCTTTATATATACAATTGTAATTACTATACACTAGTTCACACCATCCTTCAATGTCTAAATATCGGGAAATTTTACACACTGACCCGCCGTCGGGCCAACGGTGGCAAGCCACCCATACCAGCATATGCCACCGTTGGCCCAAGAGTGGCCGCGCCATCGGGCCAACGGTGGCAAGCCGCCATTGGGGCAACGGTGGCAAGAAACCCTCGGGCCGACGTTATTTTGTCCACTGACCTGCCAACGGTGGCAAGCCACTCATACCAGCATATGCCACCATTGGCCCAAAGGTGTCACTGTCAGATAACAAGACAGAGCCCATATAGGGTCCATATGGGTTATTGTGGGCCCCAAAAAGGAATCTGTGGATACCACATAGAGAAGATGTGGTATCCAGAGTCACAAAGCAGTTACCACAGATGGCACTGGAGGAGTAAACCCCAATTAAAAAATATCAGTTTAATATCATAGAGGTGCATGTGCCTCATATTAGATATTAAGATGATAAGACACTAATCTTAGTTAAAAAGAAGTGATGACTGCTAAACAAAACCCAGCACTCCTCACTAAAACACTTTTGCAATGAAAATGGTGTTTCATGAGCTCTGGCAGGCATTTGTAACTTCAAAGTCTCTACTGACCTGTTCCGAAAGCAACCATATTACACCTCACCTATGGTTGTTAGTTAGGCACATTTTAACATCCTTCTCAACCATATCTATTTACCGCTTGATGAAATTTGGCCATTACGTCGAGATACAGTACTCGTTTGTTAAGCCTACGTCGACATACACAATTTTCACCGTCGACCACCGTCGGGCCGTTGGTAGTGGTCCGCCGCTCTTTTCCACTCTTTTTGCCATTCTTTTTTGCATATATTTTCCACTGTCGGACCGACGGTGGTGCTCCGCCGCTCTTTTCCATTCTTTTTGCACACATTTTCCACCGTCGGTGGTGGTCCGCTACTTTTTGCCATTCTTTTTGCATACATTTTCCACCGTCGGGCCGTCGGTGGTGGTCCGTCGCTCTTTGCCATTCTTTTTACATATTTGCCAGCGTCAGGCCACCGTCGGGCCGATGGTGGTCCGCCGCTTTTTGCCATTCTTTTTTCACACATTTTCCACCGTCGGACCACCATCAGTGGTGGTCCGCCACTTTTTGCCATTCTTTTTACATATTTGCCACCGTCGGTGGTGGTCCGCCGCTCTTTAGCCCCAATCACACCTTACCGGACTGAGTACCGGACACCATGTTCAGTATCAAAATGTATCGAAATGTGTTGAACTGTTGCAACGGCCGCCGAACGAAATGGGCATAGGAATGTACATTCATGAATAGCCAACAGACGATAACCAGACCACAACCGAATGTCAAACGGACGGACCGAACATATTACGAATAGCCACCGGACTGTCACTGTGTGGTGTGTGTTGAGTGTGGTGTGTGGTGTGTGTGGTGTGTTGTGAGTGGTGTGTGGGGTGCCGGGTGCGTGGTGTGCGGTTGTTGTCCGTTTTAATACCGTTTAGTCCATTTTGCCCGGTACATGTCCGGTACCCATCCGTTACCTCTCCGGTTTGCTTCCTGCAGAGTCCGTTGACGGTGTTGGGGGAATTTGGTCCGGGGGGGCTGCACACACCACTCACCACACACCACTCACCACACACCACACACACCACACAGTGACAGTCTGGTGGCTATTCGTAATATGTTCGGTCTGTCCATTTGACATTCGGTTGTCGTCCGGTTATCGTCCGTTGGCTATTCATGAATGTATGTTCCTTGTCCGTTTAGTGACCGTTTCATCCGGCGGCCGTTGCAACAGTTCGACACATTTCGATACATTTTGATGCTGAACACCACCGGACTAGCCAATTCTTTGTCCAGTGTTGTCCGGTGGTGTCCGGTACTCAGTCCAGTAAGGTGTGACTGGGTCTAAAGTGCGGTGGACCACCACTGACGGCCCGACGGTGGCAAATATGTAAAAAGAATGGCAAAGAGCGGCGGACCACCACCGACGGTGGCCCGACGTTGCAAAATGTGCGCCAAAAAAATGGCAAAGAGCGGCAGACCACCACCGACGATGGCCCGACGTTGGAAAATGTGTGGGGAAAAAAATGGCAAAAAGGGGCGGACCACCACTGACGGCGGTCCGACGGTGGAAAATGTGTGCAAAAAGAATGGCAAAAAGCGGCGGACCACCACCGACGGTGGGCCGAAGGTGGCAAATGTGTGCAAAAAAAATGGCAAAGAGCGGCAAACCACCACCGACGGCCCGACGGTGGAAAATGTGTGCAAAAAGAATGGCAAAGAGCGGGGGACCACCACCGACGGCCCGACGGTGGTGTCCGGTACTCAGTCCAGTAAGGTGTGACTGGGTCTAAAGTGCGGTGGACCACCACCGACGGCCCGACGGTGGCCCGATGGTGGCAAATAGGTAAAAAGAATTGCAAAGAGCGGCGGACCACCACCGACGGTGGCCCAACGTTGGAAAATGTGTGGGGGAAAAAATGGCAAAAAGGGGCGGACCACCACCGACGGCGGTCCGACGGTGGAAAATGTGTGCAAAAAGAATGGCAAAAAGCGGCAGACCACTACCGACGGTGGCCCGACGGTGGCAAATGTGTGCAAAAAAAATGGCAAAGAGCAGCGGACCACCATGGTCGGCCCGACGATGGCAAATATGTAAAAAGAATGGCAAAGAGCGGCGAACCATCACCGACGGCCCGACGGTGGAAAATGTGTGCAAAAAGAATGGCAAAGAGCGGCAGACCACCACCGACGGCCCGACGGTGGAAAATGTGTGCAAAAAGAATGGCAAAGAGCGGCGGACCACCACCGACAGTCGCAAATATGTAAAAAGAATGGCAAACAGTGGCAGACCACTACCGACGGTGGCAAATGTGTGCCAAAAAAATGGCAAACAGCGGCGGACCACTACCGACGGCCCGACGGTGGCAAATGTGGTAAAAAAAAATGGCAAAGAGCAGCGGACCACCACCGTCGGACCGACGGTGGAAAATATGTGGCGACGGTGCGACCAATAGCCAACGTCGGCCCGATGGCTCTGTGCTATCTGGGCTCCTTGCGACATTGAATCAAAAGCGCGGTCAGTGAGCGCTCTGGTCGGCGACCAAAATTCTCACGCTCTTGGTGCGGCAGTCACCGACCAATCCTTCTTGCAACCAAAATCACCTGATATGGTCACCAACTAGTCACAGACCGGTCGTAAAATGCCCCAGTCACATGAGACCTGCGTTCATTTATGATCGATCCGCGAGCATTTTGCAATTAAATTACGACCACCTTGCGATTAATCGGCAAGTGCTCTGCGAGCGATCGCCGACCATTTTGGCCCTTTTTGGTCACAAGAAAGTTGTCGCTGCAGCACCGACAATCTCCTTGCGACCTCTGGCGTCTCGACCGATCGCTGACCGATCGCCGACCAGTCGGCGATTCACCGACTGATCTGTGACCATAGTAGCTGTACTCAAGCGTCACACAAGGCCTGCGTTCACTTATGATCGATTCGCGAGCATTTTGCAGTTAAATTACGACCACCTTACGACAACCTTCCGACTAATCGCCAAGCGATCGCCGACTGATGCGATGTGGCGCGTGTACGATGACCGACATGGCGACGTATTAAAATAGTTTCTAACAAATTGTTTCAATTTAGTTGCAAGGAACTCGCAAGCTTTTGGTCGCAAAGTGATTGCAAGTGGACGCAGGCCATGGTGTGACTGGGGATTTCATGACCATTTTGCAACCACCATACGACCGGTCGCCGACCTTTTCAGAAGATTTTGGTTGTAAGGAGGTTGCAGCTGCTGCACTTGCAACCTCTTTGCGATCTGTGCGGTTGGCGAGTGGTCACCAGTGGTTGGCGTCCCTTCGCTGACTGCCATGCCAGGAGCATAATAATTTTGGTCACTGGGCAGTCGCTGAGCAGTCGCCGACTCGGCAACCAACTCACCCCCATAACATGGCGACCACTCCACAACTGGTCACCAACCAACTTCCCTAAATATTGGCGAGCAGTCAGCGAGTGGTCATCGAGCGGTATCTGACCGCGTCTTTAGCCGTGTTCAGACACACAACTTTAGGCCGACTTAGATAAGGTGAATTAGATGAAGCGAATTAGTGGCGCATTCACACACACCGAGTATTGGGGCGGTTTAAGCCGGAAATCGATATCTGCGCATGAGCAAGTCCATACTAACCAGTGCCAGTTTTGGTTAGTCGACGTCGCCAAGAGAGTGTGGGTTCGACCTAGATATGTATGGACTGAATCGTATTGGTTTGGAACGGTCAAAACTTCTGCTGGGCAGTGAAAACCTAAAAATAAATGATGAAAAAAATATCTGTGCACAGCTAGCTGTATCATAGACCAAATTATATAATATGTGCTTTTGATCGACCGGAAAAACAACAAACTCAGGTCTCGACTGCACATGCGTGTCATGAGCTTAAGCCGCCTCAACTAATCCGCTATTGTCCACACAAGCAAGATGCGCCGACTTAAGCTAGTTTGCTTCATATATACTACCTCGCGACGTGGTTTAGTTGAAGCGAACTAGATGAGGCGAATCAGCCCTAATCCGCCTCAGCGTCGCGTCCACACGGCGAATGTGAGCCGAACTAGACAAGGCGAATTAGTTGAGGCGACTTAACGCCCGTGTGTGAACACGGCTTTTCATTCAATGTTGCAAGTTGGTCGCAGGGAGGGAGGTGCCATTTTGGTCGTAAGGCTGTGACAAGCCGTGGTGTGACTGGCCTAGCCATGGTGTGGGGAATGACTGGGCAAGTGGGGTATAATGCAGGACGTCAATTTAGTCTTACCTGATCCGTGAAGAAGTATGACAGTTGATGTTTGTTTCCCAAATGGCTGTACAATTAAAGGTTTTAATCGTGTCAGCACGGTTACCATCTCGACATTAATTGAGCACCTGGTGAAGAGACTCAAAATGAACACATGTATTTCATTCTCTACTTAGTGAAGCAATTTATAGAAAGTAGTCACTACTATACGGTCTAAAAGGTTGTCAAGAGCCGATTTACAAAACAACGATTACAATCATGGCCCTGGTGTATACTTTGAGAACTATATTTCCTATTTTGTGCCCTAGCTTGCCGGTAGGAGCAGTTCTTTCCAGCTACCCAATATCAAAGACCCTATAATACTAAGACGGCTCACTCCCTATCTCTCCAATGGTAATGTAAATTTTGCAGTGCCACCTTGTAGTGGGTTTGATCAGCCAGCTGCTGGTTGGTGTTTCACATGAAAACACATACAATTATATTATACATGAGATAGGTAATTATGAATACACATCAATATGAAATTGCTATAAACAAATACCCATCATCATCAGCATCACCATCATCACACATCTTTCACATTCAAATATACATATAATATAGCACCTGTTTAACCAAGAGAACAGCCAGCGCACCAAGTGGTGGGTTTGATCATTTTGATTATACAGTACAGGCTGAGTGAGCCGTCTTAGTATTATAGGGTCTTTGCCCATATGTACCACTGAACGTAGCAGTGTGCCGGTGCACATTGCTACAGTAAATAATTATAAATCATTAAAATAATCTCGTTCTACCAATACTCATTTGAATGCATTATCAAAATGAATGTAAAATTGATTTGACTATAATATGGTAACAACTTCTACATATACGTGTATCTTTTAAAAAACCTTACTTTTCAAAATTCAATAATTGATAAACATCATAGTGAGACCTGAATCCCTAAGAGCCGAGAGCTTTGTGGTGAAGGTGAGGTTTGTTGAACTAATTTTATTTGGTTGAAATCTTGTATTAGCCCCACGTTTATCGGCCCATGTATTATTGAACCGTTTGCACAGACATTTATATGTCATAGTTCAATGTGCCTTCGCATCTGAGCTTTTGTAATAACGCTGTCTTTTGGCCATGAAAGAGGTTCGGTCATGAGCGATAATGGGCAAGCACACTTTAACCACGACGCCGCTTCATCAGGCTTCCTTTGTCGGCAATTTAATTCAGTCAGTGCTTACTTGTTCCAGCGATTATCAAAGCCTACTGATGGCGAATAAAAAGGGTATTCCTTGGAGAAATTAGATAGCTATTAATGATTTAGCGTTGTGCTTATTAATACGGTTGTACCGAATCCTCATTGCAACCACTAACTCAAAAAGCCGGCAAGCGCTGCCACTACTACTAGTACTATTTATTAGTACTAGTACTACGTCTACGATACTTTTAATGGGACATATCCTGTAATTTAATACCACACGATTGCCAGTGTCTTGTTATGTACCATCCAATTCTTCACTTTTATATTTCACTGCCTTTCATGTGATTTACTCACTTTGAATGGTGGTAGGTAATCGTAATGTGCTCTTTCGGTGACATATTTAGACTGCCTTAGTTAGTGCCTAGACCCTAGCGTACCTAGATTGTATACACTTTTATCGTACATTCCAACAAAGCTTTAAAAGCGGAACTTTAATGCCATCAGCGACATAGCCGTAGCGTTCTAATCTTGGAGAACTTGCTTTCGGGAAAGAGAGTACTTATAAATCATATAATTTATGGTGTTTAACAGCATGTGTAGAAATCCTCACGATTAGTTGTACTTGTTGCGATTTTGTTCCAGAATGCTCTGATCGGTTCAAATTTGCTGCACTTTAGGTGTTCAAATCGATTCAAATTAATTTTAGACGGAACTAGAAAGTATATAGACGTAATTATATATCTTTTCTCAGTTTCTACCAAAGATTATCACAATCTGATGCGTCGAAAGTTGTTAATTTTGATTCGGAATGTGGGAATGTGCACCTTGACTGTAGGGATTTCCACATACCTGTAATTAATAGGAAAGTCAGCAAGCCAATATAGAGCAAGTCAGGTACATTGTAAATTTTGATTAACCTTTATTTCATATCCAGTCTCTGTCAGTGTCAAAAAGATGTACAAAAATCTAGTAAATATCATAAAAATTAAGCAAGTTCTGGCATATTTTGTGTTTCTTCGAGATTAATTAGTTAATTAATAATACAAAATCAGGCTTTCATGCAGTCTTAAAATGGACCTTTTCTTCTATTTAATCTATTACAAAAATCATGTTAATATCATGAAAACTAATGAAGTTATGCACTTTTTTCATTCAGTTTGCATTCTTTACGATCACACCCATTCCATTTGTTTCAGTTTAATTACATGGCAAAAAAATAAATAAAAATTCATAACTTTCTTAATATTAGACCAATATGTATGATCTTGGTGTCATTTAAAATAGCTAGTGGCAGCCTGCCAGATCTGTGCCCATCAACCTGAAAAATGCTCAGATTTTGCCTTACTTTACACAAGGATTTCATCAGAAACACTGCATGGATTACTAGCATTTTCATACTGAACTGAAGTCCATTCATTTATCTTTTGAATGAGTGCTCCATTGTATTTCTTGCTTGAATGTCGAAAAAGTGTTTGTTTGATCAAAGTTGTACCATATGACAAAAACTATGAATGCTGGCACGGTAATATGTTGTGGCACCAGGGCCCGTATGCTTGGGGCGGTGGTAGCGCTCTAAACCTGTGGGTAGAGGCGATCTCCGGGTAGCGGCGAAAAGTCGGTATGCATGGGGCAGTGTTATGGAAACCCTGCGAGTTAAAAGTCGGGTAAGCTACCCCCACTCCGTAGCAGGTATAAGGGTGGTGGTAGGGACCGACTCGGGCCAAATCTATTGAATGCAATCATATTTGACAGAATTACATACGCAATAAGTGAAATTCTATCAATTTAACCCTAAATTCAAACCGTTATTAAGGCTACCGCCGCATTGGCGGCGATATTAATAGTGTCGAATCGACGAATGTAAAGTAAACAAATTGCCGCCGCATGGACGTCGATATCCATACAGTCGACGCCGCGGCCGCCGCCGCATCGGGGGCAATATATTAGCCCCAAATCTATTCAATGCTGTCATATTTAACAGAATTACATAAGCAATAAGTGAAATTTTATCAATTTAACCTTAAACTCGAAACATTATTAAGACTACCGCCGCTTTGGCGGCGATATTAATAGTGTCGAATCTACAAATGTAAAGTAAACAAATCGCCGCCCCCGCCGCATGGACGTCGATATCCATACTGTCGACGCCGCCGCATCGGCGGCAATATATTAGCCCCAAATCTATTCAATGCTGTCATATTTAACAGAATTATATACGCAATAAGTGAAATTTTATCAATTTAACCCTAAATTCGAACCGTTATTAAGGCTACCGCCGCATTGGCGGCGATATTAATAGTGTCGAATCGACGAATGTAAAGTAAACAAATCGCCGCCGCATGGACGTCGATATCCATACTGTCGACGCGCCGCGCATCGGCGGCAATATATTAGCCCCAAATCTATTCAATGCTGTCATATTTAACACTAATAACAGTAGGTACTCCAAAGTGATTTTTTTTTTCAACAGGTCAGTATTACAAGTTATATATCTGTACAGATCTTTTAAATCGGATCTCAATGATATAAAAATCATTTAGATCGATTGAATAGCTGCAAAGTTATGAGTGTTTAAAGATTGATTTTTTTTACCCCGATTTGTGCACATTTCCAAATTAGCCAAATCTTGGTTTTTAGGGTCCCACCTGGAAGCTATTTTGCATATGATCTGTCCAATATTAAAGAATCTCACTCTCTATAGCACAAATAGCAGGCTAAATTTTTTCCAGACCATTATCTTTGTTATTCTTTCAGATATTTCATGCTAAATTCCTTAATTTCTACAGAATATCAGCAGGGTCAATGATAAATTCTTGAAAACATCACAACTTCTGTTCTACTTACACTATCACTCTAATTTTTATTCCAAAATAATCTAAATCAAAAGCTCTATATGATCGTACATGTTTTGAATCAATATGAGGCAAAAACTAAAAGTTCACTTTTATAGTAGGCTCACTGACTAGTGCAGAGATGGGAATACACAGTCACTTCTCAGTCCAGCCTTGATGCGCATGATATAAATGTCAACCAAATATTGTTCTGGTTAGTTAGAGGAAGACTTGAGCTTTCTGATGATATAATTTACAAAACGATCCTGATCAATTTTCAAGGAGGATTAATGTCTTAATGTTTTCACTCCTTCAGTTCAATCAAATTTCCCACTCAAAAACAGTCATGCTTCATATGCTAATGAAGCCTAGTTTCTTCTCTGTCTTTCTTTGGTGGTTATTTTTAGCTCAGGTCACTGTACTCACCAAGGTATCAAGTTTAGGGAAGGGAGTAGCTCAGACTGGATGAAAACAAAATCGGCGAGCATGCTCAGAGCTGCCGATGGTACCCCCAAACAAGTGTCCATTGACTGTTATTTATTTCATAATGATAATTAAAAATCAGACACCCTAAAAGAGAAACAAACAAGCTTTAATTTGATATAATTTCAAACCAAGCAGAATTAGTGGAGATTGAAGCCTTATTAAAATGGTTAAAATAGGTCAAATTTCGCGCTGTGGACACCGTATACGCCCACGTTGGAGTACCTACTACTATAACAGAATTACATACGGAATAAGTGAAATTTGATCAATTTAACCCTAAATTCAAACCGTTATTAAGGCTACCGCCGCATTGGCGGTGATATTAATAGTGTCGAATCGACGAATGTAAAGTAAACAAATCACCGCCACCGCATGGACGTCGATATCCATACTGGCATAATACCAGCTGCAATGTTTTACGCCCAAATCTATTCAATGACTGCTAGGGTAGCTAACGCCTCCGCGCTTTGGCTCCGCGCATACCCCATGACCCATTTCTCACCACCGGCGATAGCTACCCCGAACTCGGTCCTTACCACCAGGGCCGATAAATACTTCTTCATGCATACGGGCCCAGAGCTAAAAATTCATCTGCCTCTTCCCATCGCTAGGCGTGCTTTCCACACATGTACCACACATCTATATTTAGTATCACAAAAACCGCATTGAGCTACGCTATACGCCAGTATATATTTCGCTAGAATCGGTGGAGATGTGACAGAGTTTTTGCAGATGTTTGATATAATGTTTGGTTTTCATCAAATTTCACATTAAAAAAAAAAAAAATAACAGTAGTATTGGGTACCAAAAGAAAGAGCAACATTTAAACTTTAAAGGCCTAGGTGGTCAATGTATTTACACGCTGTCAAGGTCAAGGTCGTGAACTTTTAACAGATGAAATGGGATAAAGTTTATTTTGCCAGGTCGGTGGAAAGACGTCAAATTCTCGTCTAAATTCTTTAAGCGCCCAAAGACTAATGAGTAGGTCTATTTCAACATGCTTTAATATACTATATGAATTTTTGCTGGCATTGGATGGTAAAAGATTGACTCAATATTCGGTTAAAAAAATCATCATGCTAGTAAACCGGAAGTGGGCAGTGTTGTTTGCTTTAGATTTCACAGTGTGGTGCATTCATGTTTAGAAGCTGATGTGAATGGATACTAACTCAAACCAATGACATTCACATTAATTATAATATAATTACATCTTCTCATAACATTTCTAAAAGTTAGTTTGTGTGAGAGGGAAAATATCTGCTTGTTTGTGTTGGTTTATCAGTTTTTATTGAACCAAGACTTAAAAGTGTTTTGTTTTGCTTTGGTTGTTCATAACAATACCTAAATGCTAAATTTATTATGTCTGCCTTCTATATTGGTTGAAATGAACTACTTATTTACAATTATACATACATTTTACCTCGGTACAACGCCTCGGCTACTCGAGGCCGAGGGAGAAGGAAGCAACATCCGGGTTCAGCAATTAGCATATTCCGCTCATAACTGGAGGAACGTTACGAGCAGCTCAGCAGTTTTTACCACGGATTTACTCACTTCTACTGTAAGTACCGGAACATAAACTGGTATATTGGTTTATGAATGTTTATAGCACACGCTTATAAGCTTTTTAAGACAAAGCTTACTTGTACTAAGTAACTTTTACAAGCGTTGTGTTTATCCGGTGCCGTAGTTTTGAGGCATCCATTTTATTTTTGCCGCCCGTTGCCGAACGGAGAGACATGTTGGCTGGAGTCATTTCGTCGCTTAGATAGCATTTATTTTTGCCGCCCGTTGCCCAACGGAGAGACATGTTGGCTGGAGCCATTTCGTCGTCATGATAGTTTTTTCTGAGGCGTACCTCCGAGTTTCATAATATTTTCTCCAACTTGTTGGCGTTGAAGCCACAGGGGGGAGAAGTCTATGATACAGAGAGTGTGGGTGGGACAGTACACTGGTCCCTACTCCTCGATTCGTTTCGGTTCGGTTCTCCGACCGTTACGCTTTCGTGATACCTTAGCTTACTCACGCCTGGTATAAAACTGGTGTAAATACAGTTTTCTTACCCTATAAGGGCTACATGCCCCTTACACACTGTTCCACTGGTTCAGTTATTCCTTGAGTTCGTGCTAAACACCCTTTTTGGTTGTTTTCAGACGACTCGAGATGGCCGCGAAGCGGGGTAGCAAAGGTGCTCCACACACGCTCAGCGAGGGGGACGCGACCCCGGGTCTCTTATCGGGCGCGTCGCGTGACCGCTCCCCGGAGCCAGGGCCTTCCCAACCAGACCCCAATGAGCAGATGGTGAGGCTCATTCGTGAGCAGCTGCAACAGCTGCTCCCAACACCGCCGCCTAAAACGACCACTAAGCGGGCCTCACCTTCCGACCAATCAGACTGGGAGGACTTATCTGAACCACAAACAACGGACTCAGGAATCATCATCGGGAAGAAGCGGCGCCATAAAAAGTTTTCATCCGAAGGCGACGACTACTACCAAGCCCGCAACAAAACAAGGAAGGTCAAAAGGACTAAGAAGAAGTCTAAGTCCAAGAAAAAGAAAGCAAAATCTTCCTCCTCAGACTCGTCCAATGACTCGACCACAACGGGCTCCGAGTCTGATGACCCGCATCCAGGCACTTTCGCGGATATCACCGAGAAAGTCGCCAAAAAGATCCGAGCGGACAAGAAAAAGCGAATCAACACCTGTTCGCTTATGCGCAAAAACCTGAGGGGCCATTTTGATGCCTTTAAACCGGCAGAAACCCTCACAAAACTGGCCGAACAATACACTGGCATAAAAGGTATTCCTCAGGCGACCATCAAAGAAATGGACGATGACGTGAAAATGAGTGAGGATCGCAAGAAATTCGAATCGTGCTTGCACATAGTGCACAAAGGAGTCCTGATAGCCCTCTCGGCCATCATGCCAGTTGCTAACCGCATGATGGTGGGTAACAAGTTCACAACAGTTACCCCGGACATGAACGCAGCCATCGCAGCTCTGACTGCCACTAGCAACTTCCTCTCGTACCGCAGGTTCGAGAACGTGTTTAAATCGGTCACAACCGACGCAGGGAAAGAGGTTGCACGTTCAAAGAAGGTTGTGGACAATGACGGCAAAGAGTATACACTCTTCCTGGCTCCGAAGCCCATAAAAGGAAAGCCACTAGATAACACCAAGATGTTTGGGGGTCAACTCCAATACCTGTTTAAACAGGTCGAAACCGCCGCTAAGCAGTCCAAACACCTCGACAGTAAGAAGGACACTAACCCCTCGAAATTCAAGAAATCCAGATCGGATTTTCGAGGGCGCAGGACCGGCTTCTCAGCAAACCGATTCGGGAACCGGACCCAATACCAGCCGAGAGGAAGAGGCCAACGCAACCAGTACGGCTGGAACGACGGCAACCGCCCCTTCAGGAGGGACAACCCCTCCCAGAAGCCGTTTCCCAAGCCGGGGAACAAGTAGAGCCTGCAACACGACCTACTGTAAGCCCCTTTTGTGCGGGAAATGTGGCTAACCATATTAGACAGTGGGAGCAACTCACACAAGATCAGACAATCCTAGACATTGTTAGAGGGGTCCTCATTCCATTTATAGAGACCCCAATACAAAATAAAGTACCTTTCCCCTACCGCTTAACACCAGGCGAAAGACTGGCCTTAGATCTAGAAGTTACCAACTTTGAAAGTAAAGGTATTATTACTACCGTTCAACATACACAGGGAGAATATATTTCAAATATTTTCTCTAGGCCAAAACCTAACGGAGACATTAGGATGATCCTCGACTTAACTATTCTAAATACCTTAGTCGAATACAAACATTTCAAAATGTTCTCTCTAGAGACAGCCCGTGACCTAGTAATGCCGGGAGCCTGGCTTGCAAGTGTAGACCTGAAAGACGCCTACTATACTATACCGATCTATGAGTCACATAGAAAATTTCTTAGGTTCATTTGGCAAGGCAAACTTTTACCAATTTACTTGTTTACCTAATGGTCTAGCCTGTGCCCCACGTTTGTTTACAATGCTACTGAAACCCGTATTTGCTGAAATGGCCAAGAAAGGCCATGTCATGTTCCCTTACATTGATGATTCATTTATCGTAGCATGCACTGAGGATGATTGCCATTTAGCCATAACAGACTTATGTAGCACTTTGACCCACTTGGGTTTTTTCATTCACGAGACAAAATCGGTTCTAGAACCTACCCCCCTTTTGAAATTCTTGGGGTTTATTATCAATACACAACAAATGACAATTTCCTTAACTTCAGACAAAATTGACAAATTTACTACTACATCCTCAGATCTATTAAACATAAAAAGACCAAAAATAAGGCAGGTAGCAGTGCTTATCGGCCTAATGGTGGCTTATGCGCCAGCCGTATTATACGGAAAGGCACACATTAAATCACTCGAAATAGATAAAAAATATCGCCCTAACTAAAGCCAAGGGCAATTTCGAATGCCTAATAACAATTTCCAAAGCAGGACATGAAAACATCCAATGGTGGATGCAACATTTAATTAATTCCCATAATCCCATCCGTATGGATGAACCTAACACAACAGTCACTACTGATGCATCATTAGAGGGTTGGGGCGCCCACAGAGATAATGAAGCCACAGGGGGCCGCTGGATAGATAACGAAATTGAAGATCACATAAACGTCCTAGAATTAAGAGCCATCTATCTAGGTCTCACAAGTTTAGTTAAAATACAAAAACTTACTGTCCAAGTGTTAACGGATAATACTACAGCAATGGCCTATATCCGTAACATGGGAGGGACAAAGTCCTCGGCTTGCAACGCCATCGCAAAACTCATCTGGGATTGGGCAGAGAAACAACACCTTTGGATAACAGTAGCTCATATCCCAGGTACACTAAATACATTAGCTGACAATAAAAGCCGACATTTCCATGATCATTTAGAATGGTCACTCAGTCCCGACATATTTAAGACAATTTGTCATCAATGGGGAATTCCAGACATAGATCTTTTTGCCTCTTGTAGGAACAAAAAACTTGATAAATATGTATCCTGGCATCCAGAGCCACACGCTTGGCGAGTGGATGCCTTTTCTCTTATTTGGAATAATGCATTTTACTATATTTTTCCACCATTTAGCCTAATGAGCAGGGTAGCCAGAAAAATCAGGCTGGACAAAACCCATGCAGTACTGATAGTCCCGGACTGGAACACTCAGCCATGGCGAGCGATAGTGCAGTGGGAAGCCAACAATTTTTTAAGATTCCCACGAGGGCGAATAAACCTACAACATCAAGGAAAAGTGACAACCCTCGGGGACGTGTCCACAACCCCGTTACTGGCATTCCTTTTCTAAGAGCGTATTTACAAAAATACGGACTTGATAAAATCACCCAAGAAAGGTTGATTTCCCATGCCTGGAGGCCAGGAACTGTTAAAATGTATACCACTTACCTTAAGAAATGGGGAGTATATTGTTTAATACAAAAGGTTAAACCGATGGCTCCTACTGTCGCGCAAGTAGGCCGATTCCTGCGCATGTTGGAAGATGATGGACTTGGTTATGGGGCCATAAATGTGGCGCGCTGCGCACTCTCCATTATTGTACCAAGAATAGAAGGACAAACCATTGGCAAACACGAAGTCATTCATTGGATCATGAGATCAATCTATGAAAGAAACCCCCCAAAACCGAAATATAGTCGGTTTTGGGATGTTTCTACAGTATTCAAGCTTTTCCAATCTTGGCCTGAAAATAAATTTCTCACTATCCAACGGTTAGGCTATAAAGTAGCAGTATTATTACTATTAGTAACAGGACATAGAGGACAGACAATTGTAGCCCTCTCCTTGCAAGGCCTGGATATTGATAAGAAAGAGGCCACGTTTGATTTGGACATACTGTTAAAATCAAACAGGACAGGAGATCCATTCTCCTCCATCCATCTCGATAGCTTTCCACAAGATAGGAAACTTTGTGTAGTTGCCGCCATTAGGACATATATATCCAAGACTAAGGGAATACGAAATTCCAAGCAGCTACTTGTGAGCTTTATTAAACCGCATAAAGCCATCTCACGCGACACACTCGCCAGATGGACTATTATTATACTCAAATTGGCCGGCATAAAACACAGAACGCTATGTGTCGCACTCTACAAGAGGGGCCATGGTCTCCAAAGCAAGAAAGTTAGGAATCTCAGTTCGCAGAATCCTGATACACGCCGGCTGGAAGACGGCCAAGTCGTTTGCTAAACACTACAACAAACGAGTCGAAAAACCGAGCGGGGTGGCAACCCGCCTACTCACCAACTAACAAGATCGGGTGAGATGTACAAACTTTTGATATTACTACTGATACTATTATATGTTCATCAGATAATTGAGGATAAAAATGAGGCTACGTAAAGGTCTCCCTCGGCCTCGAGTAGCCGAGGCGTTGTACCGAGGTAAAATAGTATAGTTATACGAATCTTACCTGGGTACAGATGATGGATAACTCTTGTTTTCCCGAGGTACAAGCCTCGTGTAATCGTGGACTAGGGCCCACCCGCCACACCCTACCACGATTATCACGTTCGCTTGTGCCAAACGAAGACATCAGATTTTCATCATTAAGCTCGTTTTTATCCTGAATAATTAGGTGAAGATTGCAGAACCCGGATGTTGCTTCCTTCTCCCTAGTCCACGATTACCCGAGGCTTGTACCTCGGGGAAAACAAGAGTTATCCATCATCTGTACCCAGGTAAGATTCGTATAACTATACTATATATAACTGGAACTCAAAGCAGAACATAACATCTCATTTTGAATGTTGTGAGTGTTAAAAATAAAGTGGTACTTTCAGAGCAATGACAAAGGAAACCTGGATCAACATTTCTGATATGTATTGTTTTCAGAGACTTTTCATGCAGTTCATTCATTGACCAACATTTTTTTAATATAACATTTTTTTTAACAGTAGTCCCAATAATTTAAACTATTTATTTTAAAGGCAGTGGCACAACTAGGAACTACTCAAAATTTCAACCAAATCCATCAAGTACTTTTCAAGTTAAACTCAATTAAGCAAAAATGAACTCCAAGAATGTCCGCAACTGCCAAAATGGCTGCTTTCCCAAATTTAGGGCACCATATAATCATTAAATATGATTTGATCACCATGAAAAAAAAATGTATGCTCTCTGTACATACAGGTAATTCTAAATTATTGATAATGACACTTACTGGACAGTTTGGATTGGAGTACTGTTGAGTCAAAGTCGGCATATTATGGAATTACCATGTAATTGAACAAATGCACTTATGTATAATTTCCCTTTTTTGAGATGTCACCATTATCATATTTAATGGATGGTTGCTCAGGAAATTTGTGTGCTACTTCTGTATGTATAGATAAAGATGATCCTCATTTCTGAGGATTTTCCTTTGCTATTTCATGGTGTGGGTGGGTGCCAAAATTGGCTCATTTAATTGAGGTTTATATGATTTTTTGCTACAATTTCTACCTTCAAAAGGGCATATTTCAAAAACGTTTTGAGCTATTAACATAATTGTTTTAAAATTCTGTTTGTATTGATTAGTTCTTTAAAATAGACCTAAAACCATAGTTTAAAAATTATATTAAAATTTTGGTTGCCACTACCTATTCAAAAGCATATTTTTTGCTCTTTACAATGGTATGAGTTTCATTTCTATACAATAAACTTCTTTTTGTCACATACCTACAAATAGATGTATTTGGTATGGCCACTCCCAAATAGGCTAATCTGATAGAACATCTTCTGACAAATTCAATGGACCAAACCTCACCTTTCTATCTCTATTTATTCAAAAGTTATAGACCAAAACGTGGCCTAAGATTGTCCATTTTCATGGAAATTGACAACAGGAAAACTCAGTGATACTGGGTGATAAAAAGTTGTCATGTGGGTTATTTTTATGTCTAAATCTGGTAATAAATGCTTTATAGCTCTAAAAATACCAAAGTTACCTCTAACAAAGTATATATTTTCAGAATCCTTGTCAACTCAGCCTTTGAATGGAATGATCTAAATCCAAGATGGTGGACATAAAATCCAAGATGGCCACCAAAAAGTCACCCGAAATTCGCTAAATTTCCTTTAAAAAAGACCTTGAATATTGAAATATTCTTATTATACACCTATATTAAGTATTACAAATCGTGGGTAATGTAAATCCTTATTACTAGGATTAATTAGGAGCTTACATTGATTAAATACAAATCCAGTTTCCTCTTTTTCCCCCCTCTGCAATCACTTTCATGCCATGATTTTTTTTATGGCATTTGAGAATGTAAGGCCATTCTTACTGGAATAAGGATACTATTAGTATTATTGGAGCAACCTTCTGTTTTCAATCTTCTCAATTATTTATAGATACGTCGTCATTGATTTCCCCTTTTTTTTTGTCACAAGACGACTTTCATTCCCTGTTGTGAACCCTTATTTGGTTTTACATACAGGAGCTTGCTAAATTGTAGGTCGATGCATTATTTTGTGAAGTACTGATGTCCCTGATAGCATTGCCATTTAGAAGAGAGAATCTTGCTGAGTACATAGACCTACGCTAAAAATGTGTATAAACCAAGGGCATACCTGATGTCTATTTCATAGAATATATGGTGATTAAGGTAGGCTTAGTACATTGCAGCTCATGCAATCTGGAAACGTGTGTGTATGTGGAATAGATGGTGGGGGGGGGGAAGGAAATTGGATAGGGCACAACTTAGTTGATAACTATCTTTTAATGAATACTCATAGATGAAATATCTCTGCAATTTCCCGAATTTCCGCGATTAAAAAATATATTTACCGATTAATGTACATCAAAATGTTAATTTTTTTTATCAGGATGTATATGACAACAATTCGTTCCATTGGTTAGTTCGAATCCATTCTTACATGGCCTTAGATGTTGAGAACATAAAACCCAAACAAGAAAGTGTTAGGTATGGATGATGTCACAAGGACCAGTTTTCCTACGAATCCCTGACAGTGCTAATCCTATGGGCAAAAATCCACATTTTCGCGGAAATTAGCGGTCAGTGTAATAATTTTGACTTGATTTCCGCGATTTTTGCCAGACCCCATTTTCATCCATGAATACTGAAACGAGTGTTCTGTTTTATGATGTGTGCTATTACTATACTATTATAACATCTAATTTTCTTCGTTTTTGTGTTTTTCAGGATGGCTGCTCCTACTATTAATTTCATAATGTCAGCATCAGAGAGTCTTAAGAGGCCAGCAGGTGCAGAAGCAGAGCCAGAAACTGATGAGCCAGCCCAAAAGGTACCTCGTGTTTCGCAACCACACTCGTTCAAGAATGTTTTCAAGCAACTCAGCCTAATGCGGCCTGGGCTCTTTTTTGAGATGGAGACAGATCCTAATGCAACAGTTGGTGAAGATGGTATTCCCTCCTCCTATCAAATGGGTGTTGATGTCGATGGAGTAAAGTTCAAAGGAATAGGACCAAGCAAGCGCAACGCCAAGGTGCAAGCAGCAGAGCAGGTCCTCGCCCACCTAGAGAGCCTCGGCGTGAAGCCACGTGAACCAACAGAAGAAGAAAAGCCAGTCAAGTCGACTGAGCCAAAAGTGAAAACTGAAGCATATGTTGGACTAACTGAGGAGCAGAAGGCTGAACAGCTGTCAGGCAAAAACCCAGTCATGATGCTGCATGAAATCAGACCGAACTTCGATAGTGAGATCGAATCGGATGAGCGCAGAGGAGCACACAGGAAGGTGGTCATCTCGGTCACCGTGGAGGGAACAAAGTACGTAGGGGTGGGCCGCAGCAACAAGAATGCCCGCGCCAGGGCAGCTGTGGCCGCTCTCAACGCCATGTTTGGACTGGAGTTCAAAGAATTTGGAGAGAGTAAGTACCATGAGCAATTTCAGATGTAAGTTGAATTAGAGGGTGAAAAATTGTGTTCTCAAATCATTTCACTTAATTCATATATTTTTTTAAAGTGCTGTACATAGATGGGTCGTTCTCTGAAGGTGGGTACCACTTTGTGACATGGAAGCGAAAACTGAAAGCATCCCAAATAATAGAAAACATTCCAAATAATATCAGAATCCATATTCACTTGAAGCTTTACATGCTGTATGTTTGTTGTTGTTTTACGTCCCAGCAACATCTGAGGTCATATCAGGATGGGTACCGACTTGTGACAGTACACACTCATGGCGATTTTATAGTGCTGCCCCATGGGAAATCAGGCCGCCGGCACCATGACCACACTATCCTGACACCGAGCTAACCAGTCCTTGCCCTATCATAATAATGCCGAGCACCAGGCTAGGAAGCGACAAGTATCAATTTTTAAGTTTGACTCGACCGGGAACCGAACTCCCGAACTCCCGATCTTCCGCACGCGAGGCCTTTGCTCTCCGGATTCGGCCACCGCGCCCGGTACATGCTGTGTGTGTCTTGAGTTGAAAAAAAGTTATTTCACATATAGATTTTGATCTTATAAAGGAATTGCAATAGGAAAACATGTCCTATGTAACATACAAATTAAGCATACCTCCATAACATCATTTTTAACATACATAACACATTCAAACTAGATTTCTTTTATTACAGTTGAGCAAACAAAATGTCTTACAAAAAAAAAGTTGAAACAAAATTGAAAAAAAAAGAAGGTTTCTGTTAATTTGAGTGTAAATGTGTCAAATTTCATATTTTCACTTTAGCACAAAATCATATACACATACTTTTGATTTTACCTCGGTACTACGCCTCTGGTTAGCCTCAGGCTAGGGAGAAGGAAGCACATCCAGGTCCAGCAATTAGCATAATTTAGTCACAACGGGAGGGCGTTGTGGTTAAAGCTCCAGTGTTTTTTTTTTTTTTAACCTAAAACGACGGAAATTCTAGTAAGTACGTTGTTTGTGATTGTGATGATGATGTATAAAGCAATGCTCTGTTAGTAACACGAAAGTAAAACTTTTTAAGTAGTTTTATGTTTTTTCGTGTTATTAAATGCCACCCTTTGCCAAACGGAGAGGTGGCTGGCTGGAGCCAGTCATCGTGTTTTTTGCCGCTCGTTGCCAAACTTGGAGGTGACTGGCTGGAGCCAGTCATTGCGTGGATAATCCTGGGTTTCTTTTATGGATTCGCCATTAGATTTTATCCTGGGTCTCGTTCATGGGTTCCCCATATTTAGGCGTACTTCCGAGTTCCGTAGCATTTTCTCCAACTTGCTGGTGCAGTAGCCGCAGGAGGGAGAAGTGTATGGAACAGAGAGTGTGGGAGGGAGCGATACACTGGTCCCTCCCCTTGTTTGGTTTCGGTTTTTCCGGCTGAAGACCTTACGACATGACTTTAGCTTACAAACGCCTGTATTAAAGCCAATGTAAATACGGATTTAGTACCTTCGCACATTTTCCCCTTGCGTTCTGACAAAACATCCTTTTTTTTGTGTTTTTCAGACGGACGAGATGGTGGTGAAGCGGAGTAAAACCGATGCATCGCATGCGCTCAGTGAAGGTGACGCGACGCCTGGAATGGGATCAACTCACTCACGAGAGCAGTCACGTGACCCGGGCCTGTCTAATTTAGACGACAGGGTTACCCGACTAGTCCAGCAACGCCTGGATGAGATGTTGCCGCAACAACAGCGGCATAAACAAGCCATATCGGAGGAATCTGATTGGGAGGACTGGTCGGATGAAGAACCGTCCACGGACGACTCAGAAGTCATGGACTTTCCATCTCGAAAGAGGAAACAAAAGTAAGGTTGAATCTTCTGACGGAGACGAATACTACAAAGCTTGTGCCAAAGCCACTGCAGGGTAGCCGTGAATATGGCCTATGCTGCCGACACGGCGTAAAGCAACCACCAGTCAATCAATCAATCAAACCACTGCAGACAAAAAGGCCAAAAAGTGCAAGTCTAAGAAGAAAAAGAAGAAGAGAAGCAAGTCTTCTTCTTCAGACTCATCGGCAGACTCCACGTCGACTGATTCAGAGTCTGACACTGAGCGAGTTGGCAAATATGCCAAAAACGTTGGAAAAGTGCTGAAGAAGATCAAGATCGAAAAGAAGATAAATACTTGCACGCTGATGAGGACGACCATACGAGGACACTTCCACACTTTCAAGCCAGCTGAAGTAATCGCAAAGCTGGCTGAGCAATACACTGGGATCAAAGGTGTTCCCGAGTCAGCCGATAAAGAAATGGACGAGGATGTCAAATTTAGTGAGGACAGGAAAAAGTCCGGTCTACACACAGTACACAAACGTGTATTGGCAGCTCTAGCAGCAATGGTTCCGGTGGCAAATAGGATGATGACGGAAAATCATTTCCAAACTCTGTATGCTGACATGGATTCCAGCATTGCCTTGTTGACAGCGACAAGTAAGGTTCAGAGAACATCTTTACGGCGGTCTGCACCGACGCTGGAAAGGAAGTAGCGCGCTCAAAGAAAGTAGTAGACAATGATGGGAAGGAATATACGCTCTTCTTGCCTCCTAAGCCCATCAAAGGAAAACCTCGACAAGACCAAAATGTTTGCAGGGCAGTTGCAATACCTGTTTAAACAGGTAGAAACTGCATCCAAGTCCCGCAAACATTTGGACGGTAAGAAAATCGACAATAACCCAAGCCACTTTCGCAAATCAAGGCAGGATTTTCGAGGGTGCCGCACAGGGCAACAAGGATCGCTTCGCAACCGGCGGGAGCTACGGTTGCCAGTCACGAGGCAGAGGACACAGGCAGTCCTTCGGCTGGAACGATGGCAACAGGCCGTTCAAACAGAACCAGCCTCAGCAGAAGCCGTTCCCCCATCCAGGGAACAAGTAGTGGTAACTATGCAAACAATAGTAAGCGATTTTAAAGCGGGTAACATTAACAGTTATGTTCCTGAATGGCAAAACATTACAGAAAATCAAACAATTTTGAGTATTATACAAGGGGTTAGAATTCCTTTAATTACAGACCCAAAGCAAACTAGAGTGCCTTTTCCTTAGCATTTTGATTCAAATGAAAAACGAGAATTGAATACATTTTGTGATAAAGGAATTATAGAGGAAGTCGCTCATGTTGAAGGAGAATTTATTTCTAATATTTTTTCTGGACCTAATGGTCCGTCCTGATATGACCTTAGATGTTGCTAGGATGTGATGCGCGAAAAGGAAGAAAAGGGAAGGCGGGAGTGGAAGTAAGGCGTTTATTGGACGCCTCAACAGGAAGATATACAGAGGAACAAGCAGTAAGAGAGGTGCTCAGGAGGAGCAAAGCACAATGATACAGGGGCTCATGAGGAGCAGCTCAAGTGAGGGTAAATGGCCTTTAGGGGGGCAGAGTCAGAGTTTGTGGTGAGTCAGAGAGGGGGTGCCGCAGAGCCCTCCACCAGCTGAAAAGAGATAGTTAAAAGAGAGTTGGGTGGGTGGGTGGAGGAAAATACTGGAGCTGGAGGGAGGCAGGAAGGCGAGTGACTGAGGGAGGCCGGCGGGCGGCCTTATAAGGAGGGCTGGAGGGCGACAGCAGGTGAGGTGTGAAAGCGGGGCGGCCCGGGGTAGGGTGAGGGAGAGGTGAGCAGCGGGCGTCGGGTGAGGCGAGAACGCTGCGCGACAGCCTGGGGCCGGGGGAGCGAGGGGGAGGGGAGCAGCGGCGTCGGGTGAGGCGAGAATGCTGCGCGACAGCCCGGGGCCGGGGGAGGGTCTCTTCCTCTCCTCGCATCAACCGCAATGCTACGCATTACGACCGATGCGCGAAAAGGAAGAAAAGGGAAGGCGGGAGTGGAAGTAAGGCGTTTATTGGACGCCTCAACAGGAAGATATACAGAGGAACAAGCAGTAAGAGAGGTGCTCAGGAGGAGCAAAGCACAATGATACAGGGGCTCATGAGGAGCAGCTCAAGTGAGGGTAAATGGCCCTTAGGGGGCAGAGTCAGAGTTTGTAGTGAGTCAGAGAGGGGGTGCCGCAGAGCCCTCCACCAAGGCGGAGGAGAGGGCTCGCGGGGCGCCCGAGGGTGCGAGGCGGGGCACGTAGGAGTGCACCGCGTCGGAAGTCTAGGTGCCCTGCGCCATGATCTCGGCGAGGGGCACCCCGGCGCACTGGCATGCTTGGGCGGCCCCTCGGCGGAGGCTGTGGGGGGTGAACGACTCGGGCGCCGGCACTCCTTGGGCCTGCAGGGCCCCTCGTAGGAGCGCAGTGAGAGAGCGGGCGGCCAGAGGGCATTCATTATGAACGCCGGTGCGTCCGGCGCAGCTGGGCACAGGGGGACGGCGCCCCGCCGGGCAGAGGGCAGAGCGCGGGATGGCACGGACGAAGAGGGCGACCGCGCCCGAGGGGCCGGAGATAGTCTTTGAGCTCCTGATGATGAGGCGGGGTCCTCTGGGCGCGGCGCGGTCGTCGTCTCGGGTGAGTGTGTGGGGGCCGCCTCGGGACTCGGGGCCAGGAGGTTTGATTGCCGCAACATCCCGAAGTACCCGAGGAGGAGCGCGGCCCGAGGGACGAGGGAGGCGGGGCCCGCTCGCGTGAGGTGAGTGATGGCGAGGGCGAGCTGGTGTGGCGAGAGGGGGGGAGCCTGGCGAGGGACGTGCGTAGATGTGCGCTCCCCCCCCCCCCCCCCCGGCAGACATCCTTAGGGAGGCGGGCGTCAAATCCCGAGGTGAGGCCCTCCACCCAGGACCGGGCCCCCGAGACAGTGTTCTTCACGGAGGCCGGGGCGATACCGCGGGTGAAGAGGGCGGCGGTGAAGGCGGCAACGTCGAAGGGCGAGGGCGCGAGGGGGTCCACGCCTCGGGAAACCGCGTGGGTGACAAACTCCTCGGCCTGGCGACGGCGGTTTTTCCAGGTCCCCGGGGCGAGGGCTGCGAGGCGGTGGCGGGCGAGGGCTGCGAGGCGGTGGCGAGCGAGGGCTGCGAGGCGGGGGCGAGCGACGGCGAGCGACGGCGGCAACCTCCGCGGGCGGGTAACCTATAAGCCGGGGTAGAAGGGAAAAGTATCGTGAGTGGCATCGGCGGGGAGGAGCCCGAGGCGGGCCACCTCGGCGCGGGCCACCTCGGCGCGGGCCGTCACGGCCCAGGGTCCTGAGAGGTGGGCTCGGCTGAGGGCGTCGGCGAGGAGGAGGTCCGCCCCGGGCTTGTGGGTAATGCGGAGCTCAAAGGAGCCGGTGGCCGCCATCAGCCACAGCTCCCTCGCGCACGTCCCGAGGGTAGGGTCTCGGGCGCGTCCCGACTCGAGGGCGATGGCGGATGCCATATTATCGGTGTTGACCAGCACCGTCGCCCCCGTCATCATGGGCGAGACCTGCGTCCAGGGGCTGAAGGGGGGGACAGTGAAGGGGCCGATGAGGGCGCCGAGGGCCAGCTCCGTGTCGACGAAGTCCTGGATATGGGTGAGATACTCGGGGGGCTCACGGAGGTTGGAGAAGGAAGGGCGGGGGGGGGGTCGAGGCGGAGTAGTTGGCGGGGAAGGCGAACTGCGGCGAGGGCGGGAGAGGGGGGCAGCAAATTCCTGAGGGGTGGGGGGCGGGGTCGGGAGGGTGGTCGTCGGGGGGGGGGCAGAGGAAGGCGGTATTGCCGGGGTCGAGGTGGACGTCCGGGTCCAGGGTGTTGGTGAGCAGCGGGTGCTGGGAGGCGTTGAGAGCCTTAGGGGTGGGGTGATGGTCTCCGGCTGAGGGAATGGTACAGAGGAGGTCGGCGGCGAGGCGGTGGTCAGGCCGCGCCTCGGGGAAGCTGATGGTGCTCCGGTGGGCCTCCGGCTGGGGGCCGGGGGCGGTTACAGGGGGGCTGGATGGCGTTCTGGTGGAGAGGGCGGCTTTTTCGTGATCAGTGGGCCGGTTGAGGGCCACCGGGCCGGTCGGGAGGTGCCGGCTCACTGAAAATCCGGCGAGGTGGCGGGTGCCACACGCTCACGTGCGCGTTTCGCCATGCATCTGTCCTCACTATGCATGGTGAGGACTTTCCGTACATTGGCGCAGTACGCGCACGTGTGGCGCTGCTTGGTGGCCCCTTGGCCGTGGACCTCCCCCGGGGTGGCTTGGGTGCATGAGGTAGGGTCCCGGTTCCACGAGTTGCAGGGTGCCCCGTGGAGGTCCCTGCTGTAGGGGACCCGGGTTTCGGTCTGGGCGCGGGGCTGGGGCCGGGGTCTTTCTGGGTCTAGGGGGCGGGCTGTTGTGTTGGCTGCTTGGTGGGCGAGCATGGTGAGGGATTCGACCCTCAGGAGGTTGAGGGCAACCGGGTCGTGCCACCCGTGGGGGAGCCTCCCGTCCGCTATCCAAGTAAACACCGTCTCGGAATAACGGCGGACGGTCGGCCACGGGTAGATGAGGTTGTCCCTCAGTACGGTGAGGTGGTGGTGGTGCAGGCCTTGGGCGGAGTGGGCGGGGAAGTTGGGGTGGTCGATAAGGGTGAGAAGGGCGAGGCTATACTCGTCTTTCGTCGCCTCGCCCCTCTTCACCGGCTTCCTCTCGGGCCCCCTCTCGACTAGGTCTGAGGGGAAGATATAGTCTGCCGGTATACCTTGGCGCCGTACGGTGTGCCGTGCCTCGGCGGAAGCCAGTATTTCCCGCACGGCGTCGGCTGCGGAGGCGGGGGTATGCTGCGTCGGCTCATCGTAGTAGGCAGGCGGCGGGGCGGGGGCTGCTTGGCTGGCGAGGTGGTGGTATCTCTCGTACTGGGCGTGTGCTGCTCCCGGCAGGGTCGCCTGAGGTGGCGGCGGGGGCCGGGGCGCACGCCCGAGGTGCCGGGGCGCGCGCCCGAGGTGCCGGGGCGCGCGCCCGAGGTGCCGGGGCGGGCGCGGTGGTGTAGGCGGCCTGGTGTCTTGGTGCCGGTGAGGGGGTCTCCGGGGGGGCTCGGGGCTCCCCCGCCTCCAGGGCGTCCATCCGGGCGTCGATGCGGGCGGCAGTCTGGCGCTGCTCGGTCCGGAGGTGCTGGAGGGCCTCCAAGATCGCCGTCGTGTCGGCGCCCGAGGTGCGGTCCGAGGGCGCCGAGGGGGACGCCGAGGCCGAGGAGGGTGACTCGTCCCGCCGCGAGCTTGAGGATGGTCCCGGGGTGGCCAGGGCCGGCGCCCGGGAGCCCTTCCGGCCTTTGCCTTTTCCTTGTCCTGGCATGCTTGTGGCCTGAGGAGTTGCAGAGGTCCGAGGTGGAGTCGGCGTGGTGGAGAGCCAAGGCAGGAAAATACTGGAGCTGGAGGGAGGCAGGAAGGCGAGTGACTGAGGGAGGCCGGCGGGCGGCCTTATAATGAGGGCTGGAGGGCGACAGCAGGTGAGGTGTGAAAGCGGGGCGGCCCGGGGGAGGGCGAGGGAGAGGTGAGCAGCGGGTGTCGGGTGAGGCGAGAACGCTGCGCGACAGACCGGGGCCGGGGGAGGGAGGGGGAGGGGGGCAGCGGCGTCGGGTGAGGCGAGAATGCTGCGCGACAGCCCGGGGCCGGGGGAGGGTCTCTTCCTCTCCTCGCATCAACCGCAATGCTATGCATTACGACCAAAACAACAAACAAACCTAATGGAGATTTTAGACTAATTTTGGATTTAACTAAGTTAAATGAAATGGTGCGATATAAACATTTCAAGATGTTTTCACTAGAGACAGCAAGGGATCTAGTTACGCCTAATTCTTGGCTTGCAAGTGTTGATTTAAGAGACGCTTATTATACTATTCCTATTTATAAACAAGATAGGAAGTTACTGCGATTTATTTGGGATGACCAACTTTATCAGTTCACATGTATGCCAAATGGACTAGCTTGTGCACCACGATTATTTACGAAATTGCTCAAACCAATCTTTTCACTGATGGCACGTAAGGGGACATATTATGTTTCCTTACATTGATGATTCTTTCATTGTTGCCCACATAGAACAAGCGTAAATGATCTTTGTCAAACATTTACAAAATTAGGATTTTTTATTCCCAAAACAAAATCAGTTTTTACACCAACAAAGAACTTAAAATGTTTAGGATTCTTTATTGACACGGTTAAGATGACGATAACACTTACACCACAAAAAGAAAGATAAGCTTAAAGTCACTGCAGAACAACTGCTTGCTTTGAATAAACCAAAAATTAGACAAGTTGCCGTTTTGGTAGGATTAATGACAGCTTATGCTCCAGCTATTTTATATGGCAAAGCTCATATTAAATCACTTGAAACAAATAAGAATTTAGCTTTGGCTCGTACCAAAGGTAAATTTGAGAGAAAAATGACTATTTCTCAAGAAGGGATCGAAGATATTTTGTGGTGGTTAACACATTTGCATAATTCACCCAACCCTATTAGAATGGGGGAACCAAATACAATAGTAACTACAGACGCTTCATTAGAAGGTTGGGGAGCTCATAGAGATAATCAAGCAACAGGAGGACGTTGGCTCGACATGAGGCTTCCGATCACATTAATGTGTTGGAATTAAGAGCTATTTACTTAGGCTTGAGAAGTTTGGTACGAGTTCCTAAGTTTCATGTACGGGTGTTGACAGACAAGACTACAGCGATGGCCTATATTAGAAATATGGGGTGGGGGGTACCTGCTCAAAAGTGTGCAACCACATGGCCAAACTTATTTGGATATGGTTGACAGTGGCACATATCCCAGGCAGTCAAAATATATTAGCTGATAAGAAAAGCTGACAATTTCATTTAGAATGGTCATTGAATGATAACATTTCACAAAATTTGTCAAAAATGAGGAAAGCCACAAGTAGATCTCTTTGCTTCACGTAACAATAACAAACTTCAAAAGTATGTCTCTTGGCATCCAGAACCGGATGCTTGGAGTGTTGATGCTTTTTCCATGGACTGGAATGATGATGCATTTTATTATATATTTCCACCATTCAGCATTGTCAGCAGAGTGGTTCGGAAGATCAGGATGGATCACGCTCATGCCATTCTGATAGTGCCAGATTGGGACACACAGCCATGGCTGGCAGCAATAGCAATAGCAGTCAGAGACAGCATGAAAATACCAAGGGAAAAAGGAAATCTTCAGCATCAAGGACCACTCATGACACACGGAGACGTGTCAACAACCCCATTGGTGGCATTCCTTTTTTGAATAAATATTTAGAACAATTTGTACTTGACAAAATAACGCAGGAAAAGCTTACAGCTCATGCGTGGAGGAAAGGAACGGTTAAATTGTACGCAAGTTATTTGAAAAAGTGGTGTTTACATTGCTTACTAAAAGATGTTAGGGTGATGAAACCAACTTTAGCGCAAGTCGTAAGGTTTCTCAGAATGCTTGAAGACGATGGATTAGGATATGGTGCAATTAATGCAGCGAGATGTGCCCTCTCTATTATATTACCGAGAATAGATGGACAGTCAATCGGCAAACATCAAGTAGTTACCTGGTTTCTTAGATCGGTATACGAAAGAAACCCACCAAAGCCAAAATATAATAGGTTTTGGTATGTTTCGGTAGTCTTTAAGTTATTCAAGAATTGGCCTTCTAATAAACATTTATCTGTTAAACAGTTAGTTTACAAGTTAGCAGTACTACTATTATTAGTAACTGGACATAGAGGACAGTCTCTTGTAGCACTGTCTCTAAACGGATTAGAGATAGACAGTAAGGAGGTGACGTTTGATTTAGACAAACTATTGAAATCAAACCATACAGGGGATCCACTATCTTCAGTGCATCTCACTAGCTTCCCAGAGGATCGACATATTTGTGTAGTATCTACAATTAAGGAATATATTTCCAAGACAAAAGGAATAAGGAACTCTAGACAACTCCTAATAAGCTTTATTAAGCCGCACAAAGCCATTTCGAGGGACACACTCGCTAGATGGACAATTGCGGTGTTAAAACAAGCGGAGGTCAACACTGACCGCTATGCTTCTCACTCAACGATGGTATCAAATGCAAGACAATTGGGACTCAGTTAAGAGAATCCTCGCCCATGCAGGCTGGAAGACGGCTAGATCGTTTGCTAAACATTACAACAAGCGACTAGAAAAGTCTTGTGGCCTGGCAACTCAACTACTCACCAATTAACAAGACAGGTGAGAAAAACATAACAATTGTTTATTGAAATGATGTATTGAATGTTTGTATTAACAAATGGGGATACTATAAGGTACACTATGTAGAATAGAAGAATAAGGAACTTGATAGTTACAAAAGAAGTATTAAGAGGATAAAAATGAATTTACGTAAAAGTCTCCCTAGCCTGAGGCTAGCTAGAGGCGTAGTACTGAGGTAAAATAGTATAGCTATACGAGTCTTACCTGGGTATAGATGATGGATAACTGTTGTTTTCCTGAGGTACAAGCCTCGGATAGACGTCGACTAGGGCCCGCCCTGCACACCCTACCACGTCTATTATGTTTGCTTGTGCCAAGAGGAAAACATGATAGTATCCATTGAATTTAAGATCATTTTTATCCTGAATATGTAGACATGGATGTGCTTCCTTCTCCCTAGCCCACGTCTATCCGAGGCTTGTACCTCAGGAAAACAACAGTTATCCATCATCTATTCCCTTGTAAAGTCGACGGCTGGCAGCTGTGGTTGTGTAGGTAGGCTAAATATGAAATCACTACAGGCAAGAGAAAGGTAGAGTAGAAAGTGCACAGAAGAGAGCTTACACCCTCAGGTTTATTATTATATAGTCTCATGAATCCAAGATGGCTGTCACACCTGATCAGCTCCTCCAATCAGCACTATGCATTCTGCAACCAACCAATGAACATCCAACCTGCCTGTATCCAGGCCTTGGTTGTTGATGGCTACAGTGCCCTGTTGTGTCTGGTGTGCAGTGATCCGTAAATAACAATTGGGGGGGGGAGGGTGTATGTGAGCTGAGCTGCTAAGGCCCTGTCACACTAACAGTAATGCCCCTCTCACACTATCTATAACTACACAATGTCTATCTAACTCAGTAAAGGATCACCAGCACCACATAATACCTTAATGTCTCTGGCTTTATATACCATTTACCTTTTAATACAACAATTGCAATTACTATAGACTAGTTCACACCATCCTCAAAAGTCCAGAGATCGGGAAATTTTACACCCAGGTAAGACTCGTATAACTATACTATACAATTTGTAGGATAGATTAAATACATATATAGTATTACTTAAGGCCCTGTCACATTACGGCGTATGGCGGGGGCGTATTGAAAACCTACGTAGGTCCTGCGCGTGCCGGCCTATGATGACATTTTGTGACCTTCCGGGTGGTTTTGAGCGTATGTGGAACCTACGAGGAGCGTATGGGAGCGTGCTGTGGCATTTTTTGACAGTATGGGCCATACGCCCTCATAGGTCGAGATTTTTTGAGCATGCACAACAAAATTTGGACGGACGGATTTATGAAAGCGTATGGCGGAGTATGCCTCATACGCTTCACATAAGCCGTCACCTGGCGGCGTATGAGTAGCGTATGAGTAGCATATACGGCGTATGCCGACGTATATAACGTAACGCGCCTACGCCGCCATACGCTCCCGCAAAAAACCCTAATGTGACAGCCCCTTAACATACGTAATAACAAAAGCCAACAATAATTATTTTATTTGCTATTAAATTTTTTTATTTTTTTTATTATGTCCAACCTAACATGGAAACCAAATATGTGATACCCAGTTTCAGAGAACGACCCAGATACTAGCCCGCCCTAACCAGATCTAGTAAAAGAAAGCTTGAATTTTCTTTTGTCTTGATTTTTCCCCCCTTATATTTCAACTGAGCCCAATTGTTCCACCTCATTCCAATTCTCCCTGTCCTATCCCCGTCCTGATATGACCTTAGTTGTTGCTAGGACGTAAAACAACAACAAACAAACAAACCGTCCTATCAACAGGTAGGGGAAGCGAGCGCTCAACTCACCCGGCCTTCCGAACCTCAACTCACCCGTCATTGAATACCATAAATAAATATTTATATATGGGTCATTCTCACAAACTGCGTTCCACATTTTTTGTTTCCACGTTACATTGTTAATGATTTTGCCTTATTTTGGGGGGATAGTAAGTCATTTAATTATTGTTGACTGTGTTTTACTTATGTTAGCAATACTACGTGTATTTGTTCTATCCCACAAAATGTATAAAAAATGTGCTTGTATGATTTTGTGCTGAAGTAAAAATAAGAAAATTTGCATATCGACTCCATACATCTACACAAACATGTTTCAACTCAGTAAGAAACAATTCTCTGGTCTTAAGTGAATTCAATCAAATCTTGTTTGAATTTATTGACTGTTAAAATGATGTTTTGGATGTGTGTTAAAATGATTTATCGCAGATGTTTTCAACAGCTTTCTCAGTTTGTATAAGATAAAAATCAAAAAGTGAAAATACAAAATTTCAAGTCTGACATATGCACAGCATTTAAACCTTGATATCTATATTGATTCTACTATTATTTTTTAATGTTTTCTGCTATTATTTGAAATGTTTTCACTTTTCATTTCTGTCACAAAATTGGTACACAGTTTCTGAGAAGGACCCATATACGCATAACCAGAAAAAAGTATTTCTATTGGCAATAAATACAAATATGTTTTGTTTTGGAATTTCGATACCGCTTTACTCTTTTGCAGCTAATATCCACCCGCCACTGGTCTCCCAAAACCCAATAGATGGGTGGGACACCACTGATGACTTTTTAACCAGCTCTCTCCACACTTCCCTATTCTCTTCAGCTTTCTGGAGTTAGCCAACTTGCAGTGCTTATAGCACCTTAATGCCACCACTGCTTAAGTCAGGTGCACTGTGGGCGGGGTGTATGTTTAAAATCGTAGACCTTTGATTATGTGATTGACAGTCGGCTACTATGATGTAGAAAATTGATCGTTTATTGAAAAGACCATTGACAACCCGCAAATTCTGTGTCAAATTGACACACCACTTACTTTTGGTGCCATGTGCTATCAGTTGTGTGCTACTAACTCAAACATTCAAGTAGTGGGCAACCTACTCAACGATTTCATTATATTGAAATGGTGCTCATGGAAATCTTACCGACTACGACGACTGGCTTGCCTTTCAACAGGCTGATGCTCCTCTCCTCGAAAACTTCCTCAGACATCTACTACGTCCAAAATAGTTTGCTCAGAAGAGTTTGTTCTTCATAATTTAATCTGCGCGCTCTGTTTGTATTTTCATCCCTGCAATCAACATCGCTATGGGGCTCCTGGGGAACGATTCGGCATCTCTTGTCAGAAAATTTAAATCATTGACAATTGGTCTTCCTAATTTCACTGCTCCTTGGCCTATCCTAGTATTTGCTGAATGCCAGAGTAGGTAGCAACAAGTATGCATTTTTAAGGTATTGGATTGACTCGACCAGGGTTCGAATCTGGGGGTTCAAACCCTGCAACCTACCAAAACGGGAGGCGAGTGCTCAACTCATTTGGCCATCCTGTATTGTAATTTTTGTTTTCCTTAGGACAATCTATTCCGTGTATTTATCTTAACTGTTATATAACACTTTTGATATCATCAAATTGCTTTCTTTTTTCAGATGAAATCCCAGTGTACTTAGGTGATGAATGGAATTGGAGGAAGTACACAAAGAGAGCGGAGAAATCTGCTGGAGGTCAGGTACAACAAAAGGGTGACAATGCAGTCAAGCAAATAAAAAATGCGGTAATGCAGCTTAATGACATGTACAAAGGCCTAGAGTTCACCGTAATAGAGCGCACCGGTCCAGACCACTGCCCATTTTTCAGGGTTTCGGTTGATATTGAAGGTCAGAAGTACGAAGGAGAAGGGTCAACGAAAAAGTCGGCCAAGCTGGATGCTGCTGAACATGCCTTGGAAGGGTTGGGTCAGACTGGTGTGCTTGCCAGCCGCACATCTGCCAAGAAGCATCAGCAGACCTGGAACAAGAAGGGCGGGCCGAGCTGGGACGGTAAGGGTAACTTCGTTCATCAGAACGAGAATGGTAACATGGGTAGTTTTGGGCACGGAGGAAGTGGCAGCTACTGGGCAGACCGCGAGCAGAACGGGCAGGCCGGTGTGAGAGGCCGGGGGCGCGGGGGCCGAGGGGGGCCTAGGGGTCGCGGAGGCCAGATGCGGGGTGGGGGCCGGGGTGGTCCCATGCAAGGTGGCCCCATGCGGGGCCGGGGCGCGCCGCGAGGTCGTGGAGCCTGGGGCACCGGAGGCGAGAATGCAAACTCTGGGGCTACATTACCAGGAGGCATGGGCCGTGGGCGGGGCGGCGCTGCTTCCATGCTGCCTCCACCCCCACCTCCTCCCCTGCCGTCGGCGCGTGGCCGGGGGGCCCGTGGGAAGGGCGGCCGTGGCAGTGCAGCTCACATGGCTAATATGGCAATGCCCTCTGGCTCCTGGGGGGTAGGGTCGAGCACCCCGGGCACGGGCACTGACTACAGCAGCTACCAGGACCCCTACACGAGCGACACCTCTTCGGGATGGAACAGTCAGTCTTACGGCTATGATGGCAAAGCATACGGTCAGTCTTATGGCTATGACAGCAAATCGTATGCTGACAACTCGTATGCTGACAACTCATACGACACAAGTTATGATACTTCATACGACAAAAGCTTTGGCGGTGGGAACAACAGCTACCTAAATGACAGTTCATACAAGAGCTACCAAGCTGCAGACACAAGCAATGCCGCGGGCAGCTGGGGCGAATACTACGGATACTGAGGGGTCACGATCAGAACTTTGGTGTGCCTGAAAGCGAGTGACATTAACGGTGTGTGAGAACGTATTGAGTGTGTACACATCGGTCGTTATGGGTCAACATTGTAATCCCCCTTTTCACATTGTCACACCAGCACTGGTCACCACCCGATCTCTACCACACTGTACACAGTTATTATCAACACTCTTGGCAGCGTTTCTTGAACCTGCTAAACCACTGTAGCCCGGTCGGCGTTAAGCAGTTCGATTGTCTGGTGTGCACCCATTACAATAATTTAACCTACCGACACCACAAATCTACATAACCTGTATTCCTGCCAGATGGCTCATAGTGAACCAAGCTGGGTGAGACATTTACTCATTCACCCCTTGCCAACTTTCATGTTGCAACAAACTTCTGCGTCTGATGTGTACATGAACGGGGTCTGCCCAGTGTAATGTTCAAGGCCGTTTGTTATCCAGAATTCGGAGGGTACAGTATAGAAATGTCGTTATGTAATGCTTGGTGTAAACTACACGAGTAATAATCCCAGAACCACCGGGTTCCCACTTGGGTATTGCGTAGTCTGCGCTGTGCTGAAAGTCAATTCCTGTCACAAATCACTGCTGTGTCCGACGAAATGAGGAATTTGGCTCAACTTGCTTTGGGTGGGTTGTGCCATGCCACGTCTCAACTGAACTGTTGGGAGTACCAGAGTGAAGAGATGTACCAAACTACAGACAGACCAGTGTGCTTGCACCTTTTATGTTCTCAACCCCAAGATGACAGTGGCGTGCCGACAGTTGAGCTGTATGGAGTTTGTGAACATATATTGTGCGAAATGGAGTGGCTGAAATTACAACTCAGCGCTCGAGTTGAGCATGCTCTTTAGAAATCGGCTATTGTATGCTGAAAGTTATAAATAAATATACTTTTGTAGCTTGCTATTATTCGGTTTTCTTTTGTGATTTTAATAATAGAATATTAAGCTTTTCATACTGAAGTATTTTACGTCCAGTTAACATTTAAGTGGCATCTGTAGATGTGTTTAATAAAGATGCTATTTAAAAACCTTTTTTCTTCTTTTCACTATCTCCGTTCGTTGACAAAGAGCTGGTCAGTTTTGTGTATAGACAAGAACAGTAGCTATATGAGGGCATAGGTAATACATATTGCACAACTTCTGAAATCATCCATGTATAAATAAGATTCACACAGTTTAATAAGCGATTAGTGTGTTTTCTCTTCATTGTGTGGTTCGTCCCTACTCTAATAGTGAGAGGCTTTGTGGTTTAAAATACTTAATGCAGATATTCCTGTGAAATCTATGTTACAGTATTTTATCTATATTATAAATAAAGACATAAAGAGTGTTACTGAATATTCATGAAAACTATATGTACACACAGTGGCTTCTGAGGATCTGACAAAACGTGTGGTCCACATAATTTAATAGGATTCTGTCGGAGATAGTCTCGAATGCAGTGACCAGTATAGTCTTTGTGTATTTGGGGGATCATTCTATTAGAATTCTGGAAATGACCTTATTCCATATGCTTGCTAAGTGACCCGTGTCTGCTGTCTAAGAATACCATGCTCAGAATGATGTGACCAAAGAACTGCAGACAAAAATGGTATTTGTACATTCATTTGGTTTGTAACAGGTATGCGCCTAAAAGTTATGAGATGTATAATTCGCTAACTACTCAGCGGATTGAAATTGGACTTCTATGTGGTGTTTTGATACATTTCAGCATATATAATATTGATAACTTTAGTTGTGTTTGTTAAAATTCGAAAGGAATGTAATAAAATATCCCGAAATCTTAAGAACAATGTGATCCCAGGATCGATTTTTAGAATATTAGAAGAGCTATTTTCGTATTATCGTGTAGCGCATTATGTCTTGTAGGCTATGACTTCCTGTATGGTGTCTCATAATTCGTTTTCCTCTTACTGATTAGGGTAGTGTTTCCTACGTGTTTTCTGTGTACGTGGTTGAGACACTCATCACGCCATGGTCATTCGGCTCACGTATGAGGTTGGCTATAGTCAGCAGTTTGGTATATGTGATAATTTATGTTATGCTAGGCCACCAACATGAAATGCTAATTACTCTTCTGGAAATAAACATGTGCGACAGCGATGTGAACAAATGAAGCAATTCCGGATTTCAACTTTTTGTCAGAAAGACACCAGGAAGCTAAGAACTACTAAAAGCAGTGGCTTGTGTTTGGGTCTGAAGTGCAGGCCTATGAGGTTATCTCACCACATTCTGAGTATTCATTAACATGCCCAAACTAGACGGCTATTCAGTGGAGAATTAAAGACTCCGAACTCCTGTATTTAAGTCATCTGTTGAGAGCCATTAAGTATCCAGTTTGTCTGTTCAGCTTATGCCAGTTGTCCTTATGACTAAATTAGTGGTGCACCAGGTCATGTGTGCCATGATGGGTTTGACGTGTCTGGTAACCATGACGCCTGCCCCAAATACAGATACCCGGGCCGGTTCAGGGTCCGTCTCGGAGGCGCCTCGGAGATGGCCCTGACGTCACGCTAGTCTGAACGCATTTAGCTGTCGGCCGCCATTTGCAATGGAAAAGCTGTGCTGTGATTGGCTGAAACTACTGAATACGGCTGCCATTTTTGTGGTGCTTTTTGTCTCCTATCTGAAAATGGAGGCGTCTCCGAGACGCACCCTGAACGAGGCCCCGCCCACCACGTGCTGCAGTGTCAACATATCCAGTTCCGGTATGTTTCCATCGTGTGACCGGAAGGGCAGTGGGTAATGCCTCATTGGGCATTGAACAGGGTGGGCTTGCCTTCAGCTTGCTAAAATGCGGTGATCCAATATTACCGGTGACAGGATGGACTGCGTGTCGGTGAGAAATGTGTGACTGGCAAGTCGTCGCATCTATGGGAGTTCTATATCACCTGCGCCGCGTTCAGGGTCCATCTCGGAGGCGACGTCTCGGCGATGCTTTTCGGCTTATTTCCGTTCAGAGTGCGTCTCGGCGACGCCTCTCTTTCCAGACTGGAGGTGAAAAGCGCCTCGAAAATGGCTGCCGTATTCACTGGTTTCAGCCAATCACAGCACAGCTTTACCATTGCAAATGGCCACCGCCTATGGAGGTGGCCATTTTCGAGACAACAAACTGCCTTTGCCGTTCAGACTAGCCTGACGTCAGGCCCGTCGCCGAGGCGCCTCCGAGACGGAGCCTGAACGCGGCCCAGGTTGTTTACATACCGCGTAATAGTGATGGTCAGAGCCCAACCACATCAGGTAGGTTGTGAAGCATGATTACATAATAAACTACAAATGTGCGGGGATGGTGACTGACCTGCTGTTGAAACAACCTATTGCCGTAATGTATTGCAACACGCGACTCATAACGTGAACACAGGAAAGATAAGTCAAACTGTCGCTTTAAACAGACGAGTGCAGTGTCTGGACACTTATGGCTGATACTAACATGCTTATTAAATATACAAAACAATATTCTTGTAGATGTGTTTCTAGTAATATGACATATCATCTACATGTACTAGCATTTCTGAATAGACAAACAACGCCACTGATAATCGAGAAACTGCTAGTGATAATAGAAGTGAGCATGTGGTGTGCCAATAATGATGGCTAAGCGACCACTTTATTGACTGATAGGTTAGTGTAATGTAAAACGTACTGTCAATAGACGTCTTTACGTGTGTAACTGTTGTGGGAATGTGACGTCATTGGATAAACGGAACTTAAAATTGACTTTGCCTGTCTGACCAAGGGTACGTGGTGATGGAATTACAAGGACATTCGGTCCACGACATAATGAGGCAGAGCCCACACACTGTGGATATGTAGCTTAAGCCGTGTTCAGACACAACTTTAGGCCGACTTAGATACGGTGAATTAGATGAAGCGAATTAGTGGGGCGTTCACACACACCGAGTATTGGGGCGGTTTAAGCCGGAAATCGATATCTGCGCATGAGCAAGTCCATACTAACCAGCGCCACTTTCGGTTAGTCAACGTCGCCACGAGAGAGTGTGGGTTCGACCTAGATATGTATAGACTGAGTCGTATTGTTTTGGAACGGTCAAAACTTCTGCTGGGCAGTGAAAACCTAAAAATAAATGATGAAAAAAATATCTGTGCACAGCTAGCGGTTTCATAGACCAAATCATATAATATGCGCTTTTGATCGACCGGAAAGTCAACAAATTCAGGTCTCGACTGCGCATGCGTGTCATGAGCTTAGGCCGCCTCAACTAATCCACTATCGTCCACACACGCAAGATAGGCCGATTTAAGCTAGTTCGCTTCATCTGGACTACCTCGCGAGGCGGTTTACTTGAGGTGAACTAGATGAGGCGACCTAGCCTTAAGTCGCCTCAGCATAGCGTCCACACGGCAAATGTGAGGCGACTTAGATGAGGCGAACTAGTTGAGGCGACTTAACGCCTGTGGGTGAACACGGCTTTAGTTTCACTTGAGCATTTAGCTTGAGAATTCTGCATACATTTAACTATTTCAAGACACGTACAAAGCCAGAGATGGCCAACATTCACATTGTGTTTAATTATTGTCACTTTAGTTATATTGCCATATGATTTGAGACCATGCATTGCGTTATTAATTCAAAGTATTTCTCTAAACTCAACTGTAGAATATAGTTCTGATGGTCATGTGCTGTCCCATATTCTTAAGTGTGTGCAAGTGTTTTCCTGTTTAGAATTTCTGGCGTATTTTTTCAGCATGATTATTTATCAGTAAGCCTATTTGACAAACTTTTTTTGTTGGGGGGGAGGGGGGAGTGCGGGGATGACAGTATATTTTAGCTGACATCATGTTTATTCCCTGGGGGACGGTTGGGGTGGGGGGGGGGGGGAGAAGGCTAGTTGTATGTTCGGTGAGAATGCCCTCGACAGAACGGTGGGATCCTTTAATGGAGACCCCCGCAATAATGTTAATCTTGTACTATTTGAATATATCCTTGTACTATACACATTGGGTAGAAAATACCAACATATTGTGTCCATCCGATATGACTATGTACATTGTGACAGTTGTATGTATGCTCCTTTATAGTTTCTCAGAATTAAAGGTGGCTTTTTAAAGCTGACGGACACCCACCCGCTGTGAGGCGTATTGAATTTTATATTAACTTGCAATTTCTATGAATTCTTATTATACTTCTCAATCTTTCCTGCCTGGTCCCTGTGTAGGCAATTTAACTTGTTTTTGGCTGGGTATAAGATATGTTACCTCTGTGCCACGTTCAACTGCATGCCCCGGTGTCGCAGTTTCAGTTCTCAACCAGACTCAGTTCTCAACATCGCTTCTGCGCATGCGTCAAAGCATCGTCTGCGCATGTGTCAACATCAGCCCGATTCAAACCTTCGCCGATCGCTGCCTCATACTGTCACTAAGTGTCAGTGTCATAAATTTAATATAATCTTTTCGGTAAACATGTTTTCTATATGTGTACCAAGCGATTTGTTTCTACGTAGTGTGGTTCTAGAGATATTTCACTTTTTCTGTACGAAAATTGCTGGCGACCCAAAACAACAACAAATAAAAACTTGAGTTTGGCGGTGTCGCAGTTTCAGTTCTCAACTAGAAATCCACAACCCTAACCATATCAATTTAATATAATCTTGTTGGTAAACATGTTTCTATATGTCTACAAAGCGATTTGTTTCTAGGTGGTTTGGTTTTTTAGAGATATTTCACTTTTTCTGTATGAAGATTGCTCACGACCATTGACAATGCGCAGATGACACTTTTAGATTTTGACGCATGTGCAGAAGCGATGTTGAGAACTGAGTCTGGTTGAGAACTGAAACTGCGACACCGGAATTCCAAATGCCATGCTACTTTGAACGGCGTTTTAGCATTTGGGTGCCTCGAACATGGCGGTCTCCATAGCATGCACTTCCTGCAGGCATTTACAATTGAAAGAAGAACTCTGGTTGGGTATCAACCCACCACCATTTTGGAAGCTTTTTTGCCTCCTACCTGAAAGGTGCAACGTCTCGGAGGTGACAGGCACATGTAAATTGTCAAAAAAGATGTTGCGGAGCCATCTCAGAATCGACTCTGGCATACCCTGAACGCGGCCCTAGTTGTATGCATTATCCTAAATAAAGGCGGCCTTACGTTTTCAGACGACTTTGGCTAAAGCTTGTAACATTGTAATCAAGTCATCCCTTGTAATATTTACAAACAATTTGTGGTGCTGCAGTTCTAGTGCTGGCCTTCCCAAATCAGGATTGTAAATCAGGTCATTCCTTAGTCATAATTAGAAATAGAGGTTATACGCGATACTGTCGCTAAACCGGAAGTGTTGACATATTGGTAATACCAATGGTAGGTATGTGTGAAAGCCGGCCTCAGGACCACCTCTCCTTCGGCTGTAATTATTGTGCGTCGGCAGAGCGCTTAGGAAAAGAGGGATGCCCCCTTTTCTGTGTTTTTATTTGTACATTTTGAGGTATTCCCCTACTACAACCACACTGATGATGTAGATCACATGTTCCCCTGCAACCTCCTTTAGTAATTGTTGATGTAGGACAGACATTAAGAAAGTTGTGACATTTCGAAGTTGATCATAATCTTCAAAATCAAAATTCTTCTTGAAGGAAACAAAGCTACTCAAAACTGTATATATCTTTAATATGTATTTATGTACATATGGGAAATCTGAAAATCTGGTATTACAAAATTAGACAATCTTGGTCACACATTTTTACTGTTTTCCATTAAAAACGTGACACCAAAATAGGTCACATTTGTCAGTTTAAAAACGTCATAACTTTCTTCATATTGACCACATAAAGATGAATTTGGTACCATATTAATATTCAGTTTAAGACTTTTTCATTGATGCCAACAAAACTGAAAACCCTCAACTTAAATTTTGGTCATTGATTGCTTCAAATTTTAGCGATATGAATTTTTGTGAATTTGTCGAAAATAAGTTAGTGTGGTACACATTTATGACATGCAAAACTAAAATGGTTAAATATTAAAGTTTTTGTTTCGATTACAAAAGACTGGCTAGTGAGGCAGATTGCTACTGTTTGTCGGCATGTCGACATTACATCCACTTAAATTTCTCAGTTGGGCAGCACTATAAATTCCCACGAGTTGGCGCTGCCATAAGTTGGTACCCGTCCTTACATGACCTCAGATGTTGCTAGGATGTAAGAACCCAACTAAGAAAGTGGAACCCAATGCAACAGTTGTATTTCACAAAGACTGGCATCTTACTGGACAAAGGAACCAAGTAACCGATCGGTTTTTCCAGCATATCTGGACAAGTCGTCTGCTCGTTACTGACTGGAACGGCCGATAGTGTAAGGGTATTAATTGTCTTCCTGTAATCTTTTTCACTAACTTATATACTGCACCTAAATCGATGAGCAAAGCAGGCCTATGAATGTTAGAATTCCAAATCCAAAAATAACGGCCATACCAGATGGGATGGCCGAATGAGTTAGAGCATCCGTCTCCCCTGTTTGGTAGGTCGTGGGTTCGAACTCTGGTCGAGTCAAACCAATGACTTAAATTTTTTTACTTGTCCCTTCCTAGCCAGGCTCTCGGCATTATTAGGATAGGGCAAGGAGAGGTGGAATGAGGAAGACAATCGTCCACGATTGAAATTTCCCCTACTTAAACAACTAATGTATCAAAAAAAACTAATGTGTTGACAACTTATTTTGAAACTTAAATAGACTGCTCTCCAGATCACAATCATTGAATATACAATGGAGCATTTTTCTCACTCATTACAGATTATGTAGCATTAGCAGTTCATGATAGCAATTTTGAACAGGCAACCATTAGAGTTCGAGTGACATTAACTAAGACCCAGCACTTGGTATTACCTCAGTCACACAAGATCCTGCGTTAAACGCCAACCTCCTTACGCCCATAAGGTCGCCAACCAACCAGCGTCCCGCTCAATGCATTGATTAAAAAACGTGGGCGGCGCCAACCAAGGGTTGCGGTGCCATGTCGCCAACCACTGTTTAATGGTGCTGACCGAACTGGTTGCGAGGAGATTGCAAGTGCAGCAGCTGCAACCTTGCATCCAAAATTTCCGAAATGGTCACCGGGAGGTCGGCGACCTCACGGCACCAGTGCATAAGAAGGGTGTAATTAGGTATCACAAGGATAAAAATAAAAGTGATTTTTATGGCATTTTTGTTGTTGCTTTTAATAAAGGATGGCAAGAGAAGCAAATAAATACAAATTTTATTAAGATACCTTTATTAGTTCAAAAGTTATGATACTTTATAATGTAATGAAATTGACCAAAAAAGTGTTGTTTTTCAACTTTAGCTCTGAACCAAAGTTAAGGGGTCTCTAACTTAAATATTTGAAGTCTCATATGTTTGAAATTCATGATATTCATTCAGGACTATACACACATCAAGCCTATTTTTTTTCATACCTGTTACATAATTAATTTTTCAGATAATTATGCACCAAACTTGGTTCAGACAGCAATTTCAGAATTGTAAAAGTAACTAAAAGTTTGAAATTAGGGGAACAGAGAAGACTTTTTCAACATAACTTGAGAATTATCAAAGATAGAGGCCCAAAACTTGGCAGTATTACTACTGATACTGCCTTGTCCACAGTTAGATAGTAAAATAGTACAAAAACCTTCTTTTTTTTTTCTTTTTTTTTCAAGTTCTATGCATTAACATCAGCTAATACTGCAATTTTGGACTCAAATACTGGCTGAATTCAGGGGTAGGGGCAAACCTTTTCCTTCATAACTTCACAACTATCAAATATACAGGCCTAATACTTGGCAGTAATGCTACTGGTACTCCCTTGTCTATGTTTAGATCATAAAATAGTAGAAACTTTTTTATATCAAGTATTGTGCATTAAAATTAGTAAAGATGGCGATCAGTTCATCATCTTTCTCAATTTAAGACATTCTAAACTTCAAGTTCATCCGACGCGGTGAAGTGAATATCATGGTACTCTATGTACAATTCTTTGATGTACTTAAGTTCAACTACTGACCACGCCTGTCCTCTTACCTTCAGAGGATTCATATCCGCATCAGAAGCAATCACATATTTAGCATGGATGTTGTCAATGTCGTCCACCTGTGGCCAACAAAATGTTGTTTGGACCACAATTTAAAAATTGAATGGTTGCAACAGTAGGATAGTCTACATTGATCACCATTCCAATATACCATTCAGTTTCATAAGCTACACACACCCATATACCTTGTCGTTCAAATCTGAACACATGCTTTATTTGGGAACTTGGATCATGTAACTGAGTAGGTTCTATTTTTATACAATTTTCTTTGCTTGAGGTTCCAAGTTCTTTCTTTCTTTGCTTGGTCATACTACTATTACTAGTAGTGTTAGTGTCACTGTCAGCATCACAAGATACTCTTTTCCTCTTTCCATTTACCATGACTGTACTGGTAGTAGTAGTAGGCCTAGTAACAACATTTTCAAGATTTTCTGGATGAGACTCTGCAACTGCAAGCACCAATTTTAAGTCTGACAACAGATCGATTAATTTTTGTTTGCCAAACATCAACCGTTTATCCTTGACCTCCAATACTATTTTCAGATATCTCATTTCATTTTTGACCATTTCCAATCTTACTTTGTTGTTTTCTTTGTTTTGGTCACATCTTTTCATCAAATTATCTACATCCCTTGGTGCTTTACAAGGTCCCCATGGCTATACACACTATCAATTAGCTTCTGAGAAATTTCCCTTTGCACACTTTCTTTCTCAAGTTTTTTTCGTCGTGTTTCCACCAACTTAGCTTTTATTTGTTTTTGTACCTCTTTTTCAACATTTCTGGGATTTTCCCTCAGCTTCTCACTTTTTTCTGCAGCAACTTTCATTAGGTTAGCCTGTTCCTGTGGAGATTTGGATGATAGCCAGGAAGAAATTGTTTTATTTTTCTTAACCATCTGGACACTCGAATGGAAATGGGCAGAAGCATGACGTCTTCGAAACTGGCTAAAATCCAAGTCTCCAAACTCATACTCACAGACTAAGTTTGTCACATGACAATGTTTCATCTTTTGCCTTAACTCTGGGGACACCTCTTCACCAAATCTTCCTCCAGGCAAAAAATCACATAACTGCCTTTCAGTGACAATGACAAATTTTGCCATAATTCTCTCCAGGGCTGATTTTGTGATTTCTTTCATTGGTTCATTTTCAGTCAAACTTAAGTTTTCTTCTGTCAGAGCATCGGAAACTTTGCTCAAAGGTACAGAAAAATCTGGGAAGACACTTATGGGTTCATTTAGCAATACACTACTGTCCTCTGCCCACTCTTTCATCTGATCCAACATTGACTGGATATATTTGTATTGGTCTACATATTCTACTCCCCCTTTCAACATATTCCAGAATGGACCACTAATAAAAAAGTATACCAGCCCAAGTGCCCTTACAAGTGCCCCTATCTCTATACTCTAATTGTCAAGGCGTACACTATCCAGTTTCAGGTTTAATGGCGGCGCCATATAATTAGTCAAAAAGTTTTGAATGTGATTTCTATGATAAAACAGACTACCAGCTCCTTCAAAAAAATTGTTGAACCTGTTCATCCGGAAGCTTGTTACAAATGAGGTGTCATTTATGATCTCGGAACAAAATGCATCCCAGTCACTCTTGCAGCCACTCTTTGCATCGCCACGGGGACCGAGTACATCACATGCCGTTCTGATGAATCTGCCGACTGAAGACTCCCCGGATGAATTGAACCTTGCAAATTTGGCATGTGCACCCCTCCCCAAACGAGACCCACATTGAAATTCTATATCTTTTTCAATTTCTTTGAGTGTGGTTTCACACGCAGTTGATAAGCCGAGCAAAAAATGTGCATTACAGTTCAGGAAGTAAAAATCCAAGTTATCACTGTCAGTTTCATCCAACTGTTCTTTTCTGTACTCAGCAAGTTTATTAAAAAATGCTTTATTAACACTTGCTCTATCCGTCATGGTAGCAAACATTTTACTCAGAAAAGATTTGTACATGCCATCCTTGTTTTCCTCACTACATATTAGAGTCAGCTCTTGTAACATACATATTACATTGTCCAACAATGTACAGCTGTTCTCAACAGATACAGTATGAAACCCAGCAGAAAGTGTCTGCCCAGAGTTCAGGGTCACTTGATGACACACAAATCTTTTCCCATCCCTGGTGGTACCATCGACATGCAAGTCCCATCTATCTGACTTTAGCATTTCTTCTGCAAGTTGCAGCTTACTCAACACATGGGCATGATCTACAAAGTTTATAGCTGAGGAGGCTGACACAGTGTCTGACACTTTTTTGCCAAAAACCCATTTGAACACAGTGTTCACTACATCACCAGCTTTATTTGTTGGAATGTCATATTCACAACATGTCATTATACACTTTTTAATTTCATCTGTGTATGGCTTCCCTGGGGCATCTGTTTTTACAGCAATTTCTTCTGTCAAGAATAAAGAACACTCAGCCTGCAGTCCAATGTAGTCTTGTTGTGCTGCATGTGCCATATTCTTTGCTTTTGTTTTTTCGGCAGTGACAGATTTTACCTTTATTCTCTGTTCCGTTAGTTGTGTTTGCAGGCTTCAAATTTTTTGTTTTAGACTGGAGATTTCTTCTTTCACATTTTTTTTTTTACCAGGGCATGTAGACAAGCCTCTTTGGACTCTAGATAGATTTTCTTTCTACGTATTGCTTGGTACTGCGCACTAGATTTTATTTTGTTCAGTTCAGAGGTGTTTTCTATCAAATTTGCATTACATGCATTCAGTTCTCTTTGTTGCCTGTCAATTGCTGTTTCACTGACATCACACTTTTTTTCTAAAGGTACAACATATTTGTCAAGTTCCTGAACTTTATCATACTGTGTTTTGCAACTTTCTTTCAATGTTGCTACTTTCAATTTCATTTGATCCAGTTCATCCTGATGGTTATTCACTTCATCTTTTAATTGGTGACACTCCTTGTGTAGTTTCTCATTTTCCTTCACAGTTTGTCTCAGTGTCTGCATAAGATCCTTGTCTCGGGTACTGCCACAGTAATCATGAGGAGAGGTGCCTGTTGTGTTATCTTTTGCAGGTTGAACACACAGAACAATGGTTTGCTTTTTAGATGATACAGTTAAGGGACCTTTCTTTTTTTCCCTGACAACATTGAACCTGCTCTGTGTGGACTTCAGACATTTACGCAAAGATGCTGCAGTGAACTTCCCTGGCCACAAAGAATTTACAACTGGAAAAATGTTGGCTGTATACTCTTCTGCCAATTCCAACAGGCACCCATTTGTAGGGGGGTAAATTCTGAGGGAGAGAGTAGCATTGAGTGGGTCACTGACTGTTGTCCGCAGAATCTCAAGTTCGTCACAAAAGGGCCCTGAACCAACAACAAAAACAGGTCATTAATTATAGTAATATGTACCTTGAATTTCCTGTTATGGTATTAAACTACCCCCCCCCCCATTGCCTGTGCTACACCAGTTAATATCAACTTAGTTAATATCAGAATATGATCAATAATTAACATCAACTACTGAATTTCTATATTCAATACATACACATAAAAACAAGGATCAGAAACAAAATGTTAGTTTTAAAAATACAAAGAGTAGCATCCTGTTCTAACATTAACAATAGTTCAACTATCATTGTTTAAAATATCACACAACAAACTGGACTTACCTATACTCTTCAAATTGGTGGTAATTTGTAGAAAATTCTTCCACTCTTCCACTTTTATGGCTTTCAATGACAGCAATGTCTGGTCTTTCTTTGTGGAAATATCGGGTACATATGACTCATCCAAGTCCCAACTTTCTCCCAGGAAGCTTGTGTATGGATCTTTATGTGGTACAGCTGCAGAAGCAATGTGTTTGTGACTTCATGGCCCAACTTTGGTACATTTGGACATCTGCCTCTGCCTTGTGCACAAAAGATGCTCTGTAGCAGTCTATATCGGGCATCATCTGCACAGAAATTTGAAATAAAGAATAATTATGATGATTACCACCAAAGGAAAATGATAAAAGTCATCAGAAATAAACTTTCCAGTGCCAGTTACCGTTTCCAAATGATAAAAAAGAAATGCTATACTTGAAACTACGATCGTGGTGGGCGATGATACATCGATTTGACAGGGGCCACTATCTTTCATTTTGATGCTATCGTACACGGCGATTTTTCCCGCTGAAGCATATAATGTCCAAAATTCACTTAATACCTCAATAAAACATAGTAACTTTTACAACACATTACACTATCATCTGAATTTATTTGGCTTATTTTGGGGCGCAGATATCCATCAATCCGATCCTAAAATTTGCCAAGTGGGTGACTTGGAAATCCAAATAAAGCCATTGCCCATTCCGCAGCGCGCAGCACAAATAACATGGGCATCTTTTAACTTGGTTTCTGAATATATTATACAAGGTTCAAGCTTGTTAAGACATAGTTTGATACAATATATACTAATAAAACGTTTACATACCTATTTCTTTGAATACATCATCCATAAGTGTGTCAATTTCATCCATATTCACCATTTTCTGATCGCTAGAATTGACAAAATGGCGTCGGTGTCCCGGTTCTCCTTTCCAAATCATGCAGAGCTAGCCACATTTCAATTTGAATTGCGCGCTGCGCCATACATATACTTATTAAACCAATATTCCGATGTAAAAATACATAAATTGAAGTTTATTGGCATATAATCCTTTTCTTAAAATTCATATTAGAATATTATTTTGCGAAATGCTGGAATTTTGGATTGATATGATCATATATTATTTTTAAAAGAACTATGTTGTATTTTATACTAAACTAAAGCTAAGAATATGTTCTATCAAATGAACCATGTTTAAAGTGCTTTTGAATTATGGCGGAGTGCGCAGGGGAAATTTAGGCACCCGATGTCAATTTCAATGCCGCACTGGTGTGATGCAAATGTGTCAAAATCACAAAAACATTGTCTTTTCAATCTTGCAATGCATTATAATATTTTTGGGCCAAATAAAAAACAACACCACCATTGAAAAGATCTTTTCACACGCTTTCATTCAGTACTTTTATTGTGTTTGTGAACGCACTATTTGTGGTGCTACGGCTATTTAAAAAGAACATTTTTATAGCGTTCAGCCATGCATTCAAGTGTGATTGGAGCACCTATTGTGATACCTAGTGTAATGCTAGGTACACACCTACCGTTTTTCTGCACCCACCTACCGTATTCGATCTAAAATTGCCCAAAAGTCTTGAGGTGTGCACTCCCCTAGCACACCTACCGATTGAGATTCGCGACTTAAAACTCAATTTTAGGGCTAAAAGTGCTTCCTTACGATTGCGATTCGCGATTCGGAAAATGAATCGTGCGCGAGTCGTAAATGGTAGGTGTGTACCTAGCATAAGGCAGTGAGTTGTAAGGATGGACGACACAAATTGATCGTAAATGAACGCAGGCCTCATGTAACGGGTATATACTGAGAACAAACAAACCTTGAATACAAATAAACCCAATGTAATTTTTTGGAAGAAAGAATATGAAATCAATAGTCCAACAAATAGTACTACAGGTACATAATGAAATACTCAAAGTCGGCTCATACAATTATCTAGGAACCATACTTGACTCCACATTAAAAATGCACCCCACCAACTTGCGATCAAGATAACCATCTTTAGAAAAATAAAATACATTTTGGGAGAGAATACAGCATTGTTTCTGCACAGAGCTATTTTACCAATATTTAATTACAATGATAAAACCGCAACAAACTAAGATGCAGAGAACACAAAATAGAGCACTGAGGACAGTCTTCAGTAAGCGAAATACATGACAGACATGAGCATTTCCCGCCAATTGGCTGATTTCCACCAATTAAATGCTTCCTGGGCTGTTCAATACGTGTAAATCCGAGGAGAAAAAATGGGGGGGGGGGCCCTCCCTACACCCCCACCCTACTCGGCCTTCGGCATACGCCCACACTCAGCTAATTGTTTTACTTCTCTGCTCATGTCTGCATGAGCGCCAATATCACATTCTTAGTCATCTCACATGTACAGAAGAGTCAAGGACATTGACAATCCAGTATGGGTGACCAGGCAAAGTGATGCCAAATTGCTCAAAGTACGCATACCCAACAAGAACAAAACTGACAAAATATGTATTCAGACAAATACAAAATATTTACAAAAAAACAACAAACAATAGCACCAATATTTATGGGTAGCCAAATGTGGAATGGGCTCTCAGTCCAAACCAGACATTCATACACCCTGCTAGAATTCAAACATGTTAGAATCCATCGGTCTGGGATGGCGCCTAACCAGTAGCCTACCTTTTATGGACCCACTAGTCTCATCATTAGTCCGTTTCAGAAAACTAATTGGCCCACATGCCCTCTCTTCCCAGTCCTAGGATCATCCCACCAACATCTGGGTAGTGCCCACATCCCCTACATGTCAAAACTTCCGATTCTTCCCACCCAACCCCAAGTATGCTTCCAATTATTAACAGGAAGCCTATGGTTAGGAGTTAATCAGATACACATTTATTATATTAAATACTGGCAATGCTGTCACAGTGACCAAACCCAATAACCAACAATATACCACCCACACTTTCTTCCCCTCATCTCATGCCCCACAACAGCCCACCCATAACCACCATACATAACTGCATTATTTCTACCGCATCGGCTACCAACAAGCATAAGGATATGGTTAATACCCTACAACAACAAAACAATTCTATAATATCTAACAAACGACATATCCATGGTGAAGTATGCCATGGTATGGTGTAGTTATTGAAATCTGCAGGACACCTACTAATTTAGATAAGTAGGACCCATACCATAGCGCATTATTCACTACCACAAGAACATACATCAAATTATTTCTTCTCAAGAAGTTCACTGAACTAGTTTTCCCACACCAAATACTATATATATTTCATCAAGTCTTCACTGAAGAATAGGATTTAACCTGCATCCAATTTTTCTTGGTTGTCCATCGGTGGCGATGACAGCAACTCATCATTTGTTATGAACCCGTCAATGACTGATGAGTCCAATTTGTGCTCAGAATATGCAGTGGCACTTTGGATGTGTATGTAGCTGCAGTCGGAGAGTGGTGGGTGAAGGAGACAATCTTTCTTCTGCTGACAGATTTTGTTTAGCTTGAGATATAAGATCAATTTCAAACTGATATGTCTGCGAATAGAACCACGCCATGAACTCCTGTCTTTGGCCACTGTTTCTTCTAACAGAATAACTCCATATTCATCATGTGCATTAGTGACACTGAAACTATAAAATGTACACCCTGATATTTCAATATTCTGTTGGGTCAGCAGTATTCTTTCTTTGGTTATTTTAGGCGATATATGAATGGATGTAACATAATATGACCGGAAGAGCAGTGCCTCAACGCTGAAAAAGTACCTATTTTTGCTGAATAAAACTGATCATTTACCCCTTTATTTGATCTATTAAAAAAAATGTGAGGACCCAGTGGTTATGGCAGCAAACTATTTAGGACCTGACATAATTAAAGTAACGTGATGGTGTAAACATATTAAACAAACACGAGAGGATACACAATTGAGCAAAAATAAATAAGCTTGATTCAGTGAATGTATTTACTGACTGCATTGGGCGGCATCCTATGGGATAAAAGAAACAGTAAATGCGCGTACCGGCTTAACCAAGTGATTGTGAACAATAATAACAATATTCTTTCTGTGGCAACACTAACGTTGACACAAGTTGTAGTATTACCATGACTCAATTTCCCAGTCAATCACATTATCCTTATACTGAGCTAACCAGTCCTCGCCCTATACTAGTAATGCCGAGCGACAGGCTATGTAGTGATACGTAGGCCTACCAATTTGGTATGACTCGACTGGGGATCGAACTCCCGACCTTCCGCACGGGAAGGCTTCGCTCTACCGATTCGGCCCCACGTCCGGTAGAATTCGGAAGTAAGACAACTGAAGGTGAGGATACAAATATTTGTCAAATGCATTATTCCAACAATAGGCCTACTTAGTCTCCTAACTAGTAGGCCTAACCGCCACAATTCCATGGTTTTGTTTGTTGGATGAGGTGTTAGGTTTTCACACATTTTATCATTATCTTTGACTTGAGAAGACACTTTGAGCTACTCAACAAAGTTCCATTTCGAAGCGTTTTAGCACTTCTAGGCTCGCCAGCCAAACCAGCAAGCCCCAAAGTAGATAAAGGATTCACCCTGTACTTGGAGTACACGGGTGAATACCAACCCTATATAAAAGGTGTCGAAAAAGCGGGGAAATGAAATGAGAGCCTAATTTCACAATCTAAAAAGCAACAATTATTCTTTTTACATGTCTTCATATTTCCCCGCTACCTTTGAGTTGAAAAATATAATAAAACATAGTTTAATAGAATTTAAAGGTGAAATCGATGGTGTTCTATGGCCGCCATCTTGTCTTTTTGCATTCTCTCCCATTTCACTAACTCTGTGCCGATATAAGTACCCATTTGATACTGGAGCCAGTCATTCTACTTCCTGTTTCATACTAAAGCTATTTTCACCTGTATTTATGCTACGTTGTCGTTCACCCGTGTACTGCAAGTGCGGGATGAATCATTTATCTAGCCCAAAAGGTGACAGTTTCTGCAAGGCCAACCTTTCCAGAGTTCAATCTGTCATTGGTTTAGTTTTGACTGTTTCTTTACCATACCCACTGCCCTAACAGCAACACATATAAAACGGTTTTACACTACATTTGTTCATCGTATATTGAAACAACAAGGTTTGCTCTTGATCTTGGTGTGACCAGCCGGTTGATTGGAACGGACCAATCAAACCTCGTCGAGGTGAAATTGGAGTCAAAGTGCAGGGTTGTTCTACAAGGAGCCTCACTCATTGCAGGCCTCATACACCAGGATCCCTTCCTCCACCAACACGAGCCACAACTCATGGCAAACGAGTCGCCCCATCACCTTTCATGATCTGCAAATGGGTGCAGAGGAACTAGACTACCCCAGTTCCCAACGGAGGTATCATGAATCTGAGCAAACCAGTCATTGTAGGAATAGGGTTGCAACAAGTATTAATTTGGTAAGTCATTGGTTTGACTCGGCCCAGATTTGAACTCACCCTTGCACACAGGAAGCTAGCCACCGATTCAGCAATCCCGTAAGGGCGATTACGAGGTCTACGTTACTAAGACTCTGACAAATGATGTATGAACTGAATAATCTGGTGCGTACCGACTCTTATCCTTATCATTAACACATGAGGAAAATTAAAGTAGAAGTTACTATGGCAAAGTGATGTTGACCACTCTGCTGATCCCTTACTGCATATTTATAGATTCCTAAGTGTCTCCCCAGTCCAACTTTGTTCAGTGTAAACAAGAAAACAAAAAATATATTCATCATATTCTCTAGGAGGTGATATTTGTTTCGTTTATTACTTTGTTTGTAACACTGACAATAGTTGTATGTAATGAATTTCAACACTTATTCTCGTGAACAATTTCTGGTCTCATTCCTCAAAGCTGCGCCTACTCCTGAAGTTCATCTCCAGTAGGTGGCGCCACCAGGTGGCCCGGGCACGAAGGTAGCTGCGCCTCTTGTCGTCGATATGGAAAATGTAATGTCGGTATGATGTCAATTGTCATTTGAAAGCATAGCATTAATACCTTGAGCACATGTGTACGGTTTATCGGCAGCTATATATAGCAGAATACAGTACCGAGCTCTCATGTAAACGCCAAGGGGTTATGTGCCAATGTAAAAAAACACACACACACACAAACGTTCTAAATACAACAGTGCTATAGACCTATTTCATATGACGTCAGCATGGGTATTTAGGCCTGTGCGTGCGATGTTTGGCTGCAGGAAAACACTGTCACACTGCAAACTCAATGTCTATGAACAATTTTCATACAGAAAATGTGAAATATCTCTAAAACTACACCACCTAGAAACAAACCGCATAGTACACATATAGAAAACATATTCAATGAATAGATTATATTAAATTTATAAGGTTAGGGTTCTGTATTCCTATCCATTTAGAATAAAATAGACATTTTGCACTGCGCGTACCAGCAAACTCAATGCATTGTCAATGGTCGTGAGCAATCTTCTTACAGAAAATGTGAAATATCTGTGAAACCACACCACCTAGAAACAAACCGCCTGGTACACATATAGAAAACATAATCAACGAACAGATTATATTAAATTTATATGGTTTGGGGTCTGTATTTCTATTAATTTTGAATAAAATTAATGTTCTGCACTGCGCGCACCGGCAAACTTAATGCATTGTCAATGGCCGTGAGCAATCTTTGTACAGAAAATGTGAAATATCTCTAAAACCACACGACCTAGAAACAAAACGCCTCGTACACATATAGAAAACATAATAAAAAAAACAGATTATATTAAATTTATATGGTTTGGGGTCTGTATTTCTATTAATTTTGAATAAAATAGACATTTTCCACTGTGCACACCGGCAAACTCAATGCATTGTTAATGGCCGTGAGCAATCTTCATTCAGATAAAGTGAAATATCTCTAAAGCCACACCACCTAGAAACAAACCGCTTGGAAGACATATAGTAAACATATTGAATGAACAGATTATATTAAATTTATATGGTTACGGTTCTGCATTTCTATAAATTTTGAATAAAATTAACGTTTTGTACTGCGCATACCGGCAAACTCAATGGCAGTGTGCCTTCGTTCTGCAGCCAAGCTGCACATGCATACACAATGTTTATAAACATTGAAAGGGGTCTATATTGGATCTAAACATTTAGGAATTTTGAGTAAATTTCAAGGTAGGTATGTGAATGTAATTGACAAAACTGACATAAAATATATGATTATTGTTACCAACACGGCTTTAAACCATCAGCAGCAACTTCTTTGCCTGGCGCATCTTCTCCGCATGTGTCAGCCAACTTGTTAAGCCTAGGTAACACGTAACCGGATAAGGGGCCGGACGAGCCCCGACCCGTGATCCGGCATGGTCCGTGGCGATCTGTGGTTGGACCTTGGTGATCCTTGGCTGGTCCGTCCTCATCCGGGTGTAAAGTCCTCAGCTGGCATCTGTGGTTTGTGTAGGCAGGCTATAATGAAATCAATACAGGCAAGAAGAGAAAGGAAGAGTATAAAGAATGAAAGTAGAGAGAGAGCCAATGCCCTCAGGTTTATTATTATATAGTGGTACATGGATCTGGTATGGCATACCACCTGACCGTGTTCTCCAATAGGAATCAAGCATTTATAGTTCCACCAATGAATAGTAAGCATTCCTGGGTCACCATGGCTACCGTGATCTGCCCACCACCACCATGCGGTGTGGATGCTTGGCCACCACCTGCCTGAGCTGTGTGTGTGGTGATTCGTGACTAAGAGTTGGGGGGAGGGGGTAGTGAGTAGCGCTCCTGAGGCCCCTTACACACTATCACTAGTGCCTCCTTCACACTATCTACCTAATACACAATGACTATTGACCATAAGTAAAGGATCACCAGCAACTACATAAATACATTCATGCACCTGGCACTATATACCAATTACCTTAATAGACCATTTACATTCATTCCATTACAGTCCATTTGCATTCCCCACCAATGCGTTTTATCAGAATATTTTACACAGGGTTGGCCACGGATGTTCATCCAGGGCGATCTGGGGAATATTGCAATCCGGGCTCGATCCGGCATCATCCGGATGTAATCCAGGGGGGGGGTCCGGGTAGTCTGGGGGTGCTCCGGGGGTAGTCTGTGTCCCATCTGGGGCAGTCTAGGCGTTTTTTAAACCGGATGAGCCACGTTTTAGCCACGGTTTAACTCGGACCAGCCCCGGACTAGGCCTGGCATAGCCATGGACCACTCCCGGACTGCCTGGATAAGACACGGACAAGACAGGTGATCACAGATTAGCCACGGATTGTCATGGATAGCCCAGCTTACCACGGATCAGTCCAGGATGAGCCACGTTTTTGTATATATATATAGCAGGAGCAAGTCCACTTCATTCATCACTTGCAGCTTGACTCTCAGAGAGTTCACATCATGGATGCATGCATGCGGCAGTGGAGGCAGCAACTACAGCTGCTGAACTGGCAACGACAAAATGTTAACATGATTATGCTCCGAGTTGTGCAGATCCACAGAAAACTCAAGAGAAGACATAGAAGAAGTGTGTGGGTGCGTCCATGGTTGGCGAGAAGAATTCAATTTGGCCAGTTCACAAGTCTAATGCAAGAGTTACATATCGAAGATGTTCGTGCCTACAGAAACTTTCTCCGCATGGATCCGGGTATGTTCGAGGAGGTTCTCCATCGCATCCTTCCCAGAATCACGAAGGACACTTTCTACAGATAGGCGTTAACACCTGGATTGAAACTGTCATTCACACTGCGATACATAGCCTCTGGTGACAGCTATCATTCACTCATGTACGGTTTCCGAGTTCCTCACAACACCATCTCGCTCGCCGTTTGTGATGTATGTGAAGCTATAATTGCAGAGTATGCCGAAGAGGTCATCCAGGCTCAAACTACAGAACTGCAATAGAGAGGTATTGCTGAGCAGTTCTCAACAAGATGGCAGTTTCACCATTGGCTAGGAGCCCTTGATGGGAAACATATCCCGATCCAATGCCCAGCCCATGGAGGATCTGAGTACTACAACTACATGGGATTCCACTCTATCATATTGATGGCTCTAGTGGATCGTGACTACAAATTCCCCTGGTTTGACGTTGGGAGCAATGGGTCTGCAGGAGATGCTCAAGTCTTCAACTGTTCAGAACTGAAGCAGTACATAGAAAAGGAACGACTTGGTATTCCAGCTGCATGATGAGCGGGATATGCCTTACTTCATAGTTGCTGATGATGCGTTCGCCCCGAGAACGTGGTTGATGAAACCATTCTCCAAGCGTCACCTAACAATTCCAGGAAGAATCTTCAACTACTGACTGTCTAGAGCACGCCGAATCGTCAAAAATGCATTCGGGATTCTAGCTCACCACTCCCAGTGCCTCCTAACAACCATGAGACAGAAGCCAGTGACAGTTGTGTCGATAGTGTTGGCATGTATCTGCCTAATAATTTGACGCGGATGCGGTACGCAGCTCATCACAATGCAGAGATGGACCAGGACACCAATCACAACATCGTTTCTGGAGCCTGGAAACTGAACAATCCTCTCGCGGGCACCTACAGCACACATGGGAACAGAATGACAATGGCTGCAAAATACCAGAGGCAATATCTTAGTGCCTATTACGTGTCTGAGGCTGGATCTGTGCATTGGCAAGGTGCTATGATATGAACTATTATGAAGTGTGAACTGTTAATGTGGTTGGTCCACTTGATATGAAATTGTGACAAGAGAATTGTACTTAACATTGAAATGTGCAATCATTATATGTGTGTGCCTGTGGATGAAACATGTATTATTATTGCGAATGTGATATGAAAAGAAGCCTAGCTAATAATAAAGATCTCTTAAATTAATTTAATTTGTTATTTCTTGTTGTTTATTGTTGCTATAAGAGCTTTACTCTTTAGTCCTTGTATTACATGTGCTATTTATCAAAACGGGGATGTTGTTTTCGGAAAAGTGGGGGGACATTTGGTAATTATTTATTATTTAATTTCAGATAATTATTACCTTTATTACAAATGACTATCAACTAAATAGACTAAGTCATATTGTATAAATATATATTGTAAAAAACACAATTTAGTTTTGGTTTCATATTTTTCATATTTTTATTGTCAACAAGTGATAATAATAAACTCTGTGATATGTACACAATCACAACTCTGTTCATAATCACAATCACTTATGATTTACATCATAACTCAATAAACACAATGTACAGAAGTTCAGTTCATGATTTACATCATAACTCAATAAACACAATGTACAGAAGTTCAGTTCACAATCACAGAGTCTGCAAACCAGGAGCGTGTCCCATCACAACCATCAACGTGGTAAAGCTGAGATCCGAGAGTCCCGTTAAGTTTCTTACACTGTTTGCTGGCATGCTGGATGGGCGTGTGGGACCTGTGGTGTTCCAGTCGATGGCATCCCATACTTCGGAGCTGTGCCATCATCCAGTTGTGTACAGCAGTTAAGTTCACAATCACAGAGGCTGCACATCAGGAATGTGTCCCATCGCCAACCATTAACGTGGTAAAGCTGAGATCCGAGAGTCCTGTTATGTTTCCGACACTGCTCGCTGGCATGCTGGATGGACGTGTGGGACCTGTGGTGTTACATTCGATAGTGTCCCATACTTCGGAGCTGTGCCGTCGTCCACTTGTGGAGAGTCATCTGTTATGTATATGTTGGGTCAAAGGTCAGGCACGGGTCATGACCTATGATGCTGGAGAAACATTCCTAATAAAGTCAGTTACATTACATAGCTCACGGTGTCCACACGTCTTTTACATGGTGTCAGATATAACGGGTCGAACAATACATTATGGTGCTGTCGGGATTGAAACCCCTGGGTCCATTGAATTTAGATGAGAAGATGGCCGTTAATTGGAGGACATGGCTACATTCTTTTGAGATATATGCAACAGCTGCAGGAGTATCGGTGAAATCGGAAAAAGTTCAGTGTTGTGTTTTTCTGCATGTAGCTGGGAGCGAGGCGCAGAAAGTACACAGGACAGAGAGAAGATTGGACCATTAATTGCTGCCTTTACTCAATATTGTGAGGGCAAGACTAACATCACGGTTGTAAGATATGAATTTAATTCTTACAATCAAACAACTGAAAACATTGACACATATATCCGTGAATTGAAACATAGTGTACAACACTGTTGCTATGACACTTTGGAAGGTTCCTTACTTTGTGACAGGATTGTATGTGGCATGAAAGATGAACTGAGGAATCGATTACTACAGTCTCATAATTTGTCTTTGGAGCAATGCATTCAGATGTGCCGATTAAGTGAGAACAGAGCGACACAAGTAAGCAGGAATAATAACAATCATGAAGATCAAGTGGATGCCATAGCAACCGCCAACGTCAGAAAAGGATTGCACACGCCACGCGCATCACAATGGCGACGACCGTCATCGATGCAATATCAACAGCGCTTTACATCGGCATCCTCCTGTTGCGATCGTTGTGGATACAATCATGCTAGAGGAAACTGCCCAGCCAGAGGAAAAGAATGTTCGGGATGCCACAAAATCGGACATTTTATCAAGGTGTGCCGGTTGCTGCAACGTCAACAACACACTAACAACCAAGAAATATTGTTTAAACTGGACACTGGGTCCGAGGCGAACATTTTACCTCTGGCAACATACAAGAAACTCAGGAGTGCCTGTTTAAAACCATCGAGATGTCAATTGGTCACTTACAGTCGTCACCGCATACAACCCAACGGAGAAACTACACTGAACATAAAAGGAACTGAACTACGATTTCAAGTAACGGAGGCAGGGAGTGCCATCCTAGGAAAAGAGGCGTGTGTAAGGTTAGGACTGTTAGCACATATAGACACGATGGACACAGTGCCAACAAACAAGACAGCACAATATATGGTAAAGAAATACTCTGATGTTTTTGATGGTTTATGCCTAATTAAAGTGAATGCAAAAATACATGTTAATGATAATGTACCACCTGTTGTAGACCCACCATGCAGAGTACCTGTAAATTGTAGATGATGTACAGACAGAATTAAAATGAATGGTCGACCTAGGTGTAATCGTTAAACAAGATGAATCAACCCCTTGGGTAAATTCTATTACAATCGTTCAGAAACCTGGTAAACTTAGGATTTGCCTAGACCCAACAAAATTAAATCGAGCAATCTTACGAGGCCCATATCCAGTATGGACCATTGAGGAGGTGGTAGCACAGATAAATGGAGCCAATTATTTTTCAGTTTTAGATGCAAACAGTGGGTACTGGCAAATACAATTAGATGAAAACAGTTCTAAATTATGCACTTTCAATACCCCGTGGGGCAGGTTCCGATATACACGTCTACCATTTGGGATTAAAACTGCAGGGGACATTTTCATACAAGAAATGAATGAAATATTGATAAATCTATCAGATGATATTTTAATACACGGCAAGACAATCCAAGAACATGATAAACGCTTAGAAGCAGTTTTACAACGTGCCAGGGAAGTACACCTGAAATTAAACCCTCGTAAAACAAAAATTTGCCAGACAAGTGTAAACTATGTAGGCCTCGAATGGGCTAAAACCAAATGTGGACAGAGTCCAACCGATTCTAGAAATGCCAAGTCCCACAGATAAAGCAGCATTACAGCATTTTTTAGGCATGATTGGATATGTCAGTAAGTTCATACCAAACATGGCCCAAATTACCAAGCCATTGAGGACTGTCATTCAAAAAAACGTAGCATGGCACTGGGAGGCTCAGATCAATGCGTTTAAGGAATTAAAAGAACTTTTAATTAAAGCACCAGTTCTAAAATATTCGATGGAACTGAAAAGATTACCATCCAGTTGGATGCATCAAAATACGGTTTGGGAGCTACCCTATTTCAATGTAATCTACCAGTAGCCATGGCATCCAAGGCGTTAGATAAAGCACAAATCAGTTATGCAGTTATAAAAAAAGAACTTTTGGCTATATGTTTCGGCTGTAAGAAATTCCAGGATTATATCTATGGAAATGAAATAACAATACAAACAGATCATAAACCTCTCGTAGCTATTATGCTTAAACCAATACACCAATTGTCAGCTAGGATGCAGAGAATGCGAATGAGACTCCAAAACTACAACATCAAAGTAACATACTTAAAGGGGTCAAACCTATTTTTTGCAGATACTCTGTCAAGGGCACACACATCAAAAATAGAACCGAACGACCTCTACGATAATGACATCTCGGTAGCTTCAATAGATATCAGTACTGATATCGTACAGCGCATCAGAGCAGGCACCGACATGGATAAGACACTCCAAGAAGTAAAGCGCTTAACAATAAATGGCTGGCCTACAATTAATAGGCATGTTGCTCCCGCTGTAAAACCTTATTTTACATATAGACATGATATTACAACATATGATGGAGTCCTTTTAAAAGGGAACCAGATAATAATCCCTAAGTCGTTGCAACCTGATATTTTGGAGAAATTACATGAATCGCATTTAGGGATAGTAAAATGTAAACAACTAGCAAGAGATAATGTTTTTTGGCCAGGCATAAGCAGCCAATTAGAAGACAAAATCTCGAGATGCCACATATGCCAAGAGTTCAGAAACACACAATCCAAAGAACCATTAATAAATCAAATAGTTTTAGACATACCATTTCATAAGGTAGGAGTTGATTTATTCCATATATATAATACAGATTAAATTTTAATCATTGATTATTACACTAAATTCCCTGAAATATTGGAATTGAAGCAAACTTCTAGTCAAGCGGTCATTAATGCACTCAAACAGACATTTGCGAGACATGGCATACCCAAATATCTGATATCTGATAATGGCCCACTATTTGCAAGTGAGGAGTATCAACAGTTTTCCTCAATATATGAGTTCAGACCAGTATACACAAATCCGATGCATGCTCAAAGTCAAAGCAATGGACAGGTCGAACGGTATGTACAGATGTTAAAAAAGATGATAAAAAAAAATGTATTAAAGATGATCGGGATGTACATATAGCTCTGTTAACCTATAGAAACACTACACTAGATGGCATTGGTGCATCACCAGCGAAATTGTTTATGTCACGCAAATTAAGAACTCGGATACCTACCCTAGACTATGACCTGAAACCTAAAATACAGAAGTCTAAATTAAATCAAATAAAGCAGAGACAGACAATACAAAAAAAGTACTTTGACAAACATGCAGGTACAACACACCCCAAATTAAAAACAGGGGACAAAATAAGATACAAAAATCATAAAAATGAATGGAAGGAAGGCAGCATTGTACAAACTAGCACAAGCAACCTGAGGGATTATAAAATCATAAATAACAAACAACACATCTTATGCCGGAACAGAAAGTTTATTTTCAAATGCTCAAAAGAACAGAAAGCACAGACACTGGGGTCAAACAAACCCAAAGTTCATCAAAGAACGCCTGAGTTAAGTAATAAAACATCTCAATACACTACACGATATGGCAGAATAAGTAAACCTACAACCCGTTTTGGGTATTAGTATGAAATACATACACCACATGAGAGGTGAATAGGACTTACAAGCTTATTTATCAGAACACTTGTATCCAAGCTATTACATTAAGAATAAATATTGTAAGGTAAAATGTTCTTGCAATAAGTTTATAATGTTTTACAGTACAGTAACAAATCCTGTTAGCAACGTAAGTAAGCAGTTGAGTTACAGTTGCAGTCTTCTGCCAGTACCAGTAAAGGTTTAGTCCTACTGTATAGTAAACATGTTGATCGGTTTCAATTGTATTGAACCAAACTATTCTTACTTAGGAATTGATTATACCACTTATAATGTTGCCATACAAGCGCAAATACACACAAAATGAGAGGGGGAAATGCAATTTCTAGTATTTAAATTGTCACTATATCTCAAACACGGTGAGACCCTTTATGTAATATATTCTAACATGTAGTAGCTTAAGTTAAACTTTAAGTTGTGTAAATTTAAGGAAGTAGTAATAACTAAATAAACAAAAAGGAGGGGAGAAAGGGGGATGCCTAGGTAGTCGGAAATTGTTCAAAAGAAATGATATACCCACACATGTACTTGTTAGAATGCATATTGCAGATAAGTTAATTAAGGGTATTGAAACGGAGATGTTATGTATACGTTGGGTCAAAGGTCAGGCACGGGTCACGACCTATGATGCTGGAGAAACGTTCCTAATAAAGTCAGTTACATTACATAGCTCACGGTGTCCACATGTCTTTTACATCGTCCACATGGTTTCCGAGCCTCCCTGTTGTAATCCCATCGGCTGCACATGGAAAGCAGGGAACGGGCCTTGTAGTTGAGGCTGTGGAGGTGGTGCTTTTGGTTGTAGAATTTGTATCTCTTGTGTTTGTTCCTTCTGCCATGCCAGTTGTAGGCTTTCCGTTCGCAAACGCATCGCCAAGGCAAAACTTTCTGTATAGAACTGTCCCAAAAGTGAGGGGTTGATATCTTGTGCAATCGACCCCAGCATCCCGCTTATCTGGCACTGCATTATTCCAGCCTCCTCCTGCTGGTCCTGCAGGTTCGACTGCAATTGTTCAATGTCTGTATTTGGTGTATGTGGGTTCGTCTTCCCCTTGATTGCCGGCCGAGGAGTTGCTGGTTGAGTTGCTGGTTGAGTTGCTGGTTGAGTTGCTGGTTGAGTTGCTGGTTGAGTTGTTGGTTGAGTTGCTGGTTGAGTTGCCGGTGATGGTGCCTGGTCAGTTGGCATCAAATTGTCATCATCGTCATCACCGCAAGTCGGTAGTAGGGTGAGAGGAGCTGCACCTGATGTAAGCCACATCGGCTTACATCAGGTCCAGAACATATGTTGATCTGTTGCCACAGCAACAGCTACAGCCACATCTGTTGCTGTGGCTGTAGCTGTTGCTGTGGTTGTTGTTGCTGTCGAAGCCGGTGGCACGGGCTGCATCCGGGACTGCAGAGTGACACCTGATCTGGACTTGACATCGCTCAGTTTTCCCATCTTGGTCCGTATAGACTTGTACCTGGTGATGAGCAGTTTAGGGTTGTTCAACCCCATCTCCTTAGCCTTCTCCTCCCAAGCATGACTCTTTAAGGCGGTGTTCTTGTAGTCGCTTAATCCTTGGACATAATAAATGTAGTCATTTAAGCGTAACCACTCTGACATCTCCATGTGCTGATCACTTGTCAGAGCTAGAGCATCCAACTTCTTGCGCTTCACTGCCGTCTTCCCGTTTGACAATTGGTCTGTTGGAGGCGGCGTCACAGCACAGGGATGCGGCGACATGTCCTAGGCAGATTCCTCATCTGATGGACAACCCCGAAGTTGAGGGTGACGGTGGTGGTCTTCTGTGTTTTGGTGGCCACCTTGTGTGGGGTGGGCTCCTTCTGCGCAACCCTCTTCGATGCTACTCTCTTCCCAGTTGGTTTGCTCATGATGTGATGTGTCGTCGGCGCTGCTGGATTTGGAAATGAGCCCTCCAGAGCAGCGCCGTCTTTTATACTCCTCGCTATCCGGGAGTAGTCCGGGGATGGTCCGGGCAGTCCGGGGGTGAACCAGGGGTGCACCAGGGATCGTCCGGGCTGTCTGGGGATTGTCCGGGGCTCGTCTGGGGTTCTCCGGCCCAGTCCGGGGATAATCTGTGGATACACCGGGGAGTCCGTGGGTGGTCCAGGGTCGATCCACGGTTGTCCGGGACTGATCCGTGACTACTCCATGCATACACCGGGTAGTCCGGGGGTGGTCCGGCTCAGTCCGGAGCGATCCAGCCTCTGGTCCATGGCTAGACCGTGGCTCGTCCGGGTAGCTGTGACAGCAAGCCCCAAAACGACCAAAATAGTGATTTTTTCAGGGGCTGTCCAGGACAGTCCAGGGGAATGCTCAGGGGAGTTCCGGCTAAAAGTCCAGGGCTCATCCGGGTAGGTGTGATTTGGGCTTAAGGGTCATTGGTAGATCCAGTGTTGTGTATTGCTCAGTTATCTAGACAGTATTGTTGGTGTGTGGGATCTTAGGGGTTGGAGGTCCATTGTAATCGTGAGTAGACTGGAATGAAAACAACTTCTCTATATACTTGCATCCGTGTTCCCTGCATGTATAACATGGTGTCAGATGTGGGGTGAATGTACAGACACCTATCCAGCCTACAAAGAACACTATATATCTGAAACTGACTTCTACTAAGAAGTCCAGTATGCAAAGCTCCTGCTAGCCTCCATCAGACAGATATTGAAAGGAAATAATGTTGCCTCATGGCAGATGCTTGTCAATATACTATAAATTGTGAATCACATGGCATATAGATCTAGCATTATATCTATATACTATGAATTGTGACTCAGTGTCACCATATTGCAGGTAGCATAGACAAAAAGACACATGTACTATAAATTGAACAGTAATAGGATTCAAAATTATATGGTACAAGTGGCTTGGAGACTTACTTGGGGTTGTAAATTCACATGCAGACAAGATGTCACATCCAAAGAAACCTGAGTTCAAGCTCAGTGGGGACATACCTGAAAATTTCCGGAACTTTGAAATGAGGTTGAATCAGACTACAGGGACCTCGACAAAGACTCTGAAACTGAACGTACAGAACACTACAAGAAAACCTCTCATGGAAATCGCCCTCAGATCAGCCATGCAAGATGAGGCCCTGCAGGTGATACAGTATACAATTGAACCACAAATGGCAAATGCTGATAAAAAGAAACCATGGATATGGATGGAATGCTTGAGGCTCCATTATGCCAGGTCTGCAGCAACATCACTAATGACAGACTATTTCAAATTCGGGACAACAAACCAAACTGGCCATGAAAAAGTCCAGGATTGGGAGACACGTATCCAATGGGGTCAAGCAAGTTTGTGTACTGGCCCCCACGCTCTTCTCCATCTTCCTGTCAGCAATGGGGGATGGCGTCTATATACAGTCCAGACAGAGCGCTGACCTATTCAAAGTCGCACACTTCAGAGCGAAGACCAAGACTACTCGGATACTGGTGAGAGAGCTGTTATTCACAGATGACAGTGCACTGGTTGCCCACTCTGCTGAAGAGATCCAGAAAATAGTGGACGCTTTTTCCGATGCATCATAGAAGTTCAGCCTGAAGATTAACATCAAGAAGACGGAGGTGCTGTACCAACCCAACTCTACAAGAACCTGAGAGGAGGATATCATGGTTCATGGAAACCAGCTGAACTCTGTTCCGGAATTCACCTACAGAGGAGGATGGCCAAGGCTAGTGCATCTTTCGGCCGACTACGCCAGAGACTCTGGCACAACCACCATGTGTCCATGCGGGTCAAAGTCAAGGTCTACCGTGCAATCGCGCTATCCACCCTACTATATAGAGCTGAGGACTGGACAGTGTACAGACGACAGGTGAAAAAGCTGCATGCCATCAAGATGCGATATCTGCATTCGATCATGAAGCTAACCTGGAAGGACAAAGTGACAAATAAGGAAGTACTCGGAAGTACTCGAACGGACAGGGCTGCCCTCTATGGAAGATCTTCTGATCAAAAAGAATCTCTGGTGGACTGGACACCCCATGAGGATGTCATCAGACAGGCTACCAAAGAAGATCCTCTACTCTCAACTGTCTTCTGGTTACAGAAAGAGAGGGCGCCCTTGTCTCTGGTTCAAGGATACCATCAAGAGAAACCTGAAGCTGAGAGACATTAAGATCGACTCATGGACATCACTCTCGCAGAGACCTAAATGGAGAGCGACAGTCAAGTAATGAAAGCAGTCTTTGTCGCATCCCGACCGACAGCATGATGATGATGCCAGTGAGAGGGGCCTCGGAGGGACACTCCTCCAGAGGAATGACGGAGGTAACTACCAGCCAGTACCATTCACTTCGAGTAGGCATAATGAAACAGAGCAACGCCACTCTCAGATTGAGAAAGAGTGTTTGGCCATATGCAACACAATTCACACGTTTGATGAGTGGCTATATGGGAAGAAGGACATCACGGTCCATACAGATCATAAACCTCTTGTGACCATAGTCAAGAAGCCCTTGAATAAGACACTGGCATGATTACAAAGAATGCTCATGGCTCTACAGAGGTACACTTTCGACCTGGAGTATAGGAGGGGAACTACCCTACTTATCGCAGACACACTATCAAGAGCAAAGTTGAATGCAAAGTAACTGGATTTGATATATTCTGTTTGGAGTGTGAGGAAATAGATCAGCACCCACGAGGTGGAGAACAACCTCCATCACCAAGAAACACACTGCAAACTGAACTCCCAAGCAGCCCTCCACGGAAACTGGCTGTGACCACAGCTACTGTAAGCATACCCCCTACACCAAGGAGGAATAGCAGAAGGGAAGTGAAGCCCCATAAAAAATATGAGGACTATGTACTGAATTAATCCTTATAATAAGGGACTCAAAATAGACAGTATGTCAATGTCAGCAAAGGAAAAGGCTATACATGTCTCATGGGAGATAATTGAAATGTAAACATAAAACAAAGTCGGTTAATCCAAATTATCGGTTAATCCAAACAAAATTGTTGGACCCCAGGCCACTCCGGCATGGTTAAACCAAACTTTCATGTGGTTATAAGGTCATCTGAGACCCCACTGACTTTTTTATATGATAAATGGTAGTATTTTGCCGGGCCGCCGAAAAAAGTTAGGATTAACCAATCGTTTGGTTTAACCGAGCTTGGTTTAATGGGGTTATATTGTACATACATAAAAAACTATAATCAAAGTGTCCACATACATTGTATATTACATGTGCAATACACACTTACTCAAAGTCAACGCCAAATCTCGATTAAACCAATGATCGATTAATCCAAACAAATTTCTAGGTCCCTTCAAGTTTGGTTTAACCACGTTTGGTTTAACCACACAGTCTGCTTAATAAAAATCTAAGCAGAATTAAATAATTTCATACTTAGAAGCATATTAATCATGGCATAATATACAGAAATATGTAGTGCTTATATTGATAAAAAAAAGTAATTTCCAGCCATGCTTTATTCAATGAATAATTAGTGTACAATATTTGTGTGGCATCCAGACACCACTGCTTACATCTGTGACGGAAATTTGTAATGTTATTTCTGAAGACATCAAATAATTATTTTTAAAATTTAAGCATACATGTTAATAAATACTTCCGCTTTGATTTGGGAACTGTTTTGTTTGATATATCAATGCGATACAATATGTTAGTAAGGATCCAACCATGTCCCATATGTCATGTTACAAATGGCTGACTGTAAAATATATTTTTGTTGGTACAAAAACACTTCATAACTAAAAGGACCAAAGTTACACACAGTTTATGTTATTTCCCTTATTTCTTACATCAAATCTGAACATGAATATGAAAAGTATAGGGAAATAATAAGTAGGAAGTTTTTTTATTGCTGTTTTAAAATCCAATCCCATGCTGACCAGTTTTCAGGAGAGTGATCCATATATATAGTATAGTTATACGAATCTTACCTGGGTACAGATGATGGATAACTCTTGTTTTCCTGAGGTACAAACCTCGGATAGTCATGGGCTATGGAGAAGGAAGCAACATCTGGGTTCAGCAATCTTCACCTAATCAGGATAAAAATGAGCTTAATGATTGGAACTCATAATGTTTTCGTTTGGCACAAGCGAACGTAATAGTCGTGGCAGGGTGTGGTGGGCAGGGCCCTAGCCCACGACTATCCGAGGCTTGTACCTCGGGAAAACAAGAGTTATCCATCATCTGTACCCAGGTAAGATTCGTATAACTATACTATTTTACCTCGGTACTAAGCCTCTGGCTACTCGTGGTCGAGGGAGACCTTTACGTAGCCTCATTTTTATCCTCAATTATCTGATGAACATATTAATGTTTCAGTTGTAAATTCAAAAATGTTTAAGTCTCACCCATCTTCTTAGTTGGTGAGTAGGCGGGTTGCAACCCCGCTTGTCTTTTCTAGTCGTTTGTTGTAATGTTTAGCAAACGACCTTGCCGTCTTCCAGCCGGCATGTGCTAGGATTCTCTTCACTGAGATTCCCAACTGTCTTGCCTTCGAGACCATGGCACCTCGTGTAGAGTTCGAAGCATAGCGTCCTGTATTGACGCCTGCTGACTTGAGCACGTTAATCGTCCATTTGGCGAGCGTGTCTCTGGAAATAGCCTTATGTGGCATTATGAAGCTTACCAAAAGCTGTCTGGAATTACGTATTCCTTTTGTCTTGGGATATATAAGCCCTAATGGCTGACACTACACATAGTTTCCTGTCATGTGGGAAACTGGTTAAATGAATCGAGGAGAGGGGGGTCTCCCGTACGGTTTGATTTTAATAATTTGTCCAAAGCAAATGTGGCCTCCTTGTCATCAATGTCTAGGCCAGTAAGTGAAAGGGCAACAATTGTTTGGCCCCTATGACCGGTTACCAATAGTAACAGTACAGCTAATTTGTAGCCTAGCTGTTTAATCGATAGATGTCTATTACTAGGCCATTGTTGGAATAACTTAAATACCACTGACACATCCCAAAACCTATTATACAGATCTCATGAACCAATGAAAAACTTTGTGTTTGCCAATTGTTTCTCCGTCAATCCTTGGTAAGATGACCGATAGTGCACACCGAGCTGCATTGATGGCTCCATAACCTAATCCCTCATCCTCCATCATTCATAAGAAGCGGACTACCTCGGCGATGGATGGTTCCATTGGTTTAACTTTGTGTATCAAACAATAAATGCCCCATTTCTTTAAGTAACTGGAATATAATTTTACTGTCCCTGGTCTCCATGCATGCGAGATTAATCTATTTTGGGTGATTTTATCTAAGCCAAATTTCTGTAAATATCTACTTAAAAAAGGAATGCCAATAGGGGTGTCGTGGATACGTCCCCCAGGTTTGACACTTGGCCTTGGTGTTGTAGGTTTTGTCGCCCTCTGCAGAATTTTAAAGAGTCTTTCGCTCCCCATTCTACTGCCGCTCGCCAGGGTTGAGTGTTCCACTCTGGCACTATGAGCACTGCATGTGCCTCGTCCAGCCTGATCTTCCTGGCTACTCTGCTGATTAGGCTGAATGGTGGAAAGGTATAATAAAATTTATCATTCCAGATCATAGAGAAAGCATCAACTTTCCAGGCGTCTGGCTCTGGATGCCAAGAGACATATTTAGTCATTTTCTTGTTTCTACGTGAGGCAAACAGATCTTCTGGCGTTCCCCATTTTTGGCAAATCATGTCAAAAATGTTATCATTGAGGGACCATTCCAAATGATCGTGGAAATGGTGACTTTTCGTGTCTGCTAATGTATTCTGACTACCTGGTATGTGTGCTACTGTAAGCCAAACTTGTTGTTTCTGAGCCCAATTCCAAATTTGTTTTGCTATTATATTACATGGCTTGGACTTTGTCCCTCCAATGTTGCGATTGTATGCCATTGCGGTAATGTTATCATTCAATACTTGTACGTTAAATTTAGGCTCTTGCACTAAACTCCTCAAACCTAAGTAGATGGCTCGTAATTTGAGTACATTTATGTGATCATCTATTTCGTCATCAGCCAACGGCCACCTGTAGCGATATCATCCCTATGGGCGCCCCAACCTTCTAAAGAGGCATCAGTTGTGACTATGGTGTTAGGTTTACCCATCCTTATTGGATTGTGTGAATGATGAATGTGGTCTAGCCACCATTGAACATCCTCGTAACCTTGTTTAGAGATGGTCATAAGACCTTCGAAATTACCTTTGGTTTTGGCTAAAGCATAATTTTTGTCTATCTCAAGGGACTTGATATGCGCTTTGCCATATAATATGGCTGGTGTGTAAGCTACCATAATTCCAATAAGCACTGCGACTTGTCTTATTTTTGGTCTCTTTAATTGTAATAAACTCAAAGCTGTAGTCTTAAATTTATCTATTTTATCAGGTGCTAATGAGATCGTCATTTGTTCTGTATCAATAAAGAAACCTAAGCATTTAAAATGCTTTGTAGGTATTAGTACAGATTTAGTATCATGTATGTAAAAACCCACCCGACGCAATGCCTGACATAAATCATCTATTGCTGTTTGACAATCGTGTTTTGTTTGTGCCACAATGAAGGAATCATTAATGTAAGGGAACATTACATGTCCTTTCTTGGCCATTTCGGAAAATATGGGTTTTAACAATTTGGTAAACAACCTTGGTGCGCAAGCTAAGTCATTTGGCAAACAAGTAAACTGGTAGAGTTGTCCTTGCCAGATAAATCTGAGGAATTTTCTGTGGGCTTCATAAATTGGTATTGTGTAGTATGCATCTTTTAAATCCACACTAGTGAGCCAAGAACCAGTTGTTACTAGGTCTCGAGCTGTTTCCAAAGAAAACATTTTGAAATGTTTATATTCTACCAATTTATTGAGTGTTGTTAAATCTAGGATCATCCTGACATCTCCATTAGGTTTGGGTCTGGAAAATATATTTCAAATATATTCGCCATTAGTATGTTGGACTGGTTCAATAATGCCTTTAGCACAGAATTTATGGACTTCATCACTTAATGCTTTCTGTTCGTCTAAGTCTAGCCGATAGGGAAAGGGTATATTAGTTTGAACCGGGTTTTCTATGAAAGGAATAGTGACCCCTTGTACAATATTAAGGATTGTCTGGTTATGCGTAATTTGCTCCCAATCCCTCAAATGGTTGGCAATGTTGCCTGCCTGAAAGTCGCTTACAGGGGTCTGTGTGGCAACTTCTATTTGTTGGCTGGCCTGGGGAATGGCTTCTGGGAGTTTGTGTCCCTCCTGAAGGGGCGGTTGTTGTCGTTCCAGCCGTACTGGTTCCTGTCCCCTTCCCCTCGCCTGATAGCCGAAGTTCACGCTGCCGAACCGGCTGCCTCGTTGACCGGTCCGCCGGCTGCGAAAATCCAAACGGACTTTCTTGTACTTTGCGGCATTGTTGTCTTTCTTTGAGTCTAGGTGTTTAGACTGTTTTGCTGCGGTCTCGACCTGTTTGCACAGGTATTGGAGTTGACCGCCAAACATATTGGTGTTGTCGAGCGGCTTGCCCTTAATCGGCTTTGGTGCAAGGAATAGAGTGTATTCCTTGCCGTCATTGTCAATGATCTTCTTTGACTTGGCGACCTCTTTGCCTGCATCGGTTGTGACCGATTTGAAGACGTTTTTGAAACGCCGGTACGACAGGAAGTTGCTGGTTGCAGTTAGCACGGCAATTCGTGCGTCCATGTTCGAACACATAGTGGAGAACTTGTTGTCCGTCATCATGCGGTTGGCGATGGGCGTGACTGCTGCCAAGGCCACAAGGACCCCTTTATGCACTGTGTGCAAACACGCCTCAAACTTCTTGCGGTCCTCACTCATAGTGACGTCCGCATCCATCTCTTTGATGGTGGCCTCTGGGATCCCTTTGATCCCCGTATATTGCTCCGCGAGTTTCGTTATGATTTCCGTGGGCTTAAAGGTGTGGAAATGCCGTTTGATGTTCTTGCGCATCAGGGTACACGTGTTGATTTTCTTTTTCTTTTCCACCCTTATCTTCTTCACCACCTTCCCTGTGATGTGTACATACTTCCTGGTATGTTCGGTCTCGGGCTCTGAGTCGGTGGTCGTAGAATCCACCGAAGAGTTCGAGGAAGAAGACTCACTTTTCTTCTTCTTTGACTTTGACTTCTTCTTTGTCCGTTTGACTTTGCGGACTTTGTTGCGGCCTTTATAGTACTCGTTGCCTTCCGACGAGTCCTTCTTCGATCGCTTCCTTTTCTCTGGTTGGAAGTCTACCTCGGAGTCGGTCGTTTGTTGTGGCTCTGACATATCCTCCCACTCCGACTGTTCTGATGCTTAGGCGTGGGATTTCGCCGAGGCCTTGCTTACGGGACTCGGGAGCAGTTGTTGTAGCTGCTCACGGATGAGCCGAACCACATGGTCATCTGCATTGGACGGCCCTGCCTCAGGCGAGCGGTCACGTGACTGAGCGGACTCCAGTCCAGGGGTCGCGTCCCCATCGCTTAACGTGTGTGGTACACCTTTGTTACCACGCTTCGCGGCCATCTCGAGTCGTCTGTAAAACCAAAAGGTTTATTAGTACGTACTCAAGGAGCAACTGAACACAAGGAACAGTGCTATAACGTGCTCTAGCACTAATGGGTATTTAATTTGTATTTACACCGGTTTAATCCAGGCGTGATAAGCTAAATTGGATGTCGAAAGTGCGACGGCTGGACGAACCAAACCGAAACCAATCGAGGGGTAGGGACCAGTGTACTGTTCCCTCCCACACTTTCTGTAACATACACTTCTTCCTCCCGTGGCTACTACACCAACGAGTTGAAGAAAATGCTATGAAACTCGGAGGTATGCCTTAATCTTGGGAAATCTGTTAATATTCCCGAATCTATCTAAACGATGACTTGGCTCCAGCCAAACATCTCTCTGTTCGGCAACAGGCGGCAAAAATAAATGGAGGTGCTTGCAAAAAATGTACAGCAGGGCATAACAACACAAGCTCATGAACAACAAAGTTAACATGATAGATGACAACTTAAAAAGTTGATCAGTATGCTATATGCATTCATAATCGTCCATGTAAGTTCTTGTTCCTGTACTTACTCCGGATTCTTGGTATTACTTGGTAAAAAACTGCTGATCTGCCTGTAACGTCCCCCGGTTATGAGCGGAATATGCTAATTGTTGAACCCGGATGTTGCTTCCTTCTCCCTCGACCACGAGTAGCCAGAGGCTTAGTACCGAGGTAAAATATATATACACAGTAAAACCTCTCATATATATATAACACCGTATCGTGATGAAAGGGTTCACTACATTATGAATCTTATATTCAATGTCATTCAAAGGGCAACTTTTTCTTTTTGTGTACCATGTCAAAGTTCTTTCACAAATACTCAATATATTAAAAGATCCATCAGCATCATACACCTTTCTGGATTCATTACTTGAAACAAATAAACATGTTAGAAATATATGTAATCAAATATATCACTACGCACCGAAAGAACAAAGACAGTCTCAAAATATCAGGAAACGCTTAATGTTGACTTTGAGGAGCTGTCCCCCTTTTGCAAGGCAGCAAGCTTCTCAATGAGCTGTTGTATCTCAGGGCGCCGCCTGGTGACTTCATTGGGAGTCACTGATGCCTTGAGATCAACGGTGAACTGACCCATGACCTGGTCAGTGAGATGTGCATCACACAGCTGCTCCAAGACACACAGCACATACACACCGCAGTCAGAACCTGTCAGAGATAGAACACAATATAATCTAATACGAATGCATCCTACAACAGCTAATATTTTGTACACATTAGTGCTATTATATTAGAATAACCATCCAATGATAATGTTTGTTTGTTGGGGCTTGATGTCGTAAAAACAGCTAAGATAATAAATTTGAACGGGTACCAACTTGTGACAACGCTTACCAACATTGCGCTAAAAAAAACAATTAACTCAAACTTCAAAGCAAAGTTGGATCTCGTAATATCTCTTCTGTTTATATATATTACTTGATATATTACTTGATATTTAATTGAATTAAAAACCCCAAATAATACTATAATCAAACATTCAGGATATTCAAAACATGTTCGTATAGATAAACAATATAAATATACATGTAGAATACTTGTCCACGCACACACGTCCCCAAATCCTACTTTCCCACTCCTAATGATGTTGGCATGGTCTCAAAGACATATTTTGTAAGGCAGAACAAGACTGTTTTGTGGCCCGATGGGGCAGGCTGACGAGGGCCCTTCAGAGATTCACTTCTTGGTTCTCCAAGCCATGGACTGATTTACCAACTGAACCCCACTTTCATAGGCTCTGCGTGTCAAGTAAGGAGTGTGTGTAGGTATTATTGTAATAATACCCATATTCCATTCTCCATGAGTCATGATATACGAGACCGACAGACACACACACGAATCAAACGCAATGCGAGCATTACGACCAATGATACACACGCATACAATCTGTGTGTGTATATATATAATAGAAGAGCTGCGGCAGTGTTGCAGTTTCCGCGGTATGCCAGTTTGCAAGGTGATGGAGGTTGTTCTCCACCTCCTGGCAAGCTCCTGAGCTTTCCATCATTTCCCGCAATGGTGGTTAGCCAAGCTTGGAATTTTATACGGTTTCCTCCTGACTGTCATGCTTGAGATCGCTTCTGCGCATGCATCAAAATCGAACAGCATGGTCACTAACCTTATAAATTTAATATAATGTTTTTGGTAAAGATGTTTTCTATATGTTTACCAAGCGTTCTAGGTGGTGTGGTTTTAGAGATATTTCACTTTTTATTAAATTTATACGGTTAGGGTTTTTGATTTCTATTAATTTTGAATAAAACTAATGTTTTGCACTGCGTGTACCGTCAAACTCAAGGCATTGTCAATGGTGGTGAGCAATCTTCATACAGAAAATCCAGGAACAGTTCTACCTAAGAAGTGACAGTTTCTGCTGATTTTCTGCTCACTTCCTCTCTGGACTGCACTATCTCCTCTCTGCCAGCCCTGCACCTCCTTGATAATGTCTGAAAAGAGTTCCAGAAGGGGGAACCGGGCTGCATTTCACTTTCTGGTGATCCAGTACCACTCCAAAGACTCGTCGTTATTGTTGTAAAGTACCCCCCTCCGCTTCTACAACCGCCCCACCTGAAGATAAATCTTCATTCCGAAGAATGGACCGATTTATCAGTGCCATTCTATATTGCTGCAGTGCTGCAGCCTGTAACCGGCAAGGTTACGAACCACCCAAGAGTCAGTTCCAAGCCCACTTGCTATCCGGACCGTATTTCGTCCATACCTCTTCCATCTCCTCTTCGCTGGCCCCGCTCCTCCTAGATAATGTCTGAAAAGAGTTCCAGAAGGGGGAGCCAGCCAGCATTTCACTTTCTACCTCTTACCCTGTCTGTGTCTCCGGCTTGCCGACTGTTTACCGCAGAGCAAGGAGACACAGCCCTTTGACTCAACTCTCATTTCTCTTTCCTCTATATAGACCGGGAGCCCATGGGGTCCAGCCTAGCTGGAAAGTTAACCAATTTTCATCCGTATAGCAATGTTGCAGATGCATGCCGATGTTAGAAAATGCAAGTCTGGCGGGCACGTGGTCAGGAGGGCCATGACAAAGGTTGGCTCAGTGCCAGGATAATGTTACTGAGTGGGATATCAGGACATGGTGCTGGCGGCCTGGTTTCCCAGTGGGGCAGCACTATAAAGTCGCCATGAGTGCGCACTGTCACAAGTCGGTACCAATCCTGATATGACCTCAGATGTTGCTAGGACATAAAACAACAAACGAACAAAACAAACAAATCATATCAGATTAGTGACATGCCAAATAACTGCAATATACAACAATAACTAAATAGTCTGAATAGAACCTAAATGTAAATGATACTAGCAGTTTTATCAAAACCTAAAAACTGTCATGAGTGTCAAGACTGTCCCCATAAACACCAGTGCCAGCACAAATGCTGCCTGACAGAAACAACCCATGAAGTTACATAGAACTATATTCCCAAAGTGATTTGAGTACAGTAGGTAGTAAAGTATATGTGTAATATCACAATTACCTGTTCCATATCCACCGGTTTATATGGGTGAAGTGAGTCCCCATCATAAGAGACCCCAATAATAGCTAACTACAGTTACCTTCTAACATTGTACATTATACTGCACCTACCTATACTGCCTGTTCCTGTGACAGGGCTGCTGAACAACTCATTAGAAAAAGTGTCAGGAAGCTGGGTTATGGAAATAACTACATCAATGTGCAATCTAAACTGCTAAACATACAGTTCAAATGATTGTTTATCATAGCCTGCTATTTTCAAGTGACGAATTTATCAAATTATGTAGACTAATACACTTTAAAAGTCTAATCGAGAGCTTTCTGTGGCCGCCATCTTGGATGTTTTGCATTTATTTTTTTACCAATTTCTCAAATTTAAGCCAATAAAGATATAGACTGCACACAGGAACCACCACATCCACAGTTAATTACTACTGAAGCAGTTTTTGCTCGGATTTAAGCAGTTGTCATTCACCACTACTATGGATAGGGGTGAATCTTTTATCTACATCTAGTAATACCTATCCAAAAAGTAATATATAAAACTCATTCTTATAGAGTTCCTAATGTAGAATTAATGTGTATATCCAATGTCCATGTACATCTAATGTATATCCACGATCGAAAGCCCTCAACACTCACCTGTGTCTCTACAGTTGCTGCCGGCTCATGACTGACTGGTCTGACTGGTGTGGTCTATTTATAAATACTTTCTCCCATAGTTATTGACTTCTAGTATTCGGAAGGTGAGAATTGTGGACAATCCTGATCTGTACTCACCGTTGGTTTGTTGTGGACATTTTGCCTCCTCAAAGACAGGTTGGGTTCCAGCTGAAACATAAAACAGATGCGCACCAGCACTTCACATACTGACATAGGGACACGGTTTGTTTGTTGTTGTTTTCCGTTATAGCAACATGTAAGGTCATATCAGGACGGTAAGGTCACGGTCTTCTGATAGTTAACTCACGCAGCCAATAAGAAGACAAGAAGATTAGTTGAAAATAAAATATTTATTGGAGAACATAACCTGCAGGCAGGTCGGGCATCAAGTCGTGGAGAACATGATCGGTATTGTGTATCGTGGTATCATGAGAACAAATAGGAAATATCAATCATTCAGAGGATAACAAGTCAATGTAGGAAAATAGCGGATTATGTGTAATATCGATCAAGCATCAAAGCAAGGTAATCAAAAAGGTAGTCAAATTCATATCGGCACATCAATTAAGTAAATCATTATTAGTCGATAAACAAGTTAGTGAGAGTAAAGAACGGGCAGCATGGTGACGCAGGAAGGTGCGGGAGGAGATAGATAAGCAGTGCTTGAGCTCTAGATCTAGTCTTTGAGGACTTAACCGAAACATAGAGTGCAGTATTAGTCAAGACCAAGTCTGAAGCTTGGAGCGTATGCGGGCCAATGAGTGTGGAAGGAGGGGAGGTGACATTGCTTTGCCTAGCTAGTGTAAGGTAGATAACGAGAAGAGCAGCAACAAATACACAGGCCTTATCCCCCAGAGAGCTGATAAGGGGAGAGGGGGGAGGCTTGGGAAGGTATATGAGTAGAAGTCTCAGCTAATCCTTTCTTGAGGATTGAAACCATGTAGCCACCAAACGGGCGCATATCGCCTCTGAGGGCCTCGAGGCACGTCTTAGCACTGCTCATGTAGTTGGCAATTGCACCCGGGGATTTAAGCCTGGATCGAAGGTAGATCATGTAGGAAAGAACATCATACACTGTCGGCTGGAGAGGATCGAGCTGATGCTGTGAGCAGAAGCTCTTGTAGACCTGCAGGTGGAGGACCTTATTCGCCCAGGTCCCTCTTGATAATGAGGCGGAGAAAGTGGTGACTAGCTCGAGATGTTGGATTAGGGTGTAACCTGGAAGATAGAGGCATACAAATTACTATCTTCTAGTAACAAACACTACTAGTGTTCTAATTAGAGGGAAAAATCAACATTCCCCAGGGAAAAAACAACTGGGACAGCAGTTAGGTTGCACCTGGCGCACTCAGCAATGGAAGCGACTTTAGCTGACTGACTATGCGGGGACCTACTTAAATTATCTGCTAATACCAGGGAAGTAAAATTACGAGGATCAGTCGGTAGGAGGAACAACAGTGCAGTCACGAGATTGAAGGCTTCTAGCTGATTAATAAATTTAAGCCTCTGAATCACTTTGGGCGGGTATTCTCATGCATAGAACGCCATTGGCGAAAACGCGCCTCCAGCCTTAAGGGTGGAGTCGCACTCTATGACCCAATTTTTGAGAGGGGCGAGGGGAAGAAGGACTACTTTATTAAAGGCGGCAGCAAATTTCAAGAACCAATCAATGTCCTTCAGAATTTCAGGGGAAAACGTGTGCTGCCCAGAATTGGGGGACGCTCTTATTGCAGCCAAGACCCGGTTCATGAATGTCCTAGTCGGCTTTACACATTTCGCAATATGCTGCATTTTTCCTGCTATACTCTGAAGCTGCTTCTTTGAAGCCACCCGTCACTCATCAAGTATCTCAGCTAACTTTTCCCCTAGAATTGTCACAGTAAGGTTATGTGCATCAATAAGAAAACCTAACCATATCAGCTTGCCTACTGGTGGGGAACATTTCTTAGGGGCCAGAACTAGTCCTAGTCACCGAGTAATATCATTAAATACCTGGTACGCCTCAACAGCTCTATCTTTTTACTTTTCCACACCAACGAAGTCATCCAAATAGCAAAGACATTAGAAACCTCTCTGTCTCATCAGCCACACTACAGCACGTGTAGTCCTTGCACACACCAGAGCTGAGATCCGACAGCCAAAAGGGGGGGGGGCTATATCGATGTACAGTTTATCGTCTAAGGTGATCCCCAGAAGAGGCGCCGAGAACGAACACACTCGCAGCTGTCTATAAGCTCTAGCTAAATCTGCCGCCCAGAGGAACGAGGAGTCACCCGTTATCACTAACCGGTCAGAGAGAGTAGTTATTGAAGGTAGAGAAAAAGAAAAAGGTCTCCTTTGATAATACACTTTCTTAATGCCCGAATTCACTTTCGCTCCTAGGGGAAAACTTAAATCAATTATCACACTTCTATCAAGTGAATCCTTCTTCGGCCTTGTCATCACAGGGCTAATCTGAGGCCAGGGGATGAAAGGGGGAACTGAGAAAGGACCTAACATTGCACCAATCTCACACTCCTTTAGTATAAATGGAGCCACATGCCTATCTAACTCATGCTTGGGTGCATGATTTTGAAGGGTCGGAGTAGGGGGGGAAGAAGCCGTAAAATCTAACGGCCACCCGAATTCGAGGTGATCTATAAGAGAGCAGTCAGTATAATCAGGGAGTAATCCATACCACACAGGAATATTAAGCCCTGACGGGACCGGCACTCTCGCTTCTAGATAATTTGGAAGCGCCGATGTTCGAACAACATTAAAAGTATCTAAGTAAAACTAATAGTAAAACTTACAGTCAACCCACACATGTTGGGCCGCTACCGGCCAAAATGAGGACAAAACAAGCTTAAATTCTAGTGGAGAGGGAGAAGGAACGCTTCCTCTGGGGAACCGGTTTCGGGGTTATCAATAAAAACAAAGCCGGCATCAAAACAATCAAAGAGAAATTCAACTGGGAACTCATGTTCAGGACAAACAGGCAGTACATTACATGACGAGACTTTAGTACTATCAGAAACACCCAAACTTGAGTCATAGCAGTCCACATTAGGAGAGATTACAAGGTTATTAGACAGAAGCAGTTCTGTTGGTAATGTTGTGTTACCAATAAGCCGTGACGCATCAAACAGCTGTGACTGGCAGGATGACCCAGTGAGCTCGCCCAGCTGACCAGGCAGCGAAAGGGGCGGAGCCACCGAGGGAACTAGCAGCTCTGAGCGCAATAGAATTGGTGCTGACCAAAAACCTGGTGTGCAAAGACAGGAAGAGGGGCAAGTTTAATGACCGGTGGCATTGCCCATACACCATCAGCAGTATATGTGGCAAAAATACATATAGAGTAGCGAAGGACTCCAAAATTCTGAAGAAAAGATTTAACTCCATAAACATCAAACGCTATATCAGTTGTAGCACAAAAGATGACTGTGATAGAAAGGCGCATATAGTGATGCTGATGCTGATGCTGAGGTCCGCAGTCCTATTGCCTCTGATGATGGTGGGGCTGATCCCATGGCCTCTGATGATGGTGGGGCTGATCCCATGGCTTCTGATGATGGTGGCACTGGCAATGGTCTCATGGCCTCTGCTGATGGTGGCGCTGATCCCATGGCTTCTGATGATGGTGGCACTGGCAATGGTCCCATGACCTCTGATGATGGTGGCATTGGCAATGGTCCCATGGCCTATGATGGTGGTGGCGCTGGTGATGGTCCCATGGCTTCTGATGATTGTGGTACTGGGGACGGTCTCATGGCTTCTAATGATGGTGGCGCTGGGTACGGTCTCATGGCTTCTGATGATGGTGGTGCTGGCAGTGGTCCCATGGCCTCTGATGATAGTGCGCTGGCGATGGGCCTATACAGTTTTTTTATAAGCCAACTACATTTGCTTGGTGAGAATTCCACAGTAATCTTTTGAAAATAGTGAGTGACCGCATGCCATGCTTCGTACGATGCCAGAAGAAGCAACCGAATGAGCCGAAAAAGATACGAAAAATTGACGGAGATGGTAATTGTCTTTTCAGGTCATTGTCAGCAGAACTAACAAATTCGCAAGATCATCATGCACTCCTGAGAGAATCCTTGATCACATTTATGACAAGCGAGGACATGAATATAACTTTCTCCAATTACTGTGGACAGGACGTAAAAGTCTATGTCACCAAAAGTCTGATGTCAAGCCTGCGCATTTGGGGGACGGATGTCGAAATTATGGCTGCAGCCACCTTTCTACAAACATCTATATATGGTTAGACACATGTGAATGCCTCGAAATGTAAATGGATGAGATATCAACCGCTGACCAAGATATCCCTCTCAAAATATTGGAAAATAAAGAACGAAGGTGAAGCTATCTTCCTGAGAAATGCATGCAGCCATTTCGAAGTTGTAGATGGGGTTTAATGATAACCATCCATCCATCCCCCATCCCACAAAGGGATCATCATGGATAATTCGTAATGGACATAAATGGAAGATACATTTTCACTTATCATATTTTGTTATCCTCATCCTGAAAGCAAACATGCTATTTTATTTGTCAATACATGCTATGTTATGTATCGTATATTTTAACATAGTAGTTTATAGTAATAAAGTATAGTTTATAATGAGTATAGTAATATTGTTATGGTCAAATTCGGAATTGCTAAGTACTGTAATTATGCATGACCGTGAGATTCCTAGAATGTTAATAGTACATTATAATCCACACCATCTTAAATAAAATAAAAATGAACTACGGACTGGCATACACACACAGAGACATACAAAAATCTCTTATTTTGTGAAATTTCGTGAAATATTAGATTTTTCGTGAACTTTTGATTTTTTTGTTAAATTCATTATTTTTCGTGAAATTGTCTGGAAATTTGTTATTTTCCGTGAAACTTTCGATTTGTTTAACTTTTCAATTTGTTGTGCTTTTTTGGATAATTAAAAAAAAATTTTGATGAATTTTTTACATGAAATTGTTCAATTTAAAAAAATCTTTTTGGGGAAATTGGTGACTACTATTACTATTTTTCATAAAATTTTCGATCGTTTTAAAACTTTTACATTTTTGGGGAATTTTCTTTATTTTTAAATAATTTTAAATTCCCGGAGGGGGGAATTTGAAAATAGGGGGAGGAATCTGAAAACTGTTTTTAATTTCCCTCCCGGGAATCTGAAAACGTTTTTACTTTCCCTCCCGTGAAATTGAAAATGTTTTCAGATTCCCGGGGGGAACTTGGAAAGGGGCGAAAATTGAAATCGTTACACCGGCGTACTGAAAATGTGAAACAATGAGGTGCAGCTTCTAGTAGGCTTTCACGGGAAGGGAACATATTGCGGCAGACTCATCCGGACCGCACTTCGTCCACACCTCTCTCTATCTCCTTTTCGCTGGCCTTGCTCCTCCTTGATATGTCTGAAAAGAGTTCCAGGAGGGGGAGCCCGCCGGCATTTCACTTTCTACTCTTACTCTGTCCATGTCTTTGGCTCGCCGGCTGGTCACCATAGAGCAAATAGACACGGTCCTTTGACTCAACTCTCCTCATTTCTCTTTCCTAAACTCTACCCTTTTTTTTCCCTAGGCATACTCCTTACCCTGACCAGGGGAGTTTTATGCTTCGGTGGGGCTCTGTACCTTTACGTTTTCTCTCGCTTTGTTCTCGTTGCTGGAACCACCGCTGCACCCATCTTTACCTGCCCTTCCTCGAAACCCTTGCTGCTGTCGACTGGATACAAGTGCTCAACTACCGCCGGACCGAAGAGATTCGGGGCCGCCTCAACGCTTCTCCGTTACAACGTTGTAAAGATGTCCTCAGCTTCTACAACCGTCCCATCTGAAGATTAATCTTCAACCAAAGATTGGGCCGATTTATCGGAGCCTCTCTATAAATGTTGCAGTTCTGCAACCAGTAACCGTCGTAAGGTTACAAACGACCCCCCACATTAAGCACGGGAACACATTAAGCTTCCTCGCTTGGACCACAAGATCATCTATAATATCGGAAAGGCTATCTTCAACACTATATTTATTTGAAGCCCAGTAATCTCCCAAAATAGACCCCGCTGAAAATAGCACCACACGTGTGGGGTGGCGTTCAAGGCACCAGACGACACCAGTGCCCCGCGCGGCGGGTGGAGGCCGCCATGTGAAGGCAAACTGCCCTTCAAACCCACGGCCTTCAGCCCCACTATACAGGGGCGGGGCGGGGCGGGGCGGGGCGGGTCGGGGCGGGGCGGGACGGGGCGGGGCGGGGCGGGGCGGGGCGGGCCGGGTCGGGTCTGGGCGGGGCGGGGCGGGGCGGGGCGGGGCGGGGCGGGGCGGGGCGGGGCGGTGCGCTGCTGGCAGGTAACAACTGAAAGCTACCATTAGCATTCGGGGGGAGCATGTGCAGCGGTACAATAGATGGTTATGTGCTATATAGGTGCTGTTTGTTCAGTTATAGTGCCTTACAAGTCACGCACACTCACTCACTCACAATATATATTTAACTTCGTAGAAGTTTAAAATTCATATTAATTCAAGAAATGTAAAATTTTTATCATTGAATGGTTTGATTATACACTAAATTATTTAGTGTACCATTATACAGGTAACAATTGACTAATACAGGTTATTTCATTGCCAGACATAGTAAATTGGTTGTGTAGTCATTGTGATCTCGCATGTAAATCATCTACGACAAGGTCAGTATTTAAATTTTCTCATAACACGATTGGATGTCCACTCTGGATTTTCTAGTTTGGTAGTTAAAAAGAAAACTACTGAAAAAATTAAAAAGGTAAAGACCTAGTAAATTTAAAGGCAATGGCGGTATAGGCCTACATTATCAATTGTTATCTACATATCAAAACACGCTAGCCACTTAAGATGTGGTCTAGCAGAAAATACTGCATGACAGGGTTCTGTAGTATTAGCACTCATTTAATACTCAAGTGATATTCATTAGAATAGTCCTAATGTATTCAAACTAGAGCGCCTAATTATATAAATGCTAGGCTGCCTATATTATGTGTTAAAAGCTGAATCAGATATATTAGGAAAACAGTGTTAGATAGAAAAAGCATTCCCGTACTGCGTTTGCGGGCTTGATTGTCATATGATCGATCCTTGTGATATTTTTATAGGATCTAGTGATTGACTATAGTTATCAATAAGAGCCACGACTATTAGATACATTGGTATTCTCAGAATGTCCTGAATAACAATAACAAATAATTGTGTGATATGTATATACCTACCAATGTTACCCAGGATTGAAAAGTATATTTTACTTTTTGTTTACAAACTATGTACAAAATAAAATTACATTGTGGATAGAAAAAATATGTGGCCTGATAAAAACGCCAAATTCTATTTGGCCTATTAATACACTATTCGGTGTATTTTTGGTATTTTTTAGTTTAATTGATGGAATATTGATGATGTTTTGTGTTCCCCTACTTAGGGTTGTATCCACTGAAATCTGAGTAGTATAGTTATACAAATCTTACCTGGGTACAGATGATGGATAACTGGTGTTTTCCTGAGGTACTAGCCTCGGATAGTCATGGGTCAGGGAGAAGGAAGCACATCCGGGTCCAGCAATCTTTTACATACTTTTTATGATAAAAAATGATCTAACTTTATATGGATACTTATTGTGTTTTCAATTCGGTTCTAGCGAAACATGATAGACGTGGTAGGGTAGGGTGGGTGGGCACTGACCCACGACTATCCGAGGCTAGTACCTCGGGAAAACACCAGTTATCCATCATCTGTACCCAGGTAAGATTTGTATAACTATACTATTTTACCTCGGTACTACGCCCCTGGCTACTCGTGGCCCACTACTTGTGGCCCACTACACATCAGTGTGGCCCTCCACACAATAGTGGTTCTACACATAAATGCGGCCCTTCACACACAAGTGTGGCCCTCCACACTTGTGTGGCCCAGTACACGCAAGTGTCGCCCGCCACATACGTGTGAACCTACACACATGTGTGCCCTCCACAGTGGTGTACATCAACGACACACACGTGCCTGTCTAGCCTCTACATACGTGTCCGTAGTAGTTGGAGAGGCCTTCACACGAGGTTTCCTCACATAAAAAGCTGAACCTCAAGGTGTGGTCACACGGAATGCCATTCAAATATCCCAGCCTGCTACAAGTGTAAACGAACTCCTACGTCAACCAACGAGGCACATAGCCCAGGCGTTCTTATTAAACACATACACAGGCCCACGCACCCTTGATGGTAAGGCTGGGCTGCAGTGGTGCCAAGTCTACTGATTTGGTGGGGAGATCTCCCGCCAAAGAATCAACTTAGTTTTAAATCTTATTATTTTCATGCATATATTTTTGTCAAAATGCACCAGAACGCAAAAGAATCATTTTATTTTTATTTTCATGCATATATTTTTTTTGTCAAAATGCACCAGAACACACCATTTTGTATCACCCACCCCCCACACCCCACCCCCCACACCCCTCTTTGGGCACATTATTTCTCACTATTTACAAATTGTGTATTAGGGAAATCTCTATTCATATCTACTTGGCACCACTGGGACCGGCCTGTCTGCCGGCCGGAGCGATGCCACACTCACCCTGCATGTAGGTGCCCACCTTGCGCGCCGTCTGGCGAGCGGCCTCGTAGTTGGCGCTGGCCGCGGAGTCATAGTGCCGGAACTTGTTGTCCCGCCTGTCGTACATGAGCAGGCTCCTGTGTGTTTGAACAGATTGGGTGTTACTGTACGACTACACGGCTGCACCACTCACCTACCCAGTCAGTGTGCGACAGGCAAAGCAACACGCTATAGCCTGTTATGTTACCTTTTGGTAACAGAGGGAAGGGTTAGCTAATTGCAAGGCAAGTCCAATGAAGGTAGCTACCTGACCATCAGACTTGACGGCAGGATCAGGACGACAGTGTGACGATATTCTCAACACAAATTAATATAAATAAACGAAGAAACAAACGCCAATGGAATTAACAGGTTGGATATAATTTAATACGTGCACATTACTTCAACTCGATAAATAATACATACCTAAGGTACAAAAAACCTTATAAATTTGAATGCACATTGCATCGGAAAATGTGCTAAGCTAGGCGGAAATGACTGCCGTTAAAGCGTAATTACATAATTTAGATTTCGAACATTCGTAAACTTCATCATTAACAACTAAAATTAAATGTATTTGAATATGTAAAGCAAACTATAGAAACATTTGACTAATTTGACAGCCAGGCAAATGTCATCCTCCAAAAAGAGAAGAAAATCCACCTCATTATTGTTCCAAAGCAAATTATGATCGGAATAAAGTAATGGAAACTCAAACAATGTTAGACCCTAACAATCAGATGGGTAGTATAAAGCCGTGTTCACACGGGCAATGTAAATCGATTCGTAGAAATCGACTTGCCTAGTTCGACGCACATTTCGCGTGTGAACGGGCATCTGAGTCGAATTAGGGCTGAATCGATTTCTGTGATCTGGATAGTGTAAACCACTTCTGGAGGTCGATTACGTGAGTCGATTTCTGTGAATCGATTTATTTTGCCCGTGTGGACGCACTGAGGCGGATTAAGGACGTCACACTATATAATATAATTTGGACTATGAAACCGTTAGCTGTGCACAGATATTTTTTTCATCATTTATTTTTAGGGTTTCACTGCCCAGCAGAAGTTTTGACCGTTCCAAAACAATACGATTCAGCCCATACATATCTAGGTTGAACCCACACTCTCTCGTGGCGACGTCGATGAAGCCAAACTGGCGCTGGTTAGTATGGACTTGCTCATGCACTGATATCGATTTCCGGCCCAAGTACTGCCCGTGTGAACGGGCGGCTAAATCGATTCGTAGTATTCGCCTTGGCTAAATCGCTTTAGATTTTGCCTGTGTGAACACGGTTTAAGTTCGCGTTATTACGTACAGTGCATTCGTACATTCGGCAACATAGTTGGGTTAATACTCACCAGTGGGAGCCACCGGCGTGGTCGGCCGCCGGGTTGTCGTTGACGGCAAGGAAGACGAGTGTTTTGGACGGCAGGCCCCGGTGGTTCAGGACCAGGTCCAGCTCAGCGCCTGGCAGCAACATAAGCACGACAATCAGGCCGCCATCTTAAGCCGTGTTCACACGGGCAATGTAAATTGATTCGTAGAAAGCGACTTGCCTAGTTCGCCTCACATTTGCCGTGTGAACGGACGTCTGAGGCGGATTAGGGCTGATTCGTGGCAATAGCTTTTGGTTTCTTTGCGTAGCAGTGGAGTCAGTTCAATCGTCAAACTGGTCTTCCTAGGTCGTGACAAATACAGTAAAACCTCTCTAACCGACCACCTCCACAGATCGACCACTCCCCTCTATCGATCGCTTTATTTGGGTCTCATACGATCACCCATACAATACCATTATAACAATATTCTACAAATCGACGACCTCCCTATTCTGTCTATCGCCCATTTTATTTGGTACCAAAGTGATATTTGAATTCTTTAAAGCGATCGTTCTGTGCTGTCAGCGGGGAAGCTGGTGATGTCACTCAGACTACTGTTGATGGCTATATAGCTAAACTGTGACCCCCCCAATAGCCAATGTTTACTTTTTGTGCTCGGGGGTCGCTAAACAAACACACATAGCTAAAGTGTCTGACCTGGTCCATGGCTATGCTCCCTGCGACATCTACAACATGGATGACACCAGTCTCTTCTTTCGTGCACTCCCTGACAAGTCACTCAATATCAAGGGGGAGGTGGCAAGCTTAGTAAAAAGAGACTCACTGTTGCACTCTGCTGCAACATGACTGGCCAGTTTGAGACACCACTTGTTATCGGTATGCAGCAAAGTCTAGATGCTTCAAACACATCTCAATGCACAACGAAAAACTCACTAAACACACACTAACACCTCCCACGAGTTTCAGGAATATGGCTGTAACACAAAGCACAAACCACACCTGATTGTGAGTGAACAGGTGTTATATGACTGCTATTAAGCAGGGACTGTTGTACGGGGAATGACTTGCATAGGGGGAGGTATCGGTGGGGCTGTAATTGTATAGGGGGAGGGGGGGATTTCTCAGTGGGACTGTAATTGTATAGGGAGGGGGAGGCCTCGGTGGGTCTGTACTTGCATAGGGGGAGGAGACTGGCCTCAGTAGGGCTGTACTTGTATAGGGGGAGGGGGAGGCCTCGGTGGGGCTGTACTTGGATAGAGGGAGGGGTAGGCCTCAGTGGGGCTGTACTTCTATAGGGGAGGAGGAGGCCTGGGTGGGCCCGTACTTGCATAGGGGGAGGCCTCTGTGGGACTGTACTTGTATAGGGGGAGGAAGATGGCCTCTGTGGGGGATGTACTTGTATAGGGGAGGGGGGAGGCCTCTGTGGGGCTGTACTTGTTACGGGGAGGGACTGGGCTCTGTGGGGGCTGTACTTGTATAGGGGGTTGGGGGAGGCCTCGGTAGGGCTGTACTTATATAGGGGGTGGGCTCTGGCCTCAGTGGGACTGTATTTGTATAGGCGGATGGGAGGCCTCAGTGGGGCTGTACTTGTATAGGTGATTGGTGCTGGCCTCAGTGGGACAGCCTCGGTGGGACTGTACTTGCATAGGAGGAGAGGGAGGCCTCTGTGGGCTGTACTTGTATAGGGGGAGGGGGAGGCCTCAGTGGGACTGTATTTGTATAGGGGGAGGGGGAGGCCTCAGTGGGCCCGTACTTGTATAGGGGAGGAGGGCTGGCCTCAGTGGGGCTGTACGTGGATATGGGGAAGGTAGGCCTCGGTGGGGCTATACTTGTATTGGGGGAGGAGGGGGCCTTCGTGGGCCTGTACTTGCATATGGGGAGTCCTCTGTGGGACTATATTTCACTATTTGTATAGGGGGAGGAGGCTGGCCTCTGTTTGGGATATACTTGTATAGGGGAGGGGGAGGCCTCTGTGGGGCTGTACTTGAATAGGGGGAGGGGATGGCCTCTGTGGGGGCTGTACTTGTATAGGGGGAGGGGGGAGGCCTCAGTGGGGCTGTACTTATATAGGGGGAGGGGGAGGCCTCAGTGGGACTGTACTTATATAGGGGGAGGGGTAGGCCTCGGCGGGGCTGTACTTGTATAGGTGACGGGGGCTGGCCTCTGTGGGGCTGTACTTCTATAGGGGGAGGAGGAGGCCTCAGTGGGACTGTACTTGTATAGGGGGTTGGGAGAGGCCTCGGTGGGGCTGTACTTGTAAAGGGGGTGGGGGCCAACCTCAGTGGGGATGTACGTGTATCGGGGGAGGCTTCACCCTCAGTGGGGCTGTACTTGTATAGGGGGAGGCCTCAGCCTCGGTGGGGCAGTACTTGTATAGGGGGAGGGGGAGGGTATTTGTATAGGGGGAGGCCTCAGTGGGCCTGTACTTGTATAGGGGGAGGGTGAGACCTTGGTGGGGCTGTACTTGTATAGGTGGAGGAGGCTAGACTCAGTGGGGCTGTACTTGGATAGGGGGAGGTTGATTGATTGATTGATTGGTGGTTGCTTTACGCCGTGTCGGCAGCATAGGCCATATTCACGGCGAGAAATGTTTGTTTTTTGTTCAAACCATCGCTTTTACATGTAAAAGCAGACAATCAATTATGTGCCAATAGACACTAATTAAATTAGAAAGCTCACAATCATATATCTGTGGTCAAGGGAAACAAATTCCCATAGAAAAAGAAAAGTTTCATTAATAATTAATAGAATCCATTTAGTAAACTATATAAGGTGGTACAGTCCAGCTGCCCTCAAAAAGGCTAAAATGTTTTCCTGTTTTACCTTAGTAAAAAGGTCATGCATACTGCCTGCAGTGTAGAACCGTTGGCGCAGGGCCAAAAAATCAACGCAACTTAGTAAAATGTGTTTGAGTGTCAGTGGGGACTGACACCCAATACATTCAGGGGGAGGTTCCCCCTTGAGCAGAAAAGCATGTGTAAGCCACGAGTGGCCAACACGGCAGCGACTAAGGACCACTTGGTCCCGCCGACCTCCCGCATGAGTCTGTGGTGGCTTTCCCACAGATGGTTCAATTTCTTTAAGTTTATTGATGTTTTCATCCCACTCATGTTGCCATTTGGATTTTATGTGGGTGGCTATTAGTGGTTTCAGATCAGAGTGAGGGATCAGACACGGTTCAAGATCACAGTTCAGGGCCTTCTTCGCAGCCCGATCAGCTCGTTCGTTTCCTTGTATGCCAGCATGGCCAGGCACCCAGCACAGGTGGATATCATACCCATCTGTTGTCAGTTGGTTCATTTTATAAATGACCGTTGCTAGAATAGGGTGATTCGTTTTCAGTCCAGCAACAGCCAGGAGGCAAGAGAAGGAATCACTGTATATAACATAGTTAGTGTGGTTGGATACCTCGATACACTCCAAAGCGAGAAGGAGTGCTCGGGCCTCTGCAGTGAAAATCGAGCTCTGATCGGGCAAACGTACACCAAATTTTTCCCGTCGGCAGACTGCCGCAGCAGCTACCCGGCTTTGGTCTTTCGAACCATCAGTGTATATGGAGAGGTGGTCTGCAAACTGGCCTTGAATCTCTGCATGCAGTCCTTTGTACTCGAGTGGATGTGTCCCAGATTTCCTCAGTTCCGTGAGTCGGAGGATAACCGATGGCTTTCTCAACGACCACGGGGGATGTTCTGGGACTTTGGCATCCTCCAACACGTCCAAATCCACGCCTAAGGCCTCCAAATGAGGTTTCATTCGGAGCCTCAGTGGCCGGATGTAATTTGGCCTGGCTTCATACCTGGATTCGTCATGTTGCTCGAATAGACAATTGTGTGCAGGATTCAATGCATTAGTTTTTATCTTGACTACATATTGCATGGCCAGTTTGATTCTCCTGTTATTAAGTGATGGTTCATTGGCTTCGACATAAAGGCTCTGAACTGGTGAGGTGCGGAAGGCCCCAAGGGCCAAGCGCAGTCCCTGGTGGTGGATCGTGTCTAGCAGCCCAATATATGATTTCCTTGCGGAACCATATACTATGCTGCCGTAATCCACTCGTGAACGAACCAAGGTTCTGTACACGGAGAGCAGAACATCTCTGTCCGCTCCCCACTCTGAGCTGGACAGCACCCTCAGAATATCCAGCGCTTTCAGGCATCTTGTTTTCAGGTACTTTATATGTGGCACAAAAGACAGTTTTGCGTCGAGAATGAGGCCCAGAAATTTGGTTTTCTCAACGACTTTAATGGGATCCCCATCCAGGGTCAGCTCCGGTTCCGCATGTATTCTACGCAGCAGGCAGAAGTGCATGCAGACTGTTTTGGTCTTGGAAAATTTGAAACCGTTCAGAACTGACCATCGATGGATCCCATTTATGCTTGGTTGTAGCTGTCTCTCTATGACATTCATGTTAGCACCGCTGTAATATAAAACAAAGTCGTCCACGAAAAGACTACAGGAGACCCCCTGCTTTACAGCAGCAGCAATACCATTGACCTTGACCCCGAAAAGGGTCACGGCCAGTATGCTGCCTTGAGGTACTCCTAGTTCCTGTGAGTGTAGGCGGGAATAGGTAGTCTTGACACGGACGCGGAAATGCCTGAAGGCTAGAAAGTTCCTGATGAAAATTGGCAAGTGGCCACGAAGGCCAATCGCATGAAGATCCTCCATGATGCCATGCTGCCACGTTGTGTCATAGGCTTTTTCGAGGTCGAAAAAGACAGCCACAACGTGCTCCTTCTTAAGGAAAGCATCTCTTATGAAGGTCTCCATGCACACCAAATGGTCGAGGGTGCTGCGGCCCCGTCTGAAGCCACATTGAAGGTTGGACAGGTGGTGTCCTGACTCCAGTAGCCAGACGAGGCGGTTGTTTACCATGCGCTCCATGGTTTTACAGATGCAGCTTGTAAGGGCTATGGGACGATAGTTGTGGGCTTCACTCTGGTCTTTACCAGGTTTGGGAATCGGTATTACTGTCGCCTCCCGCCAAGAGGCGGGGACGACACCCGACTCCCAGATGTTGTTGAAGAGTTGAAGCAACAGTCTCAGTCCATGTTCAGGGAGATGTTTCAAAAATTGATAATGAATTCCATCAGGTCCAACTGCTGTGTCATGCGAGCTTTCCAAAGAACACCTCAACTCATCCATACTGAATGGGGAGTTGTAGTGCTCCTCGCCATCGGAAGAAAAGTCCAAGAGCTTTTGCTCTTGGCGTTCCTTGACCACCCGAAAGCCCGGGAGGCAGTTTGCCAAAGACGAGTTTCCAGCAAAGGTGCGAGCCAATTGATAGGGGGAGGAGGAGGCCTTGGTGGGCCTGTACTTGCATATGGGGAGTCCTCTGTGGGACTGTATTTGTATAGGTGGAGGAGGCTGGCCTCTGTAGGGGATGTACTTGTATAGGGGAGGGGGAGGCCTCTGTGGGGATGTACTTGAATTGGGGGAGGGGCTGCCCTCTGTGGGGGATGTACTTATATAGGGGGAGGGGGAGGCCTCAGTGGGACTATACTTATATAGGGGGAGGGGTAGGCCTCGGCAGGGCTGTACTAGTATAGGTGACGGGGGCTGGCCTCTGTGGGGCTGTACTTAAATAGGGGGAGGAGGAGGCCTCAGTGGGACTGTACTTGTATAGGGAGTTGGGTGAGGCCTCGGTGGGGCTGTACTTGTAAATGGGGTGGGGGCCAACCTCAGTGGGGCTGTACGTGTATTGGGGGAGGCTTCACCCTCAGTGGAGCTGTACTTGTATAGGAGGAGGCCTCAGCCTCGGTGGGGCTGTACTTGTATAGGGGCAGGCCTCAGCCTCGGTGGGGCTGTACTTGTATAGGGAGATGCCTCAGCCTCAGTGGGGCTGTACTTTTATAGGGGGAGGCCTTGCTGGGGCTGTACTTGAATAGGGGGAGGGTCTCAGCGCTATTGCACTTGATTAGGGTGGGGTCTGCGAGGTATTTATAGCCGTTGGAGGGGGGGGGTAGCAGTTATTAATCAGCACCAGATAAATGTAGGTAGATGGGAAGCACGCTGGCAACAGATCACGGTGAATAAATAACCAGCATCGACTTCACACGGAGAATTCATCCACAATTCGCAAACTGTATTCACCAAACTAATAGCATAGCATCGACTAGATAGAACAATAAATACCAAGCTGTTCTGATAGCAATGCCATGGGCTCCATGCGTAATGAATGACGGGCATAACATCATTTTGAAATGGTTGGATGGTCATTTGGTGGTTAATAGACAAGTCTTAGTATTTCCCGCCATCGAGTGTTTGTGTACACGTTAGTTTTCTTACATACCTGCTGACCCATCCACTGGGCCTACCCGAGACGGCCCGTGTGACGGCCATGCTTCCTTCCATTCAGTCCACTAATTGGTTACACCCCGAGTATCTGCTACACTTCATTAACCATGCAATTGCACAACCTGCGTCAGGTTTGAGAAAGGTGGGCCTATTTATAGACCAGGTTCTCGGACAAGATATGACCTGAAAGAACCCGCAACAAGGCGCCACGATGGATGCGAACAAAGATACTCTAGGGGAATCATATTAATTCCAATAAGACTAGGGGGTGGGGTGGGGTGGGGTGAGACCACAGTGCCTGTCCCACGGTATGACTCAATTTGTAGATTCATAGATGTCATAGTGAATCTAAGTTTGTCTGGTGTTGTTTTACGTCCTAGCAACATCTAAGGTCATATCAGGACGGGTACCGACTTGTGATAGTGCACACTCATGGCGACTTTATAGTGCTGTCCCACTGGGAAACCAGGCCACCGGCACCAAGACCTGGTATCCCACTCAGTCACATTATCCTGACACTGAGCACACCAGTCCTTGCCCTGTCCTAATAATGCCGAGCGCCTGGCTAGGAAGCGACAAGTATCAATTTTTAAGTCATTGATTTGACTCGACTAGGGTTCGAACCCACGAACCCACAATCTACCAGCACGGGAGACGGACGCTCTAACTCATTCGGCCATCCCGCCTGGTCTGTGAATCTAAGAGCCTCATATTAAAGTTGTACAGTCTGCTGGTCTTGAGTTTCTGGTTTAAAAAAAAAAAATATATATATATATATATATATATATATATATATATATATATATATATATATATATATATATATATACACACATATATATTAGGTTGATTGCTATAATCTATTTGATTTTAGTTTAAAGTATTCAATTTTCTTTTAATGGATAACTATGGAGATATTTGAACTGCAAACATGTTAACACTCTGACACAATAGGCTTCAACAGTAACAGATTTTATTATATTGACTTAGTATTTCCTTCTATGCAGATGTCAGTGACTTTAGGAACGTCACAATAACAACAGTAAAAAGAGTAGTGCTATAGTACTAACGGGATATCTTGCCATGCTTGTCTAACAGTGACATAATTTGTAGTCTAACAGATGTCAGCGTGTATCCAAGAGTGTTGCATTAACAACAGTAAGGCTATAGTACTAAGGGTGTTTTGCCGTGCTTGTCTCACAGACTGTCCTCTGTGGGGCTGTAGATGTCATCGTGTATCCAGGAGCATTACCTTAAAGTTGCATAGTCCGATGGTTTAGAGTTTCTGTCATTTTCTGAGATAAATACATTAGATTGATCGCTATAGACTAACTTACTTTAGTTTGATATAACTTTTATTTTATATCATTACCTTTGGAGATATTTGAAGTACAACCACGCAAAATTAATTTTGGCAAGCACGCCAAAACTCTGACATCATAGGCATCTGCAGTAAGAGGTTCTCTTCAATTGCATCTGTATTCCCTTCAGTGTGATGACAAATGGTCAATGAGTGCGCCAGTATCTAAGTTAGATATGTAGAATCAAATCTAGATAATTGTTTTGGTTTTGAAAATTTGATATATTCATCGGACTATGCCACAATGAATCATGGTAGGTCATAATATCACCAATAAGGCGTTCAAGGGTGTGTCTTGCAGTACCTATCCTAGTTTGATTCTCAATGTGTAGTCTAACAGAAATGCAAACAGACAACAATTTATCGCTATTTTCCATGAATCCACATTTGCAGCATTATGATACATGACTTGCTAGCACTATCGAACAATTACCCCAACGCAAATGGCCAGAATGAGTAGATGGATGCGGTAATACATTTTTGTTCATAGCTTTAATCTAATTGTTTTGTGAAATAACAGCCAGTAGCGGCCAGGCGACATGATGGCCCATTTGAAATAGAACCCCCAGAGATCCGACAAAACATTACGCCCACTAACACATAACCAGGTGATGGATAGGCCGATGACAGGACAACAAGGCACACAAATTCTTTTCGGAAGTCGTAACTGCATCATGCAACCACTTGTTGGGGCATTTTACGCAATGGCAGCTAACTTTATTTTGCTGCTTGGTCTGACTAAATGTTAGTTACTACCAGTTGAATGCACAAAACAGCAACTTTTCCCTTTATCAAGTCTTCACGAAAAGATTAGTTTGCTAACATAAAATATAATGTGTGACCTAGCAAGGAAAAGGGTGCTAGTCACTAATCTTCTTTTCCATAGAAACTACTGCATGTTTGCATTTAGTACCACCTGTTTTGTCCACTTTTCTATTTGGATTTAGCATGTAATTTGTGACATTACCACATCTGAGAAGTGATTACTAAGAACCTAGTTATTTGGTTTTGTTTCTTACATTTAGTTACTGGATCAGGTGCATTAAAGTAAACGCTTGTTTACATAAAGCGAATTTATTTGTGCAATAATTCTAGTCAAATAATCATCACAAAATCCATATATTGCGTACATTATTTAAGCAAACTTCTCCAACAGGTATCAAATACTACCCACTCTGTCAGAGGAATCCACATTATAGTCAACACGTGGACCGCGCCACGCACCTGCTCGTTATTGTATTCCCAGCTTCTGGTTGTAACTACCCGTTATACTTAACGACAGCAACTTAAATTTCCTTCCGGCACTGGAGCCTCACTTTCAAGGCCACCTTCATTAAATTACTGTAATTGCCAGCGTTGCCTGTGACATGTTTTACTATCAATACCCCAGCGAGGCACGACCAAATCAACCAAAATGAATTTCTTAAATCACAAATATCTTCTACTTTCTACTAATCCAGTTAATGAACCAATCAGTAATATGTGCATGCTCTATGCAACCATTGGTAGTGGGATAGTGCGATTAGAATACTCTATTTGAGATGAAATAGCAGGTGAAAATAGTGTGAAATGTGTACATGAGCCCTTCATTACAATCAGTGGCACACACGTGCCCTGCAATTAATAACCACAGCTTTCTGAAATCACCCTCAAAAAGCCTCGACCCTAGAAATCGACACTTAATATTACTATACCTGATCAGATGATACTCTTTATCCGTTATATACAGGATAATTAAGCGATGATTACCTTGGCATAGTTGAAAAGTAAATTTTGTCTTACCCAAAACTACACCTGAGGGAATGGGGAGGACGTGGAGATGAAGCTATATATATCCATATACTGGTTAACTTGTACTTTCCTACTATTTCCCACCCATCATTATACACACCGTAGCAAATCTTTGGTTAAAGCTGCATGATCCAATGAAAGCAGCACATTTACGGAACACTTACCTAGATTTGAATCTGCATATCAAACTTACATATTTGTGCCGTCATTAAACATTTATTGCTGTATAGAAGTAATAATAAGTCAATTGAATATAACCCGTCACTGTTGAAGCCTATAGTGGCCCTCATTTCGAAATACAGATCAAATTGAATGTGTAGGCTTTCACTTAAATGTCTCCAAAGTTATACTAGCTTCCTCAATATTCAATTAAATCTGCATCAAGTAAGTCAGTTTAATAGAACTGTTGAAGTCCAGCATTCCGATGTGCATGCCAAACGGGATGGCCGAATGACCTGAGTGTCAGCCTCCCGTTTTGGTAGGTCATTTGGGTTCCAACACTGGTGGAGTCAAATCAATGACTTAAAAATGTACACTTGTCGTTACCTAGCCTAACATTCTGCATTACTAGGATAGGGAAAGGAACAGTGGAAAGAGGGAGACCAATTGTCCACGAGTGAAAATCCCTGCTTAGTCAAGTGTATCCACCTGTAGATGACTACTACCGCTACATGTTATGTGCTGGCACACGGAGTTCAAAGTGACATTTGCACAGACTGCTTATAACTTATAAGTCCATCACTAACAGTGTTCTACCTGGCAGCACATGGTGCTGGCCTTTGTGCAGACTCAGTGCACAAAGGCTTACAGACTAGATTGTCAAACTACATAAAAGGGCGCTCCATCATACACTGGCAAGATGTAGGTAACGCTTACACAGAGCAGAATGGTGCCTATTATTCACCATCAGCACTTTTCTTTATCACTGTACACACATTATTCTGATTTACTTTGAAATAAGTAGTAAAATACAACTGTGTTACCACCTCTCTGCATACATGTAACCCCACCCACATGCACCCACTGCGCTACTTACACTTACATGCATTCTGAATATCACATACAGCCACCTCTCTACATACATGTAACCCCACCCACATGCACCCACCGTGCTACTCATATTTACGTGCTTTGTGAATATCACATGCAGCACCTCTCTACATACATGTAACCCCACCCACATGCACCCACCGCACTACTTACACTTACGTGCATTGTTTATAACACATGCAGCACCTCTCTACATACATGTAACCCCACCCACATGCACCCACCGCACTACTCACACTTATGTGCATTATGAAGATCTCATACAGCTACATCTCTACATAATGTAGCCTCACCCACACATGCACCCACCTAGATAAAGGATTCACCCGGTACTCGCAGTACACGGGTGAAGAACAGCCCTATATAAAAACGGTCGAAAAAGCGGGTTAATGAAATGAGAGCCTAATTTCACAATCTAAGAAGAAACATTTATTCTTTGTATATGTCTTCATATTTTCCCGCTACCTTTGAGTTGAAAAATATAATAAAACATCTGGTTTAATAAGATTTAAAAGTGAAATCGACGGCGTTCTATGGCCGCCATCTTGTCTTTTTGCATTTTCTTCCATTTCACCAACTCTGTGCCAATATATGTAGCTATCTGATCCTGGAACCACAGTTTCTAGTTCCTGTTCCATACTAAGGCTATTTTCGCCCGTATTCACACTACGTTGTCGTTCACCCGTGTCCTACAAGTACAGGGTGAATCTTTTATCTAGCACCAACCATGCTACTCACACTTAAATGTGCATTGTGAATATCACATACAGCCAACTCTCTACATACATGTACCCACACCCACCCACTGCGCTACTTACACTTACGTGTATTGTGAATATCTCATACAGCCACCTCTCTACATACATGTAACCTTACTCACACCAACACAACACAAACTTTCTATTTAGAATCAAATGGCATTTTCATCATTGATATCATACTGTGTGCACGAGCGGTCGTGACAAATATTCGGCCTCAAGGTAGCAATGGATCACAAATAACACGATGTACAAGACATAACACACCGTCACAACAGGTACAGCACGCTTTTGTGGGTCGACCGAGTGAGCGCACCTGTTTCTGGGCTTGCCAATCCCGCACCACAAAATGCAACCCTCATGCACTGCATCTCTTCTCAATACTGTCTTGCTGTATAAGGTATAGCACCCCGGCAGTCCAGGTGTAGGATCCCCGATAGATTGAATGATGGCTTAATGCCATGTTGAGAACAAAGATCATGCACGGTGATATCACGCCATCATACTTGTCATCCACCATCACTCAACAGAATGTACACTGTGTATATCTCAATGTAGGGTATTCGTTAGCAAAATGGCAACTGTCCATTACTCTACAGGTATGTTGACTTCTCAGTTTATCCTTTGTTTCAGATAACCACGTACATCATGTCTGTGTACGTTCACATACATGTTCAGTAAAGTTCCCACTCACTATATAATAGAGGATAACTATGTACGTCATGGGTGTGTACGTTCAGATACATGTTCTGTAAAGTTCCCACTTACTATATAATAGAGGATAACTATGTACGTCATGGGTGTGTACGTTCACATACATGTTCAGTAAAGTTCCCACTTACTATATAATAGAGGATAACTATGTACGTCATGGGTGTGTACGTTCACATACATGTTCAGTAAAGTTCCCACTTACTATATAATAGAGGATAACTATGTACGTCATGGGTGTGTACGTTCACATACATGTTCAGTAAAGTTCCCACTTACTATATAAAATAGGATAACTATTGCTTTCCCTGTCCCCCCACTTCTGCCCCCCCCCCCCCCCCCCCCCCCAACAAACACACACTGTAAACTCAACCAGTAGCGGCCAACTAGACCAAAAAACCCATCTACAACGGAATGAGCCTGGAAATGATTCTAGTTGGATCGTACTGAGGTACATGATTAATCAATATTAACCTACTTACTAACTCAATAGGCCCCCACCTGAGATTACACAAGTTCAAACACAAAGGCCCACCCTACACCCCCCCCCCCCCCCCATCACCCTTTCGGCAAGTATGTTACTACTAGAAAGATAATCAGTTATGCCCCACCCCCTACTAACGCTTACCATAACATAGTTACCTCCCAATATGCTCCTTTTTTTCTCTTATCTTGTTATTTACCTATCATTCATGTACCGATGTTTTGCTTATTGGCTTCTGTAATTGTCTTTCTGTACATTGTTGTAGATTTGTTTCCTGTGTAGAGGCAATTGTGATTAGGGCTGGAAGACCAGTGCATTAGCACTGACAACATGTTATTCAGAGGAATAAGAACACTTGAAAAATAAAAGTATGTCATAGCTGTGTATGTTCACATACAGCTGCAGTAATGTGTTCACTCAGCATATCAGATAACCACGTACGTCATGGCTGTGTATGTTCACATACAGCTGCAGTAAAGTGCCCACTCACTATATAGGATAACCACGTATGTCATGGCAGTGTATGTTCACATACAAATTCAGTAATGTGTTCACTCACTATATAATATAGGATAACCACGTACGTCATGGCTGTGTATGTTCACCTGCAGGTACAGTAAAGTGCCCACTCACTATATAATAATTAATATAGGAAACCATGTACACCATGGCTGTCTATGTTAACATACAGATTGAGTAATGTGTTCACTCACTATATAATATAGGATAACCGGCTATATCAGCTATATGTTATGCCGAGCTCAAAGGTAGATGATGCAGACAAGTGAACACCTAATTAAAAGCAGTCAGTGCTAATGACGGCACATGGCACACTTGTTTTTATAAGGTAACATCTCCATGGCGCTGCGTCGTTTTGGGCGGCACAAAACCGAGTGCTCCATTATCCAGACGCTGACTGCTATAACTGAGAGCCCGCAGGGTGATGATGGCAGCGTGTCTTGCTACATGCCAATCGGTCACCAACGCTAAAATAGCACGGTGTCAGCACTTTCGCTCGGCATCACCAATGACTGTATTGAAATGTTCTGCTGGTTGTTTTATTCTGCATACTTAGCTTATTTGCTTTAAAAAATCCGCTTTGATTAATTTACTGCGAATTATGGTGGTGGAATCGTGCAACAGGTAGGCCTCCTTCTACCCCAGGGGCCATATTCATGAGATCGTGGTAGCGCTACCCTGAGGCTGTAACCGGGGGGTACGCTACCCCCCCGGCTAACGGCGGAAAATCCTTATTCATGAGCTTGGGGTAGCACTACCCTGGGGCTCTATCCGGAGGGTACCCTACCCCAATTTCGACCCAGGGGTAAGCCACTATCCCGAGGGGATAGTGAGTGTGTGTGGTTCTGAATCTATTCAATGCGATCATATTTGATAGATTTAAATACGCAATAAGTGAAATTTATTCAAATTAACCCTAAATCCGAAGCAAAATTAACACTGACGCCGTAACGGCGGCGATATTAATATTTTCGAATCGACGAATGTAAAGTACACTAATCGGCGCAAAAAATGGCCGCCGCCATCGCCGCCGAATCGGCGTGAATTCCTTACGCCCAAATCTATTCAATGCTGTCATATTTAACAGAATTACATACGCAATAAGTGAAATTTATTCAAATTAACCCTCAATCCGAAGCAAAATTAACACTGACGCCGTAACGGCGGCGATATTGATATTTTCGAATCGACGAATGTAAAGTAAACAAAACGGCGCAAAAATGGCCGCCGCCGTCGCCCCCGAATCGGCGTGAATTCCTTACGCCCAAATCTATTCAATGCTGTCATATTTAACAGAATTACATACGCAATAAGTGAAATTTATTCAAATTAACCCTAAATCCAAAGCAAAATTAACACTGACGCCGTAACGGCGTCGATATTAATATTTTCGAATCGCCGAATGTAAAGTATACAAGGCAGCGACTGGAGGGAATTCCCAAATCTATAAATAATCGAACAGGTAGCTATCCGCCCCGGCTAGTGCATTGGTGAATTCCTATTGACCTAATTAATCTCCGCCGTTAACCCACGGGATAGCTACCCAACGGTTAAGCCTACCCTCCGGCTAAGCATACCCCGAGCTCATGAATATGGCCCCTGGTGACGAGCTCAGACAGCGCCACCGTGCAGCAAAGATCGCGCCATCTGGTGGCTGACGCGCTGAGGTCGGCTAAATAAGTGCACAGAAAGCCGCGCACTACTCGATAGTCAATAAATGCCTAGACCGAGAAAACTGTCTGTTAACATACTTAGAAATTACTTAGGATACAAGGCAACAGTACACCAGGATATATAAAAACCAGCATGTATAGATTAGCTTATAAAGTTAGGCTACGCTCTGGAAGACAAAGAACAACATGGGTATGGGTTGATCAGTTTAATACTAGTCTCTGGCTAGGCTAACTGCCTAACCGGTTTCAAAGCTTGAAAACCCGGTGCGAACTGGCCGAATGGAGGGGCGCAGGGCACGAACACGCGGTGGCGCTGCAGTAGCAGGTGGAGGGATCGATCCCATCAGGCCATATTAGGCCAAACCAACTTAATTTTCGTTGTACATGCGAATAACCTACTGGGCAGTAATAATTCAAACAATAATCGGAGGTGAGCCGCTCCGCCTTTTTATACATTGATAAGTGATTATCCTATCTATAAACACATCTATACTGATATGTGAAAATTAGCGATAGAACAAGTACTGCATGCTCATTTCTAGGAAAATGCCCTCAACTTTCAATATGATTATTCTAGGATAATGCTTCAATAATAGACGTTTTCCGCTACCAGTGGCAAGAGCATGTGTTCTGGGTTGGATTGAAACTAATGCATTAGATAGTACCCAATGTCACAAATATGCACATTACATGCGAAAACCAGAAAAAATATACAGGAAAATAGAATAGAAACACTAAATTTAACAGCACAGGCAGGTGCCCCATTTTCTGTCAACACATCTGACACCTGTATTTAGATTTAAACAAATGCTTAGATTTAGACATAGAATAATAATTAATAGTTACTTTGATGATCAATTATTAATTTGATTAATGTTTTCACTATCTGTAAAAGGTGTAATGGTTCGTAGCAAGAATAGAGAATGGCTACAATCCAGCAGTGATTGCATGCCTCTGAAGCAAGTTCTCATTAAAGAACATTGACATTCTTTACATTTAGATTCTTCCAGAACTAGATATATCTAGATTTAGATATACATATGCAAGGTCATCAGTTTAATCCTTTGTATCAATGTTCAAGAAGTCATGACAATATCACACACTGATGGTGGCTTTCATGTTATTAACCAAATATTGTATTCATGCATGAGAAAGTTAAATAATTATCACTTTAAATGGCAGCTCTACACAAACAACCAGCCGTGCCTGCCCCAAACTCACAATCTCCAATGCTGTCGGATACAGACAAAAAGTGGCGAACTGGCTTGGTCGTAATGCGAAGCATTGCGTTTGATGCGAGGAGAGGAAGAGACCCTCCCCCGCCCCGCGCTGTCGCGCTGCTTTCTCACCTCGGCAGACGGCGCGGCGCGCCGCCCCCTCCCCCGCCCTCCGCGTCGCGCAGCACTCGCGCCTCACCCGACGCCGCTGCTCGCCACCTCTCGCCCTCCCCCGGGCCGGCAGCTTTCACACCTCACCTGCTGTCGCCCGTCCCTCCTCCCTTATAAGGTCGCCCGCCGGCCTCCCTCAGGCACTCGCCCTCCTGCCGTCTCCCAGCTCTCTGCTTTCTTCAATTGGGCCCACCTCGGATTGCTGCTCCCCTCAACCTACACCATGCCTCGAGGGAAGGGACGAGGACGAAAGGGCTCCCGGGCCGCACCCCGCACCCCGGGGCCATCTTCAACGCCCCGGCGGGACGACTCCCAGGCCTCCGCCCCGGCGTCCCCCGCGGCGCCCTCGGACCGCACCTCGGGCGACCAGATCTCGGCAATACTGGAGGCACTCCAGCTCATCCAGCTTGAGCAACGCCAGACCTCCGCCGAGGTGCGCCAATCTGCAGCCGACATTCACGCCCGCATGGACGCCCTGGAGACCGCCCCGCCGCCCGCCCTGGCCGCCGCCCCGCCGAGGCCCCACCGCCTCGGGCGCGCACCACCGCCGCAGCCCGCCCCCCGCCGCCGCCTCAAGCGAGCCTTCCCGGGGCGGCGCACCCGGAGTACGAGAGGTACCGCCACCTCCCTACACAAGCCGCGCCCACCACGTCGCGGGCCTACCAACAGGAACCCACCCGACACAGCCCCGCCTCCGCGGCCGACGCCGTCCGGGACATCTTGGCCTCCGCCGAGGCGCGCCGCTCCGTGAAGCGCCAGGGCGTCCCGGCCGACTACATATTTCCCTCCGACCTGGTACAGAGGGGCCCGGAAAGAACCCCGGTGAAGAGGGGCGAGGCGACGAAGGACGAGTACGCCCTCGCCCTTCTCACCCTTATCGACCATCCCGATTTCCCCGCCCACTCCGCCCAGGGACTACACCACCACCACCTCACAGTCTCCCGGGATAACCTCATATACCCCTGGGCGACCGTCCGTCGATACTCAGAGACCGTATTTACCTGGATCGCGGACGGTCGACTCCCCCACGGGTGGCATGACCCAGTAGCCATCAACCTCCTGAGAGTCGAGTGTATCGCCATGCCCGACCACCAAGCCGCCAGCAACCCCACCCGCCCACTCGACCCTCTCCACCGAGGCCCGCACTTCCCCCGAGTCCAAGCCGACGCCCGCGTCACTTACGACAGGCACACCCACGGGGCCCCCTGCCCGGCCTGGAACCGCGACCCCACCTCGTGCGATCAGGCCCCCATCGGGGAGGCCCACGGCGAGGCGGGGGACAGACGCCGTCACGTCTGTGCCTACTGCGCCAACGTGAGGCGCGTCCTAACCATGCACAGCGAGGCCGATTGCATAACGAAACAAGCCCGTGAGCGCCAGACCTCCCCCACCTCGGCGGATTTTTGATCCGCCGGCCTCCTCCCAGCCGGCCCGGGGGGCCCTTCCCGGCGCCTCACCCTCACCACTGCCGACAGCCCCGCAACCTCCACCGACAACCTCCCAGCGACCACCGATCGCAGCGCCGCCCAGTCCCAGCCGGGGATCATCACCTCGGGCCTCACGCCTCGGACCACATCCCAGCCCAGCCTTACGAGGAACCCTCTGCCGCCAACCCTCACGACACCGCCTTCAACAACCCGCCCACCCAGACCCCGACCACCGCCCCAGCCAGCCCTGAGGACTTCGCTGCCCCCCCTGCTCGACCCTCGTCGGACCTCCTCACCGGATCCCGCCAAGGAGCGGGCCTCCTCCTTTTTGGCCGCCCGCTCCATGTCGACGCAGGCCCCGGACGCTCGCCGCCCCCCCTGGGAACCTGACCCCTGACGCGGCCCGCCTCTCTGCCGCCCCACCCTGCATCCGCCGCCTCGCCCCCTCGGGCGCGCCGCGAGCCCTCTCCGCCTTTTTTGGTGGAGGGCTCCTCGGCACCCCCTCACAGAACACCTATTGACTTTTACTCTGCCTGAACTTGATTACTTATTTTATCATGTACATTTCTTCACTGCTCCTCCTTATTGCTTTATTTCATTACTCCGCTCCTCATGAGCTTCTTTACATTACCAGATTATTCCTTATTTACTTATGTTTGTCCTCTTGTTACTCTCTGACCTGTATGCTCTGTCTGAGGCGTAAATAAAGACGCCTTATTTCCACCCCCGCCTCCTCTCTTCCTTTTCGCGCATCAGAACAGTGGTCACCCAAGCCTGTAGATGACCGTTAGGAGGAGCTGCCATCGGGTAATGGTTTCTGACTAGATAGCTGGACTGTGCATACTCAAGTAGCAGCGCTCTTGGAGTAGTGCCGCGGCTCCAGACACGATGTACGGTGCGTACAAATTAGCGCCAGTTGGCCTCGACACCAAATATCTTAATCAAACAGGTATGTCATCTCCACAGATGTAAGTCATGCTTGTTTATTTAATCTATGTATTACACCACATTAATCTATCACTCATTTCATAATGCATAATCGATAATGTTTGGTTCAAAATATTAATACACGTATTAGTCAGACATGTAAAGCTGGAAGTTATGTACCAGGAACTAAATGGATCCAACCCTCGTCGTGCCCCTGTAGCGGCACGCATCATCGTCCAGTTGAGGCCAGTTTGTATCGCCGACCCCAATGTTTATGAATGAGTGGGTCCTCAGCACATTGGCGCGAACACAATTCTAGATGTGCACCAGTAACTAGGTTGAATAAGGTGCAAGTAATGTCTATTTAGAACTGGCATTTGTTTCTTCGAAAATGAAACCGTATGCAAACTGACTGCAATTCGGACCTGTTTTTATCCTGGTGAAACTTGCCTGCGCACAATATATGGCATTGTAACCATCACTTCGACTCCTAATCCTGTATCATCATGTTTGTTTGTTTGTTTGTTGTTGTTTTACGTCCTAGCAACATCTAAGGTCATATCAGGACGGGGGTATATCATCATCAAACTCACTCATATAATGTAAACCATATAGCATGTGCATTACATGCACCAATTAAACGCTTGTCACTGGACTAGGCTGAATTAAACTTGTTCAGATGCGACACCTGACAAACACGTCATTTACAGTTACACTGCCGCAGACCCTTGTGAACTGAGCACTGTGTCCGAGTCGCCAGGCCGTGATATAATTACGTAATAAAGCACCTTACTAGTCGCCGGCACGATGAGCTACCAACATTGCATTGAGTTTGGACCGTTAGTACACCCAAAAACAGGACACCGTAATGGGCCCGCGGGACGAGGGATAATCTCACAGTCAAAGATTAAAGTATATATGAAATTTATCTACACCAACTTCTGTTTAAATACCACAATATCAGTACTTGAAGAATGGGAAACTCATCCTGCAGTGGTATGCTCAATATGGGACAGTGGTTACCCGCATAAGCATATTCAGCGCTGTAAGGAGCGGGACAACCAGCCACGTTTGAACTTGCCGGAAATAGACTTTCCTCTTCTTGTGTTCGCGAGAACTCAGTGAAGTAGATTAGTTATCCATATCATTGATAGATTATAGAACAGAAATACTTGACAATAAACATTAACTTTTTTATAACTATAAAATGATATTTATTTCAATTATCATAATCATGTGTTGTGTTCTTTTTTATTGTAAATGGCGGCCCCCATAAGGGGCGGCCATTTGCAATCGAAAAGAACCGCTCTGATTGGCTCAAATTATGGAAAGATCCCATTATTTGTTTAGTACTTTCTTGTTCAGACATAGTTACACATATATATGTATCTTTTGCACAGATTAAAGTGCTTGAAGTATATATTTAATTTATCTACATCGACTTCTGTTTAAATTATACAATATCAGGACTTAAAGAATGGGAAACTATTCCTGCAAGGGTATGCTCAATATGGGACAGTGGTCACCCGTTTTTCCCATAAGCATATTCAGCGCTCTACTGAGCGACCCAACCAGCCACGGCTGTGACCCAACCAGCCACGGTTAAACTCATTTGAACTTGTTTCCGCTACAAAGGTATTCGGGGTCAGTGATTGGTTAATAATATATCAAAACAAATGCTCTCTGCCATAGAATTTTTACTCAAAATTATAAGAAATAAAGAACAATTTGGCATAACCATGGTGCACAAATGCAATATTATTACTTTATTATTACTTTATTCCACCGAAACGACGGTCGTATAACATATTGCAAATGGCGGCACCCATAAGGGGCGGCCATTTGCAATCGAAAAGAACAGCTCTGATTGGCTCAAATTATGGAAAGATCCCATTATTTTTTTAGTAGTTTCTTGTTCAGACATAGTTACACATATATATGTATCTTTTGCACAGATTAAAGTGCTTGAAGTATATTTTTAATTTATCTACATCAACTTCTCTTTAAATCACACAATATCAGGACTTAAAGAATGGGAAACTATTCCTGCAAGGGTATGCTCAATATGACCCAGTGGTCACCAGTTTTTGCTCCTTTCCTCGCTGTGGACCCTTCTCGTTTTTCCTCCTTTCCTCGCTGTTCCTTCCTTCTCAAATAGGCGGGCGTGGGGGGGGGGGGGGGGGGGGGGTGTTAAGAAGCGGGACGAGGCGGGCTGTAGGTGTATGCGGGGAGCAGCCGACATGCGGCACCCGGTGTAAAGATTTCAAATTCCCCCCATATTCAAGTTCCCCCCCCGGGAACTTGAAAACGTTTTCAAATTCCTCCCAGGGGAATTTGAAAACGTTTTCAAGTTCCCTCCCTCGTTTTAACTTTCCCTCCCCCCGGGGATTATAATCCACACCATCTTAAATAAAATAAAAATGAACTACGGACTGACATACACACACAGACATACACAAATCTCTTATTTTGTGAAATTTCGTGAAATATTAGATTTTTCGTGAACTTAAATTTTTTTTCGTTAAATTCGTTATTTTTCTGGAAATTGTCTGGAAATTTTTTATTTTCCGTGAAATTTTCGATTTGTTTAACTTTTCAATTTGTTGTGCTTTTTTGAATAATTAAAAAAATATAGAATTTTTGTGTGAAATTCTTTATTTTCGTGAAATATACATTTTGTTGGTGAATTTTTTGCGTGAAATTGTTCGATTAACAAAAAATCTTTTTGGGGAAATTTTGGTGACTACTATTACTATTTTTCATAAATTTCCGATCTTTTTAAAACTTTTACATTTTTGTGGAATTTTCTTTATTTTTAAACAATTTTAAATTCCCGGAGGGGGGAATTTGAAAATAGGGGGAGGAATCTGAAAACTGTTTTTAATTTCCCCCCGGGAATCTGAAAACGTTTTTAATTTCCACAGAGGGAAGTTAAGAACGTTTTCAGATTCCCGGGGGGGAACTTGGGAAGGGGGGAAGTTGAAATTGTATTCCTGTAGGGGGGATTTGAAAATAGGGGGAGGAATCTGAAAACTGTTTTTAATTCCCCCCCCCCCCCCCGGAATCTGAAAACGTTTTTAATTTCCCTGGAGGGAAGTTAATAACGTTTTCAGATTCCCGGGGGGGGGGGGGGGGAACTTAGGAAGGGGAAGTTGAAATTGTATTCCTGGAGGGGGGAATTTGAAAATAGGGGGAGGAATCTGAAAACTGTTTTTAAGTTCCCCCCCAGGAATCTGAAAACGTTTTTAAGTTCCCCGGAGGGAAGTTGAAAACGTTTTCAGATTCCCGGGGGGGAACTTGAGAAGGGGGGAAGTTGAAATCGTTACACCGGCAGACGAAGCTCAGGCCCCCCCCCCCCCCCCCCCCCCGGGGCGTGTGTCCTGGGCAGGTCCTGATTGGCTCAGTGGTACACAGCCGGGCTGCACGTGACCAGCGTCCGGCCTGACCCACGCACTTATCGCGCTGTCAATGCGGTTGGAATGAGGGCCCAGAATGCGAAGTTATGTTGACAACGTGAACGTCCTACACGCCCCAACATACTGCTCTTCGAACCTCCTGGAGCTGATGAGGCTAATCTAAACACACCGCGAAAACAGGCACTTCCCGCCACATAGGGACGCGGGCAGGGTAATGGTGTTTCTGCTGAAGAAACATTAGGGAACACTGGGTCGTGTTATTAAACAACTCCAAAGATATCCACACAATGGTTGTAATTATATATCTGAACGGCATTTTACCAACCACCGATTCAGTTTAAAGCGCCATAGTCCGATAAAAACATCAACATCTGAAAAGCAAAACACTTATCTAGATATGAACCTACATATCAAACTTAGATACTATTGCACTCATTAAGCATTTTTTGCTACATAGAAGTCATTTAATAGAACCTGTTACTGTCGAAGCCTATGGAGTTAGAGGTTTTACAAGCATGCCAAAATGAATTGTGCATGGTTACAGTTACACCCCAAGTTACTCAGGCTAATGCAAAGTTACTTCGAACTAAAAGTAAGGTAGATTATAATGATCAACCTAATATATTGATTTCAGAAAATAACAGGAACTCAAACCCATCGGACTAGGCAACTTTAAATACCCCCTGGGATTCCTTTGTTCACGAAGTCACACCTTATTACAACCATCTAAGAAGCATGTTGCAGCCACTTTAAGGTTACCCATATCAATCAAGCACCTATCCTAAATGTAGCCACTATTGACAGAACCTGTGATGGTTCCATTCAGGCCGCTGTACCTTCACTAACAGCCTGACTAAACAGTCCCCGGCTTTCCATGCAGTGCTTATTTCCTCTGTAGTGTCTGATCTCAGGCCGCTGTATAGAGTTACACAGTGTCAGACACAGTGTCTGATCTCAGGCCGCTGTATAGAGTTACACAGTGTCAGACACAGTGTCTGATCTCAGGCCGCTGTATAGAGTTACACAGTGTCAGACACAGTGTCTGATCTCAGGCCGCTGTATAGAGTTACACAGTGTCAGACACAGTGTCTGATCTCAGGCCGCTGTATAGAGTTACACAGTGTCAGACACAGTGTCTGATCTCAGGCCGCTGTATAGAGTTACACAGTGTCAGACACAGTGTCTGATCTCAGGCCGCTGTATAGAGTTACACAGTGTCAGACACAGTGTCTGATCTCAGGCCGCTGTATAGAGTTACACAGTGTCAGACACAGTGTCTGATCTCAGGCCGCTGTATAGAGTTACACAGTGAGGAACACGCAGCTACTTTGCTTGGATACTCTTAAAGCTGGGTGATCAGTAATCAAGCAGTGCACCAGTGCATGTCCACAGCTGCTAAAACAGTCCGTCCACAAAACAGGCACCTGCACGCATTATGGCGTAGTGTGCATGTAAACCTCTACCCAAGCTGCCCGTTTTACGTCATTCCGCTAGTCACAATCCCCATTACAATTTCCCGTTCTGCAATGATGCAAAACCATAATCAATCTAGCCCTACAACTTCAGTGACAGTGTGATGTATTTCCACACGAGAATCTTGTGATTTCTGCCATCTCACCAACCCGGTACCAATTTCCCCTGAATTTGGAGCCGTGTTAATTACCGATGCACGCAATCGGTGACATCATAAACACGGTGTGTATCTATAAGCACTGTCTAAAGCCCCGTTCACACAGCACAACTTTAGGCCGAACTAGATAAGGCGAACTAGATGAGGCAAACTAGTGTTGTGTCCACACACGGAGCGGTTTAAGGCAGAAATCGATATCTGCGCATGGGCAAGTACCCCCATCTGTATCTGGCAAGCACTGCTATTTGTTTAGTTTTCACTGTCGATTCGACAATATGAATAACAACGCCGATGTAGCTGCTACATTAATATCACTTGGAATTTAAGGTTAATTTAATTAAATTTCATTATTTGAGGATGTAATTCTGTTAAATATGATCGCATTCAATAGATTTCGGCCTAATTGGGCCCTAGCACTGCCTGGCACCAGCAATAGTTACACCTGAGCCTGTATCTGGCAAGCACTGCTCTTTTACACTATCACTGCCCAGGAACCAGATAAATCGCTTCATCTATACTACCTCGCGAGGTGGTATAGATGAAGCGATCTAGATGAATCGATTCAGCCCTAAATCGCTTCAGCGTAGCGTCCACACGGCGAATGTGAGGCGAACTAGGCAAGGCGATTTAGATGAAGCGTTTTAACTTGCCAGTGTGAACGGGGCTATAGGCCAAGTGGGTGGGCGCAGTGTTTTGAAATGGACCAGAAAGCTAAGGGCCATTTCAAGTCACTATACTGCACTGCACGTCTTCTTTTAGTATGGTATGTTAGTACAGTTATAGCAGCATAAAATGGAGCAAAGAGCATCATAGAACCAAAGAGACCAGTGTGCAATGATGGCTGGGCCGATGCTTACGCAGCCAACAATAGTGACTCGAAGCGTATCAAACACGGAACGATTTACCTGCCAGCAAAGGCCACACACAGATTTACTGCCAACAATGTACCGCTAACGCCACGTCACTAAACATGAATAATCAACACTACCCTTTGGGCCCAGGTGGATATTAAACACCTGGAAAGCAGGTGTGAGGACTTCCAATACACTGCCGGTGAAAGGACGCCCAGAAGGGTCTGACTAGTCTCAACACATCAACACCAGCCGATCCAAACCAAGACTTACACACATTTATACTTATTGCCTCACCTAATGTTGCAGTCACATTACGACGACAAGCGGCGACGACAGCCCGGCGACAGCGACTTCCGGTCTGTCATTCAGTGTCGTCGGCTGTCGCCTGTTTGTCGCGTGGTTGTCGCAGCGACAACTCCGCTTTACCCCCATTTTCTCCACTGTCGCCGGGTAGTCGCCGGGTTTTTGGACATATTGAAAAACTTCGACGACAAGCGACAACAGGCTATGTCGCGCGGGTGTCGATACGCTGTCGCTACGGTGTCGGTAGAGTGTCGCTACGGTGTTGTGTTGTCGTTAAGCTGTCGTCGCTTCTCTCTCCATAGCAGCTGTATGTGTGTCTCTGTGTATGTGTCTCTGTGTGTCTCTGAGTCTGTGTCTATGTGTGTGTCTGTGTCTGTGTGTCTATGTGTGTCTATGTGTGTGTGTCTGTGTCTGTGTCTATGTGTGTGTCTCTGTGTGTGTATCTGTGTTGTCTTTGCTGTTAAGCTGTCGTCTTTGTCCTTATAGCTGTCATCGCGTCCAGTCGGCCTTTGGGTATATATATAAACCTGGGATGGGCTTCTCTCTCCATAGCAGCTCAGCTCTTCACAGCGGACACATCTCCAGCAGACACATCTCCAGCAGACACATCTCCAGCAGACACATATCCAACAGACACATCTCCAGTAGCCATATCTCCAGCACACACATCTCCATCATGCAGGACTCTCGGGACTCTCAGCTGGCTGTTCTGAAGTATGCGCATGACACAAATGTGCTGTTGCTCAACTATGTGGAAGAGCGACAGAAGAGAAAGCGGGCGTCGAGGTGAATGTGGGTGCGCAAGTGGATTGCGAGGCGGCCAGAATTTGGGCTGTATGACCAGCTTCTTGTCGAACTGAGGAGCGAGGACGTGGCTTCCTTCGTAAACTTTCTGCGGATGCCTCCGCAGATGTTTGACGAAATGTTAGCACGAGTGGGTCCCCGTATCACGAAAACATACACGACCTACAGGAAGCCGCTCGAGCCTGGCCTGAAGCTTGCGCTAACACTGCGGCACCTAGCGTCCAGCACCAAGTACGCATCGATGAAGTTCGGGTGGAGGGTGCCACACAACACCCAATCTCTGATCGTGCGAGAGGTGTGCACGGCTATCGTCGCTGAATACATCGACGAGGTCATGATCTGCCCCACCACTCCGGAGGGATGGCGTGCCATTTCCGACCTGTTTTTGGAAAAGTGGAACTTCCCCCATACCTGCGGAGCGCTCGATGGGAAGCATGTGGCCTGCCGGTGTCCCTCAAACAGTGGATCCCTGTATCATAACTACAAGGGATTCTATTCCATAGTTCTGATGGCACTGGTGGACGCGGACTATAAGTTCATCTGGGCGGTCATTGGAGGTACAGGCTCGTCATCGGATGCGCAGGTCTACAATGCGTCCGACCTGAAAGCCAGCATTAATGACGGGACAATAGGATTTCCGGAAGCCGAGGCTTTGGTGGACGGTCAGACACGCGTACCGTACTACTTCATCGGTGACGATGCCTTCGCCCTGGGCCCGAGCTTGATGAAACCCTACAGCAGGAGGGGTATGGCTCACGAGGAGCGCATATATAACTACCGTCTCTCCCGGATTATGCGAGTTGTTGAAAATGCCTTCGGGATCCTGGCAAACCGATTTCAGGTTCTGCTGAGCACGATGGAGCACCGCCCCTCCACCGTGAAGCTCATCGTGACAGCATGCATGGTTCTGCACAACCTCATGCGGATCAGATACCCGGCTCTCCAGAACCAGCAGATAGATCGCCCGGAGAACAGCGGCACCGAATTCGCCGCCGGAAGATGGAGGGAGGGGTCAATCCTGCCGGACATCGGACACCAAGGAGCTTGCCAGAACACCAGCTCAAAAGGAGGAAAACAGCAACGGGAACTCATCAAAGACTGGGTGAACTCACCAGCGGGTGATGTCGAATGGCAGGACAAAATGATATAACCTGCCAGACTTTGACATTTCTCGGGCCTGTCTAGCATATGAACTCTTCATTTTTATATATATTGTATTATATTTAAATTGATGTATGCCTGTACATATGTACATTTTATTTTTGAATTGATATATGCCTGTACATATGTACATTTCATTTTTATATATGTTGTATTATTTCTGAATTGATGTATGCCTGTACATATGTACATTTAATTGCTATGTCTTGTAAATAAAATATGTCTTGTAAATAAAATGAACATTGTATACATTTAATTTGATGTGGCAGTTTACCTATGTGGCAATTTACCTATACTATAAGTTAACCTATACTGTAACACATTAATTGGGAGTTTACCTATACTGTAAGTCATTATGTGGGAGTTTACCTATACTGTAAGTCATTATGTGGGAGTTTACCTATACTGTAAGTCATTATGTGGGAGTTAACCTATACTGTAAGTCATTATGTGGGAGTTTATCTATAGTGTAAGTCATTATGTGGGAGTTTACCTATACTGTAAGTCATTATGTGGGAGTTAACCTATACTGTAAGTCATTATGTGGGAGTTAACCTATACTGTAACACATTAATTGGGAGTTTATGTAAGTCTTTTATTAAGGTAAGGTACAAGTACAGGCATACATCAATAACTATTTGAAATATTTTACTAAGGTAAGGTATTATTACAGGCATACATAAATTCAAAAATACTTAGCAAAAATAAAGAGGCACAATATCGGCAAGCATCAACACTGTCACTTTGGTGGGGGGGGGTGTCCAGGCCCCCGCCCTCGTGCACGGCCCCAAATATGTCCGGCTCACTGAGGTTGGAGAAGTTCGAGATGCCAGACAGGCCTGATAAATTTAGAAGTCCTACACGTGGGGTGCTTGAATGGTCCGGGTGCTTAAATGTTCCGGGCATCCTGAATGTTCCGGGGGCCGTTCCCTCCAGCAACGGCAGCAGCGGCCCGGCAGGCAGCTGGACAGGTTCCAGCGGAGCAGGGCGCAGCTGGGCAGGTCACAGCTGGGCAGGTCGCAGCTGGACAGGTTGCAGCTGGGCAGGTCGCAGCTGGGCAGGTCACAGGTGGGCAGGTTGCAGATTGGCAGATTGCAGCTGGGCAGGTCGCAGCTGGGCAGGTCGCAGGTGGGAAGGTCACAGGTGGGCAGGTTGCAGGTGGGCAGGTGGCAGGTGGGCAGGTAGCATCGGCTGCTGCATATATTGCTGCATGTACTCGGCACCTTGTGATGCCCATGGCGTCCCGGTGGGTGGTTGGTGCCGCCACATGTGTGGGTGGGGCTGGTAGGGGTCTATCGACGACTGGCATGAGACTTCAGATGGGGATGACGAGGAGTAGATGGATGCCGCAGAGGGGTCCCGCACCATCACACCCCTGGCGACTGCAGGGCCGTCGACCTGCGACAGGGCCGGCCCCGAGATCACAGTCCCATCCTCCGCAATCTCGGACGCCATCACCTTGTCCACCAAAGTGTTCATGTCCGACCGCGTGTAGGTAAACTGGCCCTTCGGCATGGACAGGAGACAGTCCTTCACATAATTAGCGAAGGCCGTCTGAGGTGTTCGGACGCTGAGCGCTTCCAACATCTCGCCTGAGACCTCAACGCGTTGTTTCAGGGCCTGCAGCAGGTCCTCCTCCGTCGTCTTCGCCTGCTTGCCCTTGCGTCGCCGGTCGCATAATGGTTTGTGAGGGTCGTCCCCGATCTGCTGCTCAGCGCACACAGCCTCTGCAGCCCCCAGATCCCCTCGTGCTGCGTCTACCATGGCCAACACCTGCAAGACAAAATAATAAAAAAACATAAGTACAATGAATACAAGACATCCTGACAGTACATAAGGCCAATAAGAATAATAATAATAATAAATGAATGCATAATAATAGGTCTAAAGGATTTAGATAAATCAATTACCAATGAATGCAAATTAAAGAAATATAGTAAAATAAAGAAATATAGTACTTACACTTCTGCAGGGCTCCGGCCAGTGCCGGACGAATGAGCGGAGGAAGCCAAAGTGGTCGTAGATCCATTGCTCCCTCTCTGTCCACTCGGGCGCGCCATCTCCACTTTTCTTCCGGAGAAGCCTGGTGTGGCAGTCACGCATGGACTTGTACCACCCCTGGAGATGCATGGCGGTTCTCCCCATCTTCTGGGCCTGCTCCTCCCAAAGCCTGGCTTTTTTGTCCGTCCGGCGATAATCGGTCAACTTGACATTCCACACAATTGGGCTCTCAAGCAGAAATTCGAGGAGGGCCTCCTCCTCGTCCGGATGCAGGGTGCTGTCGATCGTCACCAACCTCTTCTGTCCTTTACCTCTGCCTCTGCCTTTGCTTGCCAGCCTGTGTGAGGCGGACGAGGTGGAGGCTGGAGATGAGGCATGGGAATGGGCCGAACCAGGAGACAGGGAACGCGTGTCCATAATCTCCTCTGTGTCCGGGCGAGGCGGCGACGAGACCAGTGCAGACAGTGGAGATGGTGGAGATGGTGGAGATGGTGGTGCTGGAGATGGAGGTGCAGGTGCAGGTGGACATGGTGTACACAGCATGGGTGGACGTGGTGTACACAGCATGTTGTTCCTGGCCCTCCATCTTCCTCTTCCACTTCCCCTGCCTCTCCCATACCAAGGGGTAGAGCAGGAGCTGGAGCTGGAGCTTGTAGGTGAGGTGTGCTTTCCTGGCATGCTGGAGAAGTTGTGAGGAGACAGCAAGACAGAGATCATATATATACCTAGGCACTGTGTTTGTGGAGGCTGTGTGGAGGCTGCGGGTGTTTGTGGAAGGATTGAAGCCCCCATTGTGAAGCCCTAGTCCGAAGCCCTATCATGCTGTCGGGCTGCTGTCGCGGCGCTGTCGCGGCGCTGTTGTGGCACTGCCGCGGCACTGCCGCGGCACTGTCGTAGTGTCGCCGCGCTGTCGTCATCTGCTCATCAAAGAGTCGGAGGTGTCTACCGCTATCACAACTGCCCGAAGGGAAGCGTGTCGTCCGGCGGTCGTCCGGCTGCCGTCAAATTGTCGTTATGTTGTCGCTATGTTGTCGTTCGGCAATAAAATATCTCCGACCTCGTCTGTCGTCCAGGGGTCGTTAAAGTGTCGTTACACCCAGGCCGATCTGTCGTCCGGTTGTCGTCCGATTGTCGTCCAACTTAGCCCGAATTTGCATATGTCATCGTGATTTCACAAAATCCCAGTCGCCGGGCTGTCGTCACCCCCTTGTCGTCGTAGTGTGACTGCTACATTACAAACTCCGGGAACTAGCATCAAGGGAGAGAGTATTTAAGCACCAGCCAGTCTAGAACGTTTCAGTTAGAGCCGACAGCTAGGACATATTTTTCATACATATTATCAGGATAGGACAATAACTGGTTAGCTAGCTCTGTGAGGATAATGTGACTGAGTGAGATATCGGGTCATGGTGGCAGTGAAACAATTACTATACAATCTACATGACTACGAACAGTGACTAGTCGGAACCCGTCCTGATATGACTAAAGGTGTTTCTAGGAGGTAAAATCCCAATAAACAAATAAAAAGTGCATACTATATACACTCCTGGAAATACCCTGGGTCGACATGAGGTACGTGGGGAGGTTCTTGGCAGTCAGCCTATCTTGGCTATGTGACGCACGCGGGGCAATGCACATCCGGGTGACACAAAGCTGCACCGTGGGATGCTGAACCACTCGACAGCGACTAACGCTCTGACGTGGGCCAGCAGCACGTGACCAGAGAGGAACGCCCGTCTGGGAGCTGAGCATGCACACAACAAAGCAGGCAGCATCGCGCACTGTTCACACCAGAGTCAAATTATGACTTTGTATACTAGGCTGCCATCGAACAATGTCCACAGCAAAAACTAACTAACGGAAAACAGATGTTGACAGTTATAATACAATTCAACAAGCAAGTAGAATAGGTCAACATGTTCAAATCTGACAGAACTCTGTATTTCTAGCAATCGTTCCTAATCCAATTGTGTATGACCTATCCGCACACGAAGTCCAAGCAGCAGGAGCATACACGTTTATTTATAGCAAGGAAAAGAGGCAAATTAAAATGACATTTTAAGTGTTAATGATTGACAGGCTTCCAGTTGTGTAGCCGTGGCACAGTACTCAGTCTTCTAAACCTTTTTAAACAACAATCAAAAAACATACAAAAACTGCACCTATCACTCCATCCCATGAGTAGTGCTTGCTGCCACTAAGATCTCCAGAAGGCCAAACCCTTTAGGGATTGTGTTTCAGCAATTGCACAATAGACTACATCACAGTTCCAGCGACGCGGTGCATTGTGGGATGGGTCAGAGCAAAACAACTCCCCCCAAAAGCACATGGCACATGCTAATACAATGGGTGCAGCTATGAAATGTGCTAGTTTCAGCTCATCTCAGCTCTTGTTTGAAACATATATATAATAAATTAAGATATTAATCTTTTATCCAGCATTGCATTTACATCGAGGATGAGAAGTAAGTGGTCGCAGGGCAATGTGGGAGCATGTTTATTTCCTCTCACACCGCGCTCGTCACAACGACTATCAGGACAGCGCCCATGCGGATTATGAGTTGTGCATTAGAAAATTACCAGTGAAACGGGGGTTTTGAGGCCTTTTCTAGTACGCATACGGGAAAAAGTGTACTCCACTATGGCCCAGACAGCATAAAGAAGAAGCAATTGACACCTGCTACTTTCGGTGATAAGAAGCGTGGTAGCAGAGGGGGAAACCCCAATATGGCATGCTACGCATGGAACAGTGAGCAGGGGTGCGGTTGGAAGGAAGAGGAATGCAGGTATGAACATAAATGCTCTAAGTGTGGAGGAAGGGGCCATAAAAGAGTAACCTGTAAGGAATGATCAGTTGGCAACACTGGGCGCCGCGTGGGACGTACTATGAACACCAGGCGAGCACAGTTCTCGAACGAAGATTGTGACATTCAGGTGTGTGAGGGTTGCATCACAATGCAACAGGTGTGCATCCCGCAGAGCAAGCTGTTGAACCAGTGTGGCCAAGCATTTTGTAGGGGCGATATTGACATTGACGCACTATCTCTCTTGCAGGGCATTGTATTTGGTTTTCGTGTGATTGATGACAGGTGTAATGTAAAGTATGATATTCAATCAAGGAGGACAAAATCTAAATGGGAGAGAAATATTATGAGACCAAGCTTGTGTCGGAATTAGGGAGTGGAGTTTTAATGAGGGTTGACAGTCCACCAACCTGCCTACATGGGACTTTTGTCGTTCCAAAGGATGACGGTGGTGCTAGAACTGTAATTGATTGTAGTCGACCGAAAGGTGAGAGTGTCAACAATTACACATTGGGAGTGGCCCCAAAGTTTACATATAAGAGTTTAGACGACGCGGTAGATTGCTTAGAGGAAGGTGACTACTTAGCTAGTATTGATATTAAGGATGCCTACCACGCCGTCCATATCTACCCAGAACACAGGAGGCGTCAGGGGCTCTGTTGGGCATTTGATGGGGAGTTGGCTGAAACATATTTGATGGATGGGAGGCTATGTATGGGACTTTCTTCGAGTCCTTTTATATTCTCTTGAATATCGGACTTTGTTGTCTGACTTGCGGGCAGGGAGGGGGTGAGCAGAATCATCAACTATTTGGATGATTTCCTCATTATTGGTAAGACAATCGACCAGACAAGGCATTATCATCAACAGGTGATTGCTATATTTGGTAGACTGTTTTTTTTTTATTAGTTGAAAAAAACTTATTTCCCTAGCTAGAAAAATAAGATTTTTAGGTATTGATGTAGATTCTGAGTCCCTCGAACTTACACTACCTGAAAACAAATTAGCGAAGTTAAGGGAAACATTACAATGTTTTCTTGTTTGAAGAAAAGCAACTCGTAGGGACCTAGAGAGACTCGCTGGGCATTTGGCACATTGTTCTAAGGTCATTAGGGGTGGCCAAACCTTTAGTAGACGTGGCTATGATTTGATAGGCACTCTTCGCGAGTCCTTTTACCGGGCGCGTTTGAACGCAGGATTTAGGAAGGACATCACCTGGTGGGCAACCTTTGCAGAGAGGTTCAATGGAAAGGCAACTATGCTGGGCAAATTCGCAGTGACTGCATCGGTCTACAGCGATGCGTCAAACTGGGGATTGGGGGCCACGCATGGGAGCGATTGGGTAGTTGCATCCTTTAAGCCGGAGGATGACGAGGTGCTCCGACGGGAGATGGGGCATCACCACAAAGCTGTCCCCGCGGGAGTAGACAGGGAGCATATAAATGTGAAGGAGATGAGGGCGATGATGGAGGGAGCCACCCGCTGGGCGTCAGGTTGGATGTGGGCTGAGATTATGTTTATAACAGATAGTGTGGTAGTCCAGGCTGCGCTTAACTCAGGTAGATCCAGGTGGGTAGAGATTATGGGAATGTTGCGCCAATTGTTCTGGCTGGTGATAGAAAATAATTTCACCTTCCTATCAACTTATATAAATACAACAGTTAATGTGGTGTGTGATGCGCTGAGTAGACTGGATGTAGAAGCTAGTATGGCTAAGATTAGATCAGTCGATCGGGGAGGAGTTATGTGCTGTGTGTAAAGAAGTATCGACACACTGGATCCTGTAACGTAACTGACTTTATTGGTTCTACAGTCATGACGTCACGCCGTGTTGGTGGGGGGGGGGGGGCGTTCATATACTTGCATACCTTACATCTCCCCCTCTTAATAATAAGTAATGAATAATAAGGTAATTGTTCATTGTACTTGTATCATATAGTCTTGGTGTGAAACGTTGTCATGACTTTAAATTTCTCGGTTAATATTTCTTATATTTAACGGTGAATATATATTCTTATTTTTAACAAATGACTTATTCACTAAATGCATACCTATCAACATATAATTGTTGTGGTTGATGTTCTGCGTTGTGTTATACGCTCGTTTCGGTGAACGTACATGTATGAGCGCCATTGGTAAAATCCATTCTTATTTTAACCATATTGCTCACCTTCTTTATTTGACCTATTAGACGAAGCGTCACGTCATATTATTCGTCTACGCGTATATGTCACTTCCTATAGCGTCATTTGGTGTGATAAATCATTGTTTGACCTAGTGTGTTCTCTACTTTGTGGGCCTATTTTCAAAACGTTGTGGAGGCTTGCTGATCCTACCATATCGCGTAGTGTAAGGTGAGTGCAAGGGAGGTGCTATTTGCCCCTTTGATTTTGTTTCTTCCATTACCTGTGCTTGCGGACATTTGAAAAGAAATCGTCTATTTCTTCTCAATATGTTGCCTTTGTTATTACGTATCTTATAATCCCTTTTCTGCATGTCATCTGTCTCTACGACCTGGCCTACTTCCCACTCGTTATTATAATTCCTGTATCTTATTTTGTCACCTACTTGTAACAATGATTGTTCCCGCCCTGCACGTTTGTCAAAATATCTCTTCTGGATTATCTGCTTATGTGTCAATTGCCTGGATTTAGATGGTTGTATCATCGCTTTTAGATTGTTATCTAGTACTGGTATACGCGACCGTAACCGTCTGGACATTAACAATTGAGCTGGGGATGCTCCTACTCCTTCTAATGTTGTGTTTCGATAGTTAAGCATTGCTATGTTAATATCCGTCCCGTCCCTGTTACACTTTTTTATCATGTGTTTGAATGTCTGTACGGCGCGTCCAGTCTGTCCATTACTTTGTGCGTTCATTGGATTAGTAAACACTGACTTAAATCCATAATGTATAGCAAATTCATGAAATTCCCTGCTTGCAAATTGGGGCCCGTTGTCTGATACTACTTGCTGTGGAATGCCGTATCTACTGAATGTCTGTTTTAAGGCTAAAATAACAGCTGTACTGGTCGTTTCTGCTAATTCAATGACTTCCGGGAATTTAGAGTAATAGTCCACAATTATCATATAATCCTTACCTCCAACATGAAATAAATCAACTCCTATTTTATTGTACGGTATATCGGGTATAACATGGTTAATTAACGGTTCCTTTGCTGGCATTTTCCGACACTCTTGACAAACAGCACATCGTGATACTTTGTCCTCTAATGCCTCCATCAAACCTGGCCAGAATACCGTGTCTCTCGCCAACTGTTTACTTTTTACGATACCTAAGTGAGCCTCATGTAACTTTTTTAACATATCCGAACGCATGGACTTAGGGATAATTATTTGTGAGCCTTTCAATAGAATGCCGTCAAATACAGTTATGTCATCCTTAATTTTAAAAAACATTTGAACATCTGCTTCGAGGGCCTTTCCCTCCATAGGCCATCCATGTAACGCTAATTGAACAATTCTTTTTAACGTGACGTCCAACAGTGTTTCACGTTTAACGGCTTGGATTATGTCCGGATCAAGTCCAATTGATGCTATGGATAAATCCCGATCGTACAGATTGTCAGGCTTTATACTTGACGTGTGGGCTCTTGACAGGGTATCTGCAAAGAATAATTCAGTCCCCTTCAAGTATTGCACCTCAATATTGTAGTTCTGCAGTCGCATGCGCATACGTTGCATCCTTGCCGAAAGGGAATGAACAGGTTTCATCATTATTGCTACTAAGGGTTTGTGATCTGTAATTACTGTGATTTCGTTACCATAAATATAATCATGAAACTTTGTACAACCGAAACAAATGGCTAATAATTCTTTCTCTATTACTGCATAACTTATTTGGGTGTTATCCAGTGCTTTCGATGCCATTGCTACGGGTAACTTATTTTGGAATAAAGTAGCGCCCAATCCAAATTTAGATGCATCGACTTGCAGAACAATATGTTCCCTACCATTGAAATACCTTAATACCGGTGCATTAGTTAATAAATATTTTAGTTTCTCGAAAGCTAAGACTTGGTCTGCCTCCCAATGCCAAGCCACATCTTTTTTTAAGACTTGTCTTAATGGACTCGTGATATGTGCCATGTTCGGTATGAATTTGTGGACATAACCCATCATACCTAAGAATCGTTGTAACGCAGGTTTGTCTGAAGGGCTTGGCATATCGACAATTGCCTGTATCCTATCTATATTAGGTTTTATCCCGTCTGATGTAATAACATGCCCTACATAGTTAACAACTGTTTTACATATTTTGGATTTTTTCGGGTTTAGTTTCAGGTTCACTTGATTAGCTCGCTTCAGAACAGCTTCTAGTCGTAAGTTATGTTCTTGAATTGTTGCTCCGTGCACCAAAATATCATCTGTGATGACATGTACCCCAGGGAGATCCATTAGAATTCCATTCATCTCTTGGATGAAAATATCCCCGGCTGTTTTGATTCCAAAAGGGAGCCTAGTGAACCGGAACCTCCCCCAGGGGGTGTTGAATGTGCATAACTTAGAACTACTTTCGTTTAGTTCGATCTGCCAGTAGCCGCTGTTAGCGTCGAGCACAGAAAAATATTTGGCACCATGTAATGTTGCGACTACCTCCTCTACCGTTCTTACTGGGTAAGGGCCTCTTAGTATAGCTTTATTTAATTTTGTGGGGTCTAGGCATATTCTTAGCTTCCCTGGCTTACGTACTATGGTTACAGAGTTAACCCAAGGGGTAGGCTCGTCCTGTTGTATTATGACTCCTAAATCTAACATTCTTTTTAATTCCACTTTCACGTCATTTACTATGGCTAAAGGTACTCGACGTGGGGGGTCGATCACAGGGCATATACTATCATCAATGTGAATTTTAGCGTTAACTTTGATTAGGCCTAAACCCTGGAATACATGTGAATATCGTCTTACCAATTCATTTGCGACAGTATGTTCGTCGATCTCATCTATGACATCCAAACGTGCCAACAAGCCCAATTTGACACACGACTGCTTCCCCAGTATCGCGCATCCGGCATCCGTTACCTGAAATTTAATCATGTGACCCTCGACATTAAGGCATACCTCCCCATGGGGGCGTATCCTGTGTCCACCATACGTTACTAAATGACATACTGATGGAATTAAACATGCTGTACTCATCTTAGTGTACATTTTTAAGGGTAAAATATTTGCCTCTGATCCTGTATCCAACTTAAAACGGATATTCAGGCCATCGACACAAAAATTAGAGTACCACAAATCTTTGTCTTTAATGTCAGTAGCACCTAATGTGCCTACAAAGAGGTCACCATTCACATTATATTCATTAGTGTTCTCCGCCTGATTGTCTATGGCGTCTTCCGTCACGTCAATTTCGTAGATAGCTGCATTCCTGTCGGGACCTTGTTGCATTCGGCACATCCGTACGAAATGCCCAATCTTTCGACACCCGAGACACTCCTTTCCTCGAGCTGGACATGTCCCTGTCGCGTGCGTATAGCCACATTGACTACACTTGTTCCCCGCGCCTCGACTTGCTTGTTGCATCTTTCCTCGACTGTTGGGCCGCCGTATCCAGGGCGACGGTACACCTGACGATCGTTGGCTCCTATTGTATCCCGTATTTACGGTGTCTACTTGATGTGCTTCCCTCTGTTTAACTTGTGTCGATTTTATCTCACTTAGGCGACATAACTGGATGCATTCCTCCAACTTGAGATCAGGCATCTGTAATAACTTGTTTCTTAAGGTATCATCCGTTACACCGCACACAATTCTATCGCACAGTAAAGAAGATTCCAATTGTTCATAACAACAGTATTGCACTCTGTGTTTGAGCTCCCTAATAAAAGTGTCCATGTTCTGGTCATTTTGATTATAAGAATTAAACTCGTATCGAACTACTGTTATATTCGTTTTTCCTTCACAGTACCTGCGAAATGCGTCGATCAAGGGAGCAATCTTGTCCTTGTCCGGTCCGTCGAGTGTAAACGTCCTGTGCACCTTCTGTGCCTCCATTCCGGCAACATGGAGGAAAACGCAGCATTGAATTCTTTCTGTTTTCGTCGATACACCTGCGGCCACAGCGTATATTTCGTATGCCTGCATCCAGCAGCGCCAATTCACTGCCATCTTCTCGTCCAGGTTCAGATTTCCTGGAGGTTTCAACCCGTGAAGTGACATAATTCGTCTGTTTACATCTGACACCATGTAAAGAAGTATCGACACACTGGATCCTGTAACGTAACTGACTTTATTGGTTCTACAGTCATGACGTCACGCCGTGTTGGTGGGGGGGGGGCGTTCATATACTTGCATACCTTACACTGTGCACATCTCTTTGATGAGACAGCTACAACCAAGCATAAATGGGATCCATCGATGGTCAGTTCAGAACGGTTTAAAATTTTCCAAGACCAAAACAGTCTGTAGGCACTTCTGCCTGCTGCGTAGAATGCATGCGGAACCGGAGCTGACCCTGGATGGGGATCCCATTAATATCGTTGAGAAAACCAAATTTCTGGGCCTCATTCTCGACGCAAAACTGTCTTTTGTGCCACATATAAAGTACCTGAAAACAAGATGCCTGAAAGCGCTAGATATTCTGAGGGTGCTGTCCAGCTCAGAGTGGGGAGCAGACAGAGATGTTCTGCTCTCCGTGTACAGAACCTTGGTTCGGTCACGAGTGGATTACGGCAGCATAGTATACGGTTCCGCAAGGAAATCATATATTGGGCTGCTAGACACGATCCACCACCAGGGACTGCGCCTGGCCCTTGGGGCCTTCCGCACCTCACCGGCTCAGAGCCTTTACGTCGAAGCCAATGAACCATCACTTAACAACAGGAGAATCAAACTGGCCATGCAATATGTAGTCAAGATAAAAACTAATGCATTGAATGCTGCACACAATTGTCTATTCGAGCAACATGACAAATCCAGGTATGAAGTCAGGCAGAATTACATCTGGCCACTGAGGCTTCGAATGAAACCCCATTTGAAGGCCTTGGCGTGGATTTGGACGTGTTGGAGGATGCCAAAGTCCCAGAACATCCCCTGTGGTCATTGAGAAAGCCATCGGTTATCCTCTGACTCACGGAACTGAGGAAGTCTGGGACACATCCACTCGAGTACCATGGACTGCATGCAGAGATTCAAGACCAGTTTGCAGACCACCTCTCCATATACACTGATGGTTCGAAAGACCAAAGCCGGGTAGCTGCTGCGGCAGTCTGCTGACGGGAAAAATTTGGTGTACGTTTGCCCAATCAGAGCTCGATTTTCACTGCAGAAGCCCGAGCACTCCTTCTCGCGTTGGAGTGTATCGAGGTATCCAACCACACTAACTATGTTATATACAGTGATTCGTTCTCTTGCCTCCTGGCTGTTGCTGGACTGAAAACGAATCACCCTATTCTAGCAACAGTCATTTATAAAATGAACCAACTGACAACGGATGGTTATGACATCCACCTGTGCTGGGTGCCTGGCCATGCCAGCATACAAGGAAACGAATGAGCTGATCGGGCTGCGAAGAAGGCCCTGAACCGTGTCTGATCCCTCACTCTGATCTGAAACCAATAATAGCCACCCACATAAAATCCAAATGGCAACATGAGTGGGATGAAACCATTAATAAACTTAAAGAAATTGAACCATCTGTGGGAAAGCCACCACAGACTCATGCGGGAGTTCGGCGGGACCAAGTGGTCCTTAGCCGCTGCCGTATTGGCCACTCCTGGCTTACACATGCTTTTCTGCTCAAGGGGGAACCTCCCCCTGAATGTATTCGGTGTCAGTCCCCGCTGACACTCAAACACATTTTACTAAGTTGCGTTGATTTTTTGGCCCTGCGCCAACAGTTCTACACTGCAGACAGTATGCATGACCTTTTTACTAAGGTAAAACAGGAAAACATTTTAGCCTTTTTGAGGGCAGCTGGACTGTACCACCTCATATAGTTTACTAAATAGATTCTATCAATTATTAATAAAACTTTTCTTTTTCTATGGGAATTTGTTTCCCTTGACCACAAATATATGATTGTGAGCTTCCTAATTTAATTAGTGTCTATTGGCACATGATTGATTGTCTGCTTTTACATGTAAAAGCGATGGTTTGAACAAAAAACAAACATTTCTCGCCGTGAATATGGCCTATGCTGCCGCCATGGCGTAAAGCAACCACCAATCAATCAATCAATCAATAAACTATTTCATTAACGAAACAGAAAGTTGATAAATTTACAGCTACAGCAAGTCAATTATTACATTTGCCTAAACCAAAGATGAGACAAGTCGCAATGTTGATAGGACTGATGGTAGCATATTCCCTGGCTATTCTATATGGCAGAGCCCATATTAAATCACTAGAAATAGATAAGAACTTAGCATTGGCTCACACTAAAGGGAACTTTGAATGGCCCATGACGATTTTGCAAGATTTGTTTGTTTGTTGTTGTTTTACGTCCTAGCAACATCTAAGGTCATATCAAGACGGGTACCGACTTGTGGCAGTGTGCACTGATGGCGACTTTATAGTGCTGTCCCACTGGGAAACCAGGCCGCCAGCACCATGACCTGCTATCTCACTGTCCCATTATTCTGAGACTGAGCACACCAGTCCTTGCCCTGTCCTAATAATGCCGACCGCCTGGCTAAGAGGCGACAAGTATCAATTTTTAAGTCATTGGTTTGACTCGACCAGGGTTCGAACCCACGACCCCATGATCTACCAGCACAGGAGATGGGCGCTCTAACTCATTCGGCCATCCCGTCTGGTCCCGATTTTGCAAGAAGGCCTGCAGGATATTATGTGGTGGCTGTTACACATTGAGAATTCACCTAACTCCATTAGAATGGGCGAACCTAATACAACAGTTACGACCAACACTTCACTAGAAGGATGGGGGGCTCAGTGAGCCTTGTTTATTAGGTCGGTATATGAGAGAAACCGACCTAAACCCAAATATAATAGGTTTTGGGATGTATCAGTGCTAAGTTATTCAAATCATGGCCTAGTAATAAACATTTACCAATGAAGGAACTAGGATTTAAGTTAGCAGTGCTATTACTGCTAGTGACGGGGCATAGAGGCCAGACAATTGTAGCATTGTCTTTTGATGGACTAGAGATAGACGACAAGGAGGCAACGTTCGATTTGGAGCAATTACTAAAGTCGAACCGTACAGGGAACCCACTGTCCACGGTACATGTAAATAGTTTTCCAGATGATCGACGTATTTGTGTTGTGTCAGCCATTAGGGCGTTGTGACTCGAACCCGTCTTTTTGGCTCAGTGACTTAAAACAGTCTTTGTGGTTTAGTGACTTGAAACTACCCGTGCATCGTACTGATGCAAGACAACCTTTACGGCTTAGTGACTTGAGTCTTTGTGGTGTATTGTTTGAAACTATCTCTTGGGGGCTCACTGACTTAAAATTGTCTTTGTAATTTAGTGACTTGAAACTACCTACACTTCAACATTTATGCAAACCCTCAAGAATGGCTTTACAATGGAAGAGTTCAAGGTTGCCAAACATCGCAAGATGAGCATAAGCATCTTTATATTATATAATTGCTATAATATTAATACATGATATTAATTAAATACCAATTTCAAAATAGTGCTTCACTTACAGTGTTACTTTACTTACTGAGTCGGATTAACATGTTGCAACGTTATCGTCATGAGGTGTATCGTCAGCAGCAAAGGTAATTTTTATAGTGAGAAAGGATAGATGAAGCAACTTCTATATATAAATTAAGTTAAGTTATATGACTTCAGGGCACCGTCGACCTACATATGTGGGCAAAAAAAGGTTCATTTCTTTGCCATAACGATCTGGCATTAGATGCCCATTAGGGCCTAGATCATCCAGAAGAGGATCTGTATGTTAACTGTAACTTACTAAGTTCTAGAACTGATGAAGCTACCTGCAGTGGCTTCTGTTTAAATGGTGGTGATGCATGAGGCTGTCAGGTTATGAGTCTGTTCATGCACGTTCGCAGTCTTTTTACATACTGGCGCCATCTCTGCTGAAACACCCACTTGCGCATTTATTTATTTAGGCAACAATGGTATTACACCAGAGAAACATATTACCGACAAGACATGGTTGGAAATGAATTTTGGCTACAACTTAAGAGATACACACATTAATAAATAATGTCATATAGCTTAATATGATTTCAGTGTCAAAATCAGCATAAAGAGCTTATTTTGCTGCATATGAATACGAAGAAGAATAATCGATGATTAGCCATGTTATGTTATTTTTATTTTTAAACCGGTTGCTTGGTGTAATGCAGTAAACGAAGTATACACGAGTATAAATTAAATGGACCTGGTCCGTATGAGGGAACAAGGCTATCTAATGTGCTGCAACATCCACTTACATTACCCATCTCATAATCAGATAAGGTGACTGATCTGCCTCAGCCCGTTGGGACACCCAGAGATGAACACGCACTTCAAACGACCAGCCAGCACATTGCAGAACAATGCCACTTGATTTAAGATATTGAAGCATCCCTAACCCAACGGTACACTGGAGGCAGGTAATCACTTTTGACCTGGAGTTACCTAGCTTGCCCAGGGGCAATTCTCAGCCCTGATGGCATTTGCCCCCACACACCCACGCAGCGAGCTGGTCACATTATACACTAGGGGCGCCCCTATTGGGGAGCGTGCGTGGACTTAGCAAGTCGGGCATCACACTATCACTAAGGCTGTGCACGTACTGAGGGCGAATTCATACAGAACAACATGTTTGCGATCAAATGTTTACCAGGTTAACACAAACCGAAAGAATGACATTATCAATGTGTTCATCCCCATCCAGCTTCCTTGAACCGTACAAAAACCGTTTTTCCCAGCAAAAACGTAGTGCCGAAATCAATAGACCATTTCGTAATAATCCTGGTTAACATTCGAAGAAAAGCATAATGTATTTTACGCCTACCTATATTTGCATAATTCTTTATACGTCTTATAATAGCATATAAATTAATGCAACTAATTAAATTGCAAATTTGATTCACGACTCAATTCATTTAATTATTTAATTAAATCTCGCCATCACCAATATCAACCACCCAGCTTTCAATGGTCAATATTGAAAAGCTTTTAAGATTCAAAAGTATTCAATATTTAATTATGCCCTTTCATCTCAATCTTAGTTCGGCATTTGATGATGCTTAATGACTTGATTGTGAAAAACTGAAAAGAGAGTTCCCACAAATGCAAGACGGCGCTGCAGCCTGGCAGACATTCTCGGTGAATGTTAGCAACACGTCTCTTCGCCCAATAAGCCGTGCATCCCTAACCTCGTATACTACTTGCTACTACTGACGCACCATCCGATACCACTCTGCGCTGAATGAACAACACGTCAGGGTCACTACACTCAACCCTGCACACTGTGCTCTGCATTCAAAGTATCTGGGAGGCAAGATGCGTAGGCACACGCCATCAATTGTGCAATTCGCCAGACACTGAGACAGCCGGGCCACCAGGAAGGCAGCGGGTATACACACACTCAAGTAACAACCGGCCAGAACCAGCATCCAGAGAACAACCGTGAGTACTCGGCCCACATCAGGCCAGCCCTCACAATGCTAACACTGAGGGCATGCACACACTCAAGTAACAACCGGCCGGAACCAGCGTCCAGAGAACAACTGTGAGTACTCGGCCCACATCAGGCCAGCCCTCACAACGCTAACACTGAGGGCATGCACACACTCAAGAAACAATCGGCCAGAACCAGCATCCAGAGAACAACCGTGAGTACTCGGCCCACATCAGGCCAGCCCTCACAACGCTAACACTGAGGGCATGCACACACTCAAGTAACAACCGGCCAGAACCAGCATCCAGAGAACAACCGTGAGTACTCGGCCCACATCAGGCCAGCCCTCACAACACTAACACTGAGGGCATGCACACACTCAAGTAACAACTGGCCAGAACCAGCGTCCAGAGAACAACCGTGAGTACTCGGCCCACATCAGGCCACCCCTCACAACGCTAACACTGAGGGCATGCACACACTCAAGTAACAACCGGCCAGAACCAGTGTCCAGAGAACAACCGTGAGTACTCGGCCCACATCAGGCCACCACTCACAACACTAACACTGAGGGCATGCACACACTCAAGTAACAACCGGCCAGAACCAGCATCCAGAGAACAACCGTGAGTACTCGGCCCACATCAGGCCAGCCCTCACAACGCTAACACTGAGGGCATGCACACACTCAAGTAACAACTGGCCAGAACCAGCGTCCAGAGAACAACCGTGAGTACTCGGCCCACATCAGGCCAGCCCTCACAACGCTAACACTGAGGGCATGCACACACTCAAGTAACAACCGGCCAGAACCAGCGTCCAGAGAACAACTGTGAGTACTCGGCCCACATCAGACCAGCCCTCACAACGCTAACACTGAGGGCATGCACACACTCAAGTAACAACCGGCCAGAACCAGCGTCCAGAGAACAACCGTGAGTACTCGGCCCACATCAGGCCAGCCCTCACAACGCTAACACTGAGGGCATGCACACACTCAAGTAACAACCGGCCAGAACCAGTGTCCAGAGAACAACTGTGAGTACTCGGCCCACATCAGGCCAGCCCTCACAACGCTAACACTGAGGGCATGCACACACTCAAGTAACAACCGGCCAGAACCAGCGTCCAGAGAAGAACCGCGAGTACTCGGCCCACATCAAGCCAGCCCTCACAACACTAACACTGAGGGCATGCACACACTCAAGTATCAACTGGCCAGAACCAGCGTCCAGAGAACAACCGTGAGTACTCGGCCCACATCAGGCCACCCCTCACAACGCTAACACTGAGGGCATGCACACACTCAAGTAACAACCGGCCAGAACCAGCATCCAGAGAACAACTGTGAGTACTCAGCCCACATCAGGCCAGCCCTCACAATGCTAACACTGAGGGCATGCACACACTCAAGTAACAACCGGCCAGAACCAGCGTCCAGAGAACAACCGTGAGTACTCGGCCCACATCAGGCCACCCCTCACAACGCTAACACTGAGGGCATGCACACACTCAAGTAACAACCGGCCAGAACCAGCGTCCAGAGAACAACCGTGAGTACTCGGCCCACATCAGGCCAGCCCTCACAACGCTAACACTGAGGGCATGCACACACTCAAGTAACAACCAGCGAGAACCAGCATCCAGAGAACAACCGTGAGTACTCGGCCCACATCAGGCCACCCCTCACAACGCTAACACTGAGGGCATGCACACACTCAAGTAACAACCGGCCAGAACCAGCGTCCAGAGAACAACCGTGACTACTCGGCCCACATCAGGCCACCCCTCACAACGCTAACACTGAGGGCATGCACACACTCAAGTAACAACCGGCCAGAACCAGTGTCCAGAGAACAACCGTGAGTACTCGGCCCACATCAGGCCAGCCCTCACAACGCTAACACTGAGGGCATGCACACACTCAAGTAACAATCGGCCAGAACCAGCATCCAGAGAACAACCGTGAGTACTCGGCCCACATCAGGCCACCCCTCACAACGCTAACACTGAGGGCATGCACACACTCAAGTAACAACCGGCCAGAACCAGCGTCCAGAGAACAACCGTGAGTACTCGGCCCACATCAGGCCACCACTCACAACACTAACACTGAGGGCATGCACACACTCAAGTAACAACCGGCCAGAACCAGCGTCCAGAGAACAACCGTGAGTACTCGGCCCACATCAGGCCAGCCCTCACAACGCTAACACTGAGGGCATGCACACACTCAACTAACAACCGGCCAGAACCAGCATCCAGAGAACAACCGTGAGTACTCGGCCCACATCAGGCCACCCCTCACAACGCTAACACTGAGGGCATGCACACACTCAAGTAACAACCGGCCGGAACCAGCGTCCAGAGAACAACCGTGACTACTCACCCTGCATCAGGCCACCCCTCACAATACTCACACGGAGGGCATGCATGCAGTCAAGTAACAACCGGCCAGAACCAGCGTCCAGAAAACAACCGTCATTACTCACCCTGCATCAGGCCACACCTCACAATGCTCTCACTGAGGTTACCTCACACACTGTTCAGCAAAGACACGCAAAGTCTCACACACACAACAAACACCACACTAGATCTAAATAGTCCATAAATACGATAATCAAAACATGGGAGAATACGGGTAGCTGAAAATTCAAACCTGCATGTGGTGGAGGTGGGTCTAACAATAGTATCATTCAACCTCAACATTTCGTGTGAGATAAGATTAGGATGAACAAATAGTGAGATAGAAGCACGCCACCAATGGGAAATAACGGATAGAATTTGGAGACATTACATATGTTCAGGTATATTTAGTACTACCTCGGCTTCTCCTATACATAAGCACTATATAGCAACTGTAGAAAGGTTCACGAAAATCACGGCCTGATGACAACGATGCCTGTTTAGTATGCACGCCACGGCATGCCGGAGTGTGACTGAACCCGAGCTCTGCCCAAGCCAGTACATGTTCCACCCACTGACGGCGTCTGGCACAAGTGATAGGCATTCGTTGAGTGCGGCTTCAGGAGGCGGCTCGGTGTCAGTGTGTTCCCATGTTCGGGTATTTTATCACATTTCTTCCGCAGTGGATCAATACTTATCAACCTTAATGCCCGAAGTGTGACTCTCGGTTAATCTGCGTTGTGTGGGGTGGGGAAGGGCAGCATGTGCACGCCGTGATGGAGTGCTTCAGGTTGCCCTTTGTTGCGGCGTGTGAGAATCATCTCGCTTTTAGGATGCGCTAAAACATCGCTTTGTGGAAGCAATTCCACCAGTTTCAAATCTCAAGTATATTTGCCCGATCATTTATCACTTAACATCTACATTACTAGTTCTTCTCACTTATAAAAAGCTCCAATCAAGTTTGCATTAAACTCCCTTGGCTGGAGGTATCTATTTAGGACTCAAATGAAACAATTACACTATTTGCATCACCAATCAGTTACTCTGTTGATTTTAAAAGTGGTTGCCATAAACGAAGCACTCAAATTTAATCTGAAATGTTCACATATTGGCTCACCGTGAGCAGGGCCCCGATACTAAGTTCACATAGAAATTGCCCTCCCCGGCCCAGAGATGGAGGGAACTGTTAACTCTCACTAACCATCTTAACCAGTCTTTGGAGTATGGTACCCCCTCCCCCTCCCCCCCCCCCCTACATACCAATCATTTCTGATTTCAGGTTAACTAGAACTATAATGGATGCTTCTTTATCTATCCATACAGGACTGAGAACTGACAAGAATATGAAAAACACACATGTTCAAAGAAACAGTACACAGAAATATAAGTATGATATGGGGTCATGCATGTACAAGCCATACAAGAGTGTCACATGACACAGAGCATACAGGTGCCACGGAGGTGCAGGTTGCATCAGGTAACCAGAGACACATAGCTCAAATGGTACAAAATCGGCCGATTGTACCAAGATAACACGGCGGTCAACTGACTCGGAGGGTAGCCCTGTGTGTCGAACCAGAGGCACGGCGCACCACTGGATGCGGGCCAGGCCTCAGTTGATATAAAAGCGGCCTGTTGCGATTGGCTCACTGTGAGAGAACTGCCCCAGGCACTTCTATATCAGCTACGCGCGGATTGGTTCATTTGAAGCAGAACTGGCTGCCACTACACAAGACAATGCTGAGATCAAGTTAAAATAGATATTGCCTCACTGATTACCAGAGATGACATGTGGCCGACTATAAGTGAAAGGGCAGCTACATCATGAAAGGGCAGCACCCCACATATAGCATTCCGTGAAAATAAAAATAAATTGAAAAGAAAGGAAAGGAAAAGACAAAACATGCATTAAAAGCCCGTGCTTCATTCCGCCTATCCTGAAAAGGACTCGAGCAGCCTCGTTCTGGTTAATGGTCTGTAATATTTGGATACTAAAATTGACGGTGCTTGGATCAGTGCCAGTCATGTCCAAAACTACCGGTCATAATCTCGCTGCTATTGTATTCCGGCTAGCGCGGATGAAATCCGACCTCTCCAAAGTGCTCCCACTCACCGACAACAGCAGGGGTCCTGTCCACAGGCATGGCGTGGTAGTTCATATCCACAATCAGAACGACAGCCACCCCACCATCTCCGACACCGCAGTCCGTAGTCACGTCCCGTGCAGCTAAAGGCATCCACGTGCAGCTCCGAAACGACAGCCATGTTTGTAGCGAGTTACACGGTGTCGTCCACGTCCACATAAAACAACCTGCCTACCCCCTTCTACACTCCCCCCCAACACACACACAACTGTACATTGACATACGAGGCGATGATTTCAATTAAGATCCAAGTTATCTGATTTTCCGCCCATTAATTACGCCTGAATGGTACGTGACGGCTGGAGAGGCGTGTCAGCCGCAGTGATGGAATGACGAGGTGTGATGCGGCAACTGTCGCCAGGTATCACCCATCCGACCATTAGCACCTCACACTGCCCACTGTCACAGGCGCACTGCAACAGACCACCACCCACAACATGCCCTTAGTTTAACCACCCAGCCTGTTTGAACGGCAAACTACAGAAAGGATGCCCACACATGCCACCGAGCGTATTAATCATACCATTCTCTTCGTTTTAAGAATATCGACAATAACGACTACCTAGAAGTGAAAATACGATTCTTTTTTTAATCATAAATATGATTTCAATCCCGTTGGGAGTGTACCTACCTGATGAATGCTACATGCCGGTTACTTTGTCAGGCACTTGTCCCCAGGATCCATCTACTTGATGCTGAAGTCGTCCACACTCATGTGTTAAGCAACAGTATTGTGTGTTGTTGTTTGACATCCTAGCAACATATATTGTCAGGACGGGGAATGACTTGTGACAGTGCACACTCATAGCGACTTTTTAGTGCTACTACTGGGAAATCAGGACACCGGCACCATGACCCAATATCCCACTCAGTCACATTATCCTGACATTGAGCTAACCAGTCCTTGACCTATCCTATTAATGCCGAGCGCATAGGAAGTAACAAGTATCAATTTTGAAGTCATTGGTTTAACTCGACTGGGAACCGAACTCCCGACCTTCCGCACGCGAGGACCGCGCTCTACCGATTAGGCTACCGCGCCCGGTGTTAAGCAGCAGTTGTGCTGCCTGTGGGAGACGGGTGCTATTAGGGCCCCTCAAATCTAACCCTGAATGGGTGCGGTGCCACGATGCCGCACTCTGTCCATTAAGTGGGTTCTGAGGAAAGGGGGCCAACTCCAAGGTCACCAGCACATTGCACGCACGCCACTTTTAACTGCGGGCTGCGCGACCTCAAGCACAGCGTCACGAGGGCGTCTCACCCGGTAGGTGGCAGGAATGCAATTTTAATCTTTATTTCAGCGAAAGAACTTCCACCATATTGCCTTTCTGTAACTGTGTGACTTTGCTAGATCGGTTCATAATTTCGAATTATGGGTAATTCGAGGATGACCCCCCCCCCCCCCGCTCCATCCTTTCCCCCCTTCATCCCACTCATCTCCAACCCCCTCCAGTTCGACCGCAGAGTTGGCTCAAGCCCCCCCCCCCCCCCCCCCGCCCCCCTCCCCCCCCCCCCCCCCCCCCGCACCCGCTGTCGTGCAGACAGTAGAGTATCCACCTGTGAATATGTTGGTCATCCTACCGATCCTGCTCAGTGGACACAGTTGTAGTTTGGGTTATTTTTCGTTCCAACCAGTGGTCCACAACTGCTTCATCAAAGGCTGTGGTATGTGCTGTCCTGTCTGTGGGAAAGTGCATATAAAAGACCCCTCGCTGCTTATCGGAAGGAGTAGCCTATTTGGCGGCAGCAGGATTCCTCCAAGGAAATATGTCAGAATGACCATATGTTTGACATTCAATAGCCGATGAGAAAAATCTCTGTGCTCTAGAGGTGAGGTTAAATAAAACAAACTTCCCTTTCCGCCCACCTGCTCGTTCCCCCACCCTTAATACACAAGACCAGTCCCTGACTTCTCTACAGACAGCCAGTCCAGCAGGATGCCTCCTTCCCCTTTCTTCTCCACACTCACGCACTAGATGTGTGCAAATGGCCTCAGATCCCCTTCAGCCTTTTGTTCCGACAACGTCCCCCCTCACTCCGGCCAGTAGCCTGCTTCCCCTCGTCTTCTCCCCCTTCACTATCCCCTACTGCCTCTTCCCGCTCCCACACACCCCTCCCCGCTTCAGACCTCCCTTCCCCTTTGCACTGACCTCACATTTACATTACCGTTTGCTGCACCTTTGCCTGTATTCGTTACCTTTATTAAACTCACGCCCAAACCTACTCGGTGTCCTCCTTCTCGAATCAGTTGATTTCATACAAGTAAATGTGTGACTAGTAAAAGGTGATAACTCGAAAGGTCTAGCATTGACTCACATATAAAACAAATGACTTGGAAGAGTTAACCTACACTCTACATATGTACAATATTAATAATAATAATATAAAAGAGCTTACAATTAAGAAAGCTGAGAGAGCCAATTCTGTAATCTATAATCGTATTCATTTGTGTAATGAGATACCCTTAGATGATTCCCTTTAACAAAAAAGCTAGCTGCCTTTGGCCAATGCTGCATCAGCGAATATCTGCATGGTCAGCAGAGAATGTGTATAGTTAAGGACAGTTAGCAGCAACAATAGAGGGGTCGGCGAGTGAATAAGGGCACACAAACCATTAACATCAATCAGAGCCACCGCTGCCTTGGTCAGTAGCGGCTCTGAATGAGTGGCATCTCAACACGAGGGCAGAGACCGCATCCCTTCTGAGTATGGGGACATTGCAAGGAGACCCACCCGCACCAAATATATGGTCTAAGAAACTGGCGGGTATGAGTAGATCAGGAAAGCTGCTACTAGTACAACCCATGATGGCAGTTGCGCTATGCGAAGCAATGTCAGATTATTAGACACTACATATTTAAAATGCTGGATTTGCGTACTGCTATCGTGATGGTGGCTACTCGTACCAAGCGTCTATGGAGCTTTCGGAAATCACATTCAGTTCTAACTGTAGACTATTATTATTGTGCATGTCCTACCGACTGCCTTGTCTGACCATGCCCGTGGATGACGCTATTCGTGACAAGTTTATCACAATTGCAAATATAAACCCCAGGTCGCCTATTGTCACAATAAATATCAGCTGTCCATCTCACATTTTAATTATTTGTATTTAATGTAAATTAAATAACGCATTAAGTGATATGATTGTAGTAAATGACTTGCGAGGCACTGCCCTAGCACACTCTGCATAACATACGTAGGTCTCAAGTAATGAATCTTAATATTAAATCAATCAACAGCGTGGAACCCATATCGATGCAATAGGAAACGTGCATAAAGTACGTCACGTTATTGCATTCATGTCCAAAACACCACCCTGTGTCACCACTTCCATGCCACGGTTAGTACACACCCACATAAAGTATGGTTGTGTTGACAAAACAAAAGTTACCATGCATGTGATCTGCCGGCATGCTGCAGGGCGGGCAGGTGTCGTAAGGAGGTTACCATGCATGTGATCTGCTGGCATGCTGCAGGGCGGGCAGGCGTCGTAAGGAGGTTACCATGCATGTGATCTGCTGGCATGCTGCAGGGCGGGCAGGCGTCGTAAGGAGGTTACCATGCATGTGATCTGCTGGCATGCTGCAGGGCGGGCAGGTGTCGTAAGGAGGCTACCATGCATGTGATCTGCCGGCATGCTGCAGGGCGGGCAGGCGTCGTAAGGAGGTTACCATGCATGTGATCTGCCGGCATTCTGCAGGGCGGGCAGGCGTCGTAAGGAGGTTACCATGCATGTGATCTGCCGGCATGCTGCAGGGCGGGCAGGCGTCGTAAGGAGGTTACCATGCATGTGATCTGCCGGCATGCTGCAGGGCGGGCAGGTGTCGTAAGGAGGTTACCATGCATGTGATCTGCCGGCATGCTGCATGGCGGGCAGGTGACGGTCCGGGTGTGTGACTTACTGGGGCCATCAGCCACTAATATATCATATCGGGCACAATCATTGTTTGTCGGTCTACGTTTCTATACTTTTCAACAGTCCACGTGACAGAATTTACATTAAGCATCTGCTCTTTGAACGCCCGCACCATTCATTAGAACACGGCGGAAAGCATTAATGGTGTTGTTAGTGAAACGATTCATGAAGTTGGTTCCAGTGGGAGGTTTACTGGAAATCCAGCGGAAATCGTCATCACCATTAAAAACGCATCCCTTATCTATCCCGCTAGCAGCTATTTGCATTTCTCTAAGCCACGAGGCCGCGGGGCAGTGGTGGCAGTAGTGGGGCAGTGGGGGCAATAGCGGGGCAGTGGTGGCAATAGCGGGGCAGTGGTGGCAGTAGCGGGGCAGTGGGGGCAGTAGCGGGGCAGTGGGGGCAATAGCGGGGCAGTGGGGGCAGTAGCGGGGCAGTGGGGCAGTAGCGGGGCAGTGGTGGCAGTAGCGGGGCAGTGGGGGCAATAGCGGGCAGTGGTGGCAGTAGCGGGGCAGTGGGGGCAATAGCGGGGCAGTGGGGGCAGTAGCGGGGCAGTGGTGGCAGTAGCGGGGCAGTGGGGGCAATAGCGGGGCAGTGGGGGCAATAGCGGGGCAGTGGGGGCAATAGCGGCAGTAGCGGGGCGTTGGGGGCAGTAGCGGGGCAGTGGGGGCAATAGCGGGGCAGTGGGGGCAATAGAGGGGCAGTTGGGGCAATAGCGGGGCAGTGGGGGCAGTCGCGGGGCAGTGGTGGCAGTCGTGGGGCAGTGGGGGCAATAGCGGGGCAGTCGCAGGGCAGTGGGGGCAATAGCAGGGCAGTGGTGGCAGTAGCGGGGCAGTGGGGGCAATAGCGGGGGCAGTCGCGGGGCAGTGGGGGCAATAGCGGGGCAGTAGCGGCAGTCGCAGGGCAGTGGGGGCAGTCGCGGGGCAGTGGTGGCAGTAACGGCAACAGCGGGGCAGCGGGGGCAATAGCGGGGCAGGGGTGGCGATAACTAGCAGACTACATCGACACACACGAGAAGCCACTAAGACCGTACACACAAAGATGGGTCATGTAGCGACCACCCACTCTCCCATCACACGTGAAGTACTTAGTGCCAGTTTCTTAGCAGCACCGGCACCGTGACGTAATCTATGTATTATTGTCACAGGGCGTTATTATGGTAAGAAACTAATTGTGGCACTAATACTACCAGCAAAAGGTGCGATAGGTGGCCGCGAAGGGGTGACGGTGGAAACAACCCCAAATAGATTACCCGTTCTCATTCCACCATTTGTGTCCCCCAAATAGATTACCCGTTCTCATTCCACCTTTTGTGTCCCCCCAAATAGATTAACCATTCTCATTCCACCTGTTGTGTCCCCCAAATAGATTACCCTTTCTTTTGTGTCCACCTGGAAACATCACGCCCCCTGGACACTTAGCCATCACACACCTGTATGATGTCAGATAAGCGGCAGGTGTCACCGAAAACTCACCGACCAGTGGAAACGCACATGCGCACTGCCACGCACGGCGTCCCGGAAGTGGCGGGCAGACGCCACTGGTGGTGGCCGCAGTCAGTCACCGGCCCCGTGTAAAATATTCCCACTTTTTAGGTCTGGTTCATAAATAAATAATAGTAATAAATTCTAAAATATCTCCTTTTCACAAACTCATGTGAAGCATTAAGAAAACTGTTTTAATCATATTTAAATCATTCAGTTTTTTCTCTAAAATCATTATAATAATATTCCAATTATATAAGTACCACTATAAAACCTCTCTAATAATACCTAATTCATTCTATTATGTTGGTAAATACTATGCATAATATTCAAACCAAGTTGTGAAACCATGGTAGATTATGTATATTAAGTGAATTGATAATTAATATCAGATTGTTCTAACATTCTACATCAAATATAACCACTGGAGATATGAACTCTGGAAAATTACTCTATTGGTATACTTACAAGTATTACTGAATTGAAGTCTATTGGTATTATATATTGTATAAAGGGAGGTAAATGCTGAAACTAAGGACAGCATATACAGTTGCTGCAGACAGTGGTTTCTTCACCCAGACAAATAGTCTGTGAAGAATGCCACAGAATGGGTACAATAATTAAGTTAAGAAACTGACTTCTGTGTGCCTGTTATGGTATGATTTACAGATGCCAGTATAGTGTTAGCACACTGGTGACAATGCATGGGGGCTGTGTGTGTGTGTGTGTGTGTGTGTATGTGTGTGAGTGTTTGCAGGACCTGCCAAATCCAGGTGTCAGGCTGGAGGTGGGAGATGGAGTGTCTGTGTCTGTGTGTGGTGAGCCCTCCCTGCCCCACCTGGTGGCAGTTTGCTGAACTAAAGATGATAAAATATGTAATTCTCAAAGTAAGGCATGTAGAAACTCCTACTATTTTGGAGTTGTCCCAATCTAAGGGACTGGTGACCACTGGTGTTATGTAAAGATAAATAGGGTTGATACTCCCATATAAGTGTGATTGGTGAACTTGATGGAAAAATATGTATCTGACTTGGGGTGGGTGGGTTGGCCCCCCACCCCCTTACCCAGCAGGGGGGAGGGGGCTGGTGGGAGTGGTGGGGGTCCACCGACTCCCACCCTGCCTCCCCCACCACTGACTGGAGGAGTCAGCCAATGAAATACCACATTACTGTCTCTGACTGAGGAGACTCCCAGCAACCTGTATTTTGTCATTTGTTCTATCTGAATAAAAGAGCTGGGCAGGGGGTGTTGCAGGCAGATGACCTGGAGACAGCACAGCATGAGGAGCTAACCACCCCTCCCTACTAGACTTTACCACACCTAATTTCTGTTGGGTTACTATTTCTTGGAAGAGATATAGTAAGCAAATATAGTAAGCAGATCATCGCTTGAATAATATCATACATTAGTGCTTTCCGGCCTCCACACACAGAAGTTAGGGTTCTATTTCCCATCAATATTCTAGCGTGTAAAATACTGCTAGTTAACACCCGGGCATTCAGGTGAACGCAGCTCCTCACAATCGGAAACCTGGACATTCAAATTTGTTCGCTTTCATTCGTATGTCTATGGGCTTATGTGTTTCGTTGAGTTGCAAAATGTGTGATGATGACAAAGAGTGAATAAATGATGAACAAGCAATACTGACTCCACCTGGATAGCTGAGACTGAAGGTGGAATGCCGGCTGCTCGTGCCACAGCCTGGTATCACGGCACCACCAGCGGGGTAGTTCTACTGACAGTTCACCGACCATTCTGGTTACAATTAAGTGGCGTAGCACAGAGGGCTACATGAAGTGCACAACAATGCGAATGCAATTGACATGAATACTGTTTCATTGAATTCTTCTCAACAAGCACAGCACCCGTACAGTGGTACTTTTGCTACGCTTGTTGTGGCGCTTTCTGTGAGGGGGCATGTTAGTGATGCGTGGATCGGGTGTTTTATGGCGGTGTTAAAGGTGATGCGCGGGGCTCTTCTATTGCGACTGACTGTCGGGTTACCCTGGGTGACCTGCAGGGGACTGCAAGATGTGTCTGTAGTGGAATAAATACCGCACTCAGACAGACAAAGGGGCGGGATATCATCCATCACACGAGACAATTGTGTTTATTGTCAGCAGCCCGGTGAACAATGGTGGCGGCCGCTGTTCGGGAAGACTCAGTCAACGGCCACACACTAAGTCCTATGTTATGGCCCTGTCACACTACGACGTAATGACGTCAGCGTAGGGAGAACGTGAAGAACGTTGAACTTCTCAGCGTAGTATGCAAATTTGGGCACAAGTTGAACGTGGATGCAGCGTAGTGGACGAGAGCGTAACGTCGGTAAAGCGTAGTGATACCGTCAATCACCGAGAGAGGACAACGTCACTACGCTCACGGAACGTTATGAACGTTATCTACATCATGAGACGTTGAACGTATGTTGAATGCACGTTCTCCTGACGTTCTCCTGACGTTCCCATTAAGCCTCGTAGGCATTTGCACTTGGTTTAATGTGGGTCAACGTAGTGGAACGTAGTTGAACGTAGTGAGCAGCATTGGAATAACATCCGTTTAATGTCATTGACGTTCACTGAACTTGAACAGAACGTACAGCGAACATAAACCCTTACGTTCGAGCTACGTCGAAAGTTTTGAACATGTCCAAAACCTTGACGTAACACGATGTAGCTCAACGTCATTCTAATGTCATTCTGACGTCATCATGACGTAACCCAACATAATGACGAAAAAAGACCACGTTAGGCTCACGTTGGCTCGTTACGTCATAGTGTGACAGGGGTATTAGAACCAAGAACACTCTAGTCCAGCACTTGGACAGATTGAACGAACTGACACCTGATAACTAGTATTAGTAACACTGATAAAGAGGCATGCGCCGTTCTCATAATCCTACATTTGTTCCTTCTACAGCAGCAGGAACACAAGTGGCGGAGAATGTTGCCTAGGGCTGTTTAATTTAACTTGCGAGCAAATCCCCCGTGCCCTCACGGCCCTTCCTCTTATATCCACAAAATTAAAAACGGGACGCTTCCACCTCCCACACTGCTCCCGTGACACCGGTAGTTGCCCCCTGCATCACTGCTGACATGCGTGTACATTAAGCCATGGCAATGCGGCTATTGCGTGAGTACACACTGGCACCCGGCGCCTGCCATATAAGGAGGACTTTAAGGCTGTACTTAATGTACGAGCACTCGTACTATGCACACAACTTGGCGTTAGAGCTGAACATCTCCCGCAACCAGCTGCAGATCTGGTGTCAACCCCACCATCTCAAACTACTGCAAGCAAAGCTTGTACAAATAACACCCCAACAAAGCTTACTCAAATTCACTGGTGTTTGAATTCATACATGCTACAATTATCAGTAAAGACGCAAAGCAAAATGACCTGACATATATATGCGCGTACTTCACCGGGCCCTAATAACGGTGACTGGAGGCGATCACCTCATGCCGCATACCCCGGGGCAGGTCAGCGGCAGGCGGGCTGGACTCGGCTTGGAACCGTGGAGCCGGTGCGAGCTCATCCCGGTCCGGACGACTGTAAGCCACGGCTGACTAATACGGGGACACGCCGGCGATCAGCAGGAGGCGCGCAATCATTCATTGTCTGCTTCCTCTTTTAATCCATCCACCCCAATCCTCGTCTATCAACGGCGCGTTTTACTAAGCAGCTCAACGATAAGTTGCACACAAATTAACAACAGTATGCAACGACGTGTGCTCCGTAAAACTGTTCTAAGAAAATAATCCTGATTCATTTGAAGAGGCCATGCCAGTTTTATGGAATGTATGGTGCATCCCACACAAAATCCTTTACACGATCAATATGCATTGCTCAGTATTATTATTACATGCGCTATGAATTGGCTACTATGGTTGATTACTCTGACCAAATATAAAAAACAGTGTTAAAACGTGTTCTTTTAATTATTTTTTAAACGCCATGGAAGGAATTATCTTTATTCATTAAATGAGAGCAAACGATGGTGTCACACCCCACAACGAACAGCAGGTGCCCCATGGAACGTGTAGCCAGGCCAATCTCCACTGCTGGAATATAAAGTAAAGCACTACCGCGATTCGAACTTATGCAGCCCTTTAATGCTTCACAACCATAATATTCCCCTGGTGCATATTTGGTTATATATGTAGTAAATTGTGGTTTACGAATGTCCGGGTGGAGATGACTTTATGAATGCCCCCAGGCGCGGTGGTGGGATCACATGACGAGACCGAGTTGTAATGGTAAACCCTACAGCATAATAAAGACACTTACGTACTAGAGCTTATCGTGTCCAGTCTTCAATACTTTACATGGTGTCAGAGGTAGAACGAACAGTATGGCGCTCACCGGACTGAAAGCACTGGCACCCTTGAGCATGGAAGGAAACCATGCCGTGAATTGGAGGGAGTGGCTGAAATCTTACGAAATATTTGCAACAGCAACAGGGGCGTCCGCAAAAGCAGAACGGGTACAGTGTTGCGTATTTCTCAACATAGCCGGAAAAAAGCTCAAAAGATACACGAAACATTCCACTTCGATGATTCTGATAAAGACAAGTACGCACCGCTTGTGGAAGCATTCACTAAATACTGTGCCGGTAATGAAAACATCACAGTAACCAGATATAAGTTTCATTGTTATAAACAAACGACAGAAGATATGGACACGTTTATTACAGAGGTGAAAAGTAAGATAACTCAATGTGACTTCGGGACACTAGAAGACGCCTTGCTATGCGATAAATTGGCCTGTGGCATTAGAAGTGACAAGTTGCGAGACAAATTACTGCAGAGCGAAGACCTAACATTGAAAAGTGCCTGTCAATCTGCAGATTGAGTGAACATAACACGTCAACATTAAGAAGTGAGTCAAATGCAGTCAAATAGATGCCATTACGCGAAACCAGACGGTGCCACAGTTGAATAGGCAGTATAGTACAGCGCGGCTGCCACCTCCCACATGGAAACGACCGGCGCGCCAGTATCAAGCTAAGGGTACGGGACCAAAAATAGACTGTAGCCGGTGTGGCTATCAACATGTGCGATGGCAATGCCCAGCCAAAGATAAGACATGCATGGCATGTAACAAAGTAGGACATTTCGCCAAAGTCTGCAGGACTGCCAGAGGAAGTGCCAACTCAGTGAACGCTATTGACCTAGAAAGCACTGGAAAGGAAGAAAGATGGACACAAGAGGAGACCGAAAATGCAGAAGACGAGGAACTCTTCATTGGCACGGTGCAACAGAGTACGACAGCCGGTGCTAGTTTGTGGTATGCGGACATACAGCTGTGCAACGTGAAGGTGAAGCTTAAATTAGACAGTGGTTCAGAAGCGAACTTAATTCCAAAGAAACTGTACGACCAGTTGACGAACCTGAAATTAACCAAGACCACGTGCAATTTGATAACTTACACCGGCCAGCGCGTGACGCCCGTCGGTGAGACAGTCATCCGTATGAAGGGTCATCCACTCAAGTTCCAGGTTACAGACACAGGCACACCACTGCTGGGCCGAGATGAGTGTGTCGCACCTCGACTGTTAGCATGGGTGGACGAGCTGACTCGACAAAAAGACGTCTGCATAAAAGCAGCACCGCTGGTAAATGAATACAATGATGTGTTTGGGGGTTTGGGTACGATAAAAGCAAATGCTCACATACATGTAGATAAAAATGTACCACCAGCTATTGACCCTCCTGGAAGAATACCGCATCCGGTAATAAATGATGTAAAGAGTGAATTAGATCGTATGGTAGAATTGGGAGTAATTGTAGCACAGTCAGACTCGACCCCATGGGTAAATTTGATAACCATTGTGCGTAAACCAGGGAAAACCCGAATTTGCTTAGACCCTACCAAGCTTAACAAGGTGATACTGAGAGGTCCTTATCCAACACGCACGATAGAGCAAGTGTTAGCCAAAACGCATGACGCCTGTTATTTTTCAGTGTTAGACGCGAATTCGGGTTATTGGCAAATTGAATTAGACCACGAGAGTTCATTGCTTTGTACATTCAATACACCGTGGGGGAGGTATCGCTATTCCAGGTTGCCCTTCGGCATCAAGACTGCCGGGGATATTTTCATAGAACAGATGAACGTCATGTTAGAAGACTTGGAAGGGGTTAGTGTCATTACAGATGATATTCTAATTTATGGAAAAACAGAAGAGGAACATAACCATAGATTAAAGCAAGTGCTGCAAAGGGCACGGGATGTCAATTTAAAATTAAACCCGACAAAATCAATGATTTGCAAGCAAGAAGTAAATTACGTGGGTCACACATTGTCACCAGCTGGGTTAAAACAAAGTAAAGAACGAATACAGGAAATTGTAGAGATGCCTACCCCTCAAGATAAGCCAGCCCTGCAAAGGTTTTTGGGCATGATAGGATATATCAGGAAATTCATCCCTAACCTGGCGAATGTTACTGCGTCGTTACGTACTGTGTTAAAAAAGGAGGTTGCATGGGATTGGCAAGAAAGTCAAGAAGAGGCGTATCAAAAGTTAAAGAATTTGTTGATAACAGCACCAGTGTTAACTTTCTACAATGTGAAACAACCAATTGTAATGCAGGTAGACGCATGTAATTCCGGACTATGGGCCACCATATTTCAAAATGATAAGCCAGTCTCGATGGCATCAAAAGCCTTGAACCAAGCAGAAATGAATTATGCTATAATCGAGAAAGAATTGTTAGCCATCTGCTTTGGATGCAAAAAGTTTCATGAGTACATTTATGGCAAATCAATAATTGTTCAAACCGACCACAAGCCCCTAGTCTCAATCATGCAGAAACCAATCCATTTGTTGTCCGCCAGGATGCAAAGCATGCAAATGCGCTTGCAAAACTATGACTTAACTGTTATCCATGTTCAAGGCAAATACATGTATTTTGCAGACACCCTGTCACGAGCGCATTCCATAAAGACAACACCTACAAACCTCTTTGACAAGAATGTAATGGTCGCAGAGGTCAGCGTAGCGAGGGGACAGGTTCAACAAATACAACAAGAAACCAACGACGACAGCGTACTTCAGAAAATAATTACACTAACAAAAAAGGGATGGCCAGAAAACAAAAACAGTCTAGATTATGACGTAAGGCCATATTACACGTTCAAAGACGATATCACAGGAGAGCAAAACATGCTATTAAAAAATGACCGAATAATTATTCCAAAGTGAATGCAGAAACAAATACTATCAGTAATACATGAATCTCACATGGGAGTTGTAAAATGTAAGCAGGTGGCCAGAGACAGTGTGTTTTGGCCCGGGCTGAACAAACAGATAGAGGACTTGGTCAATAGATGTGCAACGTGTCAACAATTTCGTAATGCTCAACAAGCTGAACCGTTAATTCCTCATCCCATTCCAGAATTACCATTCCAAAAGGTAGGAGTTGATTTCTTTCAGGTGCATCACTGCACGTTCTTGTTGGTTGTAGATTGTTTGAGTAAATTTCCAGAAATAGTTGAAATGAAATCAACTATGAGTAAAGAAACGATTGAAGAGCTGAAAAAAGTATTCAGTAGAAATGGGATTCCAGAAGTTGTGGTATCGGATAACGGGCCCCAGTTTAATAGTTCTGAATACCGGAAATTCTCAGATGAATATGGGTTTACACCTAAATTTAGTAGTCCTATGTATGTTGAAGAAAACTATTGTAGAAAATGGAGATATACACATAGCCCTATTAAACTATCGTAATGCACATGTGCTGGGACTCAATGTGTCATCAGCCCAGTTGTTAATGTCGAGAGAGCTTCGATCTAAAGCGCCGAAAATTAAAAGAAAGCAGCATCCTAACACAAAGGCCCACATAAGGCCACAAATGAAAAAAACGCCAAGAAATTCAAAAACAAAATTTTGACAGACGGGGTACAATTGTACATTCAACGTTACAAGAAGGGGATAAGATTAGATACGCTGACCAACACGGTAACTGGGTGAAAGGAGTAATTGTAAATCAATCAAACACATACCCCAGAAGTTACAATATAGAACAGGATAGAACAGTCAGGCAGAACCGCAGACACATACTCGAGGGCCCACGAGAGGCGCCGGTCCAAAACAGCACACCAATCAAAACAATGAAAAATGCAGACAATCACTGGGCCGCACAAACAAGTCAACACGAGGGTCAGTCAATCAGATACGTTACACAGCATGGCCGAACAACCAAACCGGTGATTCGATATGGAAGCGAACTACAGCCCAGAGGGAGAAGGGGCACGTAGTGGGGATAAATACAGGTGTTCAAAATGACAAACACCAACAGAACGTAGAATTAAGAGACATACTAATAATAAATCAGTGAGGATTAACCCTGGAAAGCCATTGAGTCGAGTAGAACCTTGATTGTATGATTCGGAAGTGACAGAATGTAATGATAGAAGAATGATACTTTGTGTTACTCGAAAAAAAAAAAATAGTATACAGAATATGGTGAAGAGGCCGGATGAGGGATATTTGTAAGCAATGAGACAACATGGATACTCGTGAAGGAAAGACAGTCGTAATAAGAGCTGTAGTACAGTATAAGATATCTATGTCAGCAGTAAGCGGCCGAGGAGAGCTAATTGCCTTTTGGGGGAAAAAGGGGGATGTAGTATATTGTAGTTTACGAATGTCCGGGTGGAGATGACTTTATGAATTCCCCCGGGCGCGGTGGTGGGATCACATGACGAGACCGAGTTGTAATGGTAAACCCTAAAGCATAATAAAGACACTTACGTACTAGAGCTTGTCGTGTCCAGTCTTCAATACTTTACAATAGACACATAGAAGAAAACTCGCCAAAAGTTGTGATGGAAAGCAATGCACCGTTCCTGTTCTAGGGGGTACCTTTAATGCAGATGATGTTTGTACCATATTTCTCACATGGATTTCTTAGTAAAGACAGAAAGAAACCTTACGCAAGTTATAGCCCTGTCACATTACGACGTTTCTCTCCAACGCGCGTCGACGTGTGTCACTTTTAGGCGAAACGCCGGGAGACGTCTGGAAGCATTACGCGCGTGTTATGCGCGCGTCAGTACACTTTGATTGACAGCGACGGTCGTCGAGGAACGCCGGCGCGCGTCATGGCACATCGAAAGTTGTGCATGCACAAAACTTTCGACGACCGACAACGCGCGTCAACATGTGGGCGCAGACGTTATGGGGACATTAGGAGGATGCTGAGACATGTTAGAAGCACATTGGACAAACGTTGCTCAGACATTGCTTAACGTCGATATTTTTTCGAACGACTGCGAGCATTCCATCAGCGTGTCGGTAACGTTCGATCTACATTTGCATAACATGTATCAGACGCGCTCTTGGCGTTTCTCCAGTGTTTCTCGATGCGTTGGACGTGTTGGCCGCGTGTCTGGCGCTCGCTTAACGTTGGCGGGTGTTCTGTTAATGTTTTGTGAACGTTTAGCGAACGTTTCGTCAGCTTTTTGGGTTTAGGTATATAAAGATAGGGATTTCCATGTTTGGCCAGAACAGCTCAGCTCTTGGGAGGTGATGGATGTCCCTGCAAGGCACGTGGGGGAATACAAACTAGCCATTCTCCAATATCACCATGATGTTAACCAATTACTACTTTACCATCTGAGAAGAAGAAGACGACGTCAAAATACCAGAAAGTGGATGAGAGCATGGATCTGGAGGAGGCGGCAAGAGTTTGGTCTGTATGACCAGCTTCTGGTCGAACTGCATAATGAGGACACAGCTTCTTTCATAAACTTCATGCGGATGCCTCCCCAGATGTTCGACGAGATGCTAGCCAGAGTGGGTCCTCGGATAACTAAACAGTACACAACGTTCCGAGAACCGCTGGAGCCTGGCCTGAAGCTTGCCCTCACTCTACGTCACCTAGCCTCTGCCTACATGAAGTTTGGGTGGAGGGTCCCCCACAACACGCAATCACTCATTGTGAGAGAGGTGTGTAAAGCAATCATCGCCGAATACATCGACGAGACCATGACCTGCCCCACGACTCCTGATGGATGGCGTGCCATCTCAGAAAAGTTCATGGCGAGCTGGAACTTCCCCCACACATACGGAGCACTAGATGGGAAACATATCGCCTGCCGGTGTCCCCCAAAGAGTGGATCCCTCTACTACAACTACAAGGGGTTCTACTCGATCGTTCTCCTGGCGCTCGTTGATGCCCACAACAAAATCATCTGGGAAGATGTTGGTGGAACCGGTTCGGCATCAGATGCGCAGGTTTACAATGCCTCCGAGCTGAAGGCGGGTGTCGAAGATGGTACTTTGGGTCTCCCTGCCAGCGACCCTATCGTGGACGGACAGAACGCTGTACCCTACTTCCTGATCAGTCACTATGTGTTTGCCCAACGGCCCACAATGATGAAACCGTACAGCCGGAGGGGTATGACGCATGAACAACGCATCTTCAACTATAGGATTTTGCAAGCTAGGAGAGTCGTGGAGAATGCTTTTGGGATCCTGGCCAACCGATTCCAGGTTCTGCTCAGCACGCTGCAGCACCACCCCTCCACCGTGAAGCTCATCGTCACAGCGTGCATGGTCCTACACAACATGATGAGGATGCGATATCCCTTGCTCCAGAACCAGCAGCTAGACCGTGAAGATAATGGAGAGCACACCATCATCCCCGGACCATGGAGAGGGCCTGAACCTGCCAGACCTCCCCGGTCCCGTACCTGCCATGAACACTGGCTCCAGGGGGGGAAAGGAGCAGCGCAATCTCCTCAAGGACTGGACAAACTCCCCAGCCGGTGCCGTTGAATGGCAGGACAATATGATCTAGTGATGTGTTTGTACTGTGATGATATTGTACAGTGATCTGTGTTATTTGTGATATGTAGTGTGAAACTTGTATACATAATGTGATACTTCTATTGGTTTAAATAAAAGGTATCAATATCTGTTGTTGATACCGAACCATACTTAACATGTTTGTTATTAATTTGAGTGGACTAGGTTTCTTTTATGTTTTCTTGGGCCAATTATATATAGGCTGACAAAGTTACATGTCACTTTATTAAACTGGGTGGGGAGGGTTACTTATATACAGTGACAAAAACCAACGGGGGGTTATTCCCCCATGAAATTGTTTAAATGCTTAAGTTACAATGGTGCAGTCTCACACCTACTAGGCCATATTTTGGGGTGGAAATGTCAGTTATTACTATTTGGTGGGGAGCATATAAGACAGACAAATTTACATGTCTGATATAAATAGGGAGGGGAAGGTTACTTTATGGGGAAGTTTAAATACCTGTGAAGGCAAAAATGTAACTGTTCACTTATTTAAAGGGGGGGTGGCCGGTGCTTAGTTTTAGATGTGAGATTACATTTTGTATATTGTACTTATAATTTCTTACAATTTATTTGTAGCACATTGCATTTGTATCATAAGGATAAGTAATGTTTACAAAGAATTATAAAGAATTACACTCAGAGACGTAAATGTGGAGTAAAATACAGAGACTTATTTACAAACATTTGATAAATACTTTACAGGCACATAGTTATAAAATAGGAAAAAATAATCATATATACAATATTACAAGTACAAACAATAAATATATACACATATGTATGACAAGAAATCACTCCTGAGTGTCTGTTGCTGGGGGTGGGGGGGGGGTGTCCAGTGGGCCCGCAGGAGCAGTAGCCAACAGGTCCTGCGCCTCTATGTCTATATTTGTCCCAGTGGAGATGGCCGACAGCCCGGACAGATTCAGCGAATTGTCCCCTCGTGTTGGAGTGGTGGACTCCGTCAGCACGGTTTGGGCCTCAACCCACGCCCTGACGGCAGTGCTGGTGCTGGGCGCGCGCGGTGTTGGTGGACGTGCTGTCGGTGCTGTTGGTTGTTTTGGTTCTGTTGGTGCAGTTGCTGCTGGACGTCCAGCTGTTGGTGACTGCATCCCCACCGGTGGAGGCGGACCCATGGGCTGCTGTCCAAACACAGTCGGTGGCTGCAGTACATGTGGCAGTACATGTGGCATTACGTGGGGTGCCGGGTGGGGCTGCGGCGGTCCCATCGGCTGGTGCTGGGTGACCAGGGTGCCAGCCAGCAATGGCTGCATCATGTACTGCGTGACATACTCTTGGTGGGGATGCGGCTGGTACATCTCACTCGATGGACAGGAGGACGCCTGAGAAGATGCAGACTGCCACGACGGGGTGACATGGGTGACATGGGTGGAACCCACTTCGCTGTCCACATCGTCATCGAGCACTTCGGTCAGCACGCAACATATGCCAATCCGCACCTTCGTCGCTTGGCCATTGCGCATGGTCATCAACGTGTCCCTGACAAAGGTGCCAATTGCGGCCTCCACCGTCATCTGCTGTGCTGGAGCGGGCTGCAGCAGCTCCCCCGAGCGGGCCACGCGAACCTCGAGAGTAGCCAGGAGACTTGTGTCCTGCTGTGCTCTGCTTTGGGGGGCTGCACGTGGGCGTGTGGGCCGCTCATCGTCGCTCATGATGAGGAGGTCGGCGCAGGCCGACTCGGCAGACCCCATATCCCCCTGAGCTGCGCTGATGGTGCCAAACACCTGCAAGACACAATAAGAAAGCACAATAAGTTACATGAATATGTATTAGGGACAAGTGTAAATACAAACAACCACACGATTGCAAATTAGAATACCCTTACAATATATAATGAGTCAGACTCACGAAAATATCCCAATTGTCGACTGTTGTTGCCGTCGAGCATTGGATGTGGGCGTCGATGGGCATAATTAGAGGTTATATACAAAAATATGGATTGCCCATAATTAGGTACATCATACAAAAAACAACCCCATTGCAAATCCTAATGGGATTCAAATAAATACAAACGAGCTTCTACATTATCACGGCCACAATAAAAAAATTATGATACCAACAAAAAATTACAGATTTATCCAGAATGATTTATCCAGAACGATGAATTAAATGCACAGGCTTGGAAGTTACAATATCCTGTAAAATATATCGTACTTACAGTTCTGCACGGCTCAGGCCAGTGCCTGACGACTGCACTGAGGAACTGGAACTTCTGCAGTACCCACTCATCCCTCTTGCTGCGCACCGGGGCCCCGTCACCGTTTTTTTCTTATGTAGCCTTGTGTTGCAGTCACGCAGGGACTTAAACCAGCCCTGCAGATGGCCGACACTCTTGCCCATCAAATCCGCCTGGTCCTGCCACAGCTTGGATTTCTTGTCTGTGCGCCTGTATTCTGTCAAGCGCACGTTCCAGAGGATTGGGTTGTCTTGGAGGAACTCAAGCATCAGTTCCTCCTCTGCTTCCGTGAGAGTGCAGTCGCACTTCCTGACACTCTTTCTTCCCCCCCCCTGCTGCAAGGATGTGGAGGCGACGGATGAGTGGTGCGACGGAGATGTGTCCTGCACCTCCATCGACAGTACAGGGTGGGTAGGCTGGCTAGATGGCGAAATGTGAGGCGCTGGAGATCCGGCAGATTCTGGAGATGGTGGTGGAGATGGAGATGGTGATGGTGATCTCTCCTCCATCATCCTCTTTCTGCCCTTCCCCTTGCCTTTGCCGCGCCCCTGGCCAACCTGGATGTGTGCCCCTGAGGTTTTCTTTCCTGGCATGCTTGATATGAGTTGAGTGTTGTAGAGAGAGAGAACTTGCTTGACTTCACTGGAGGGTGGTTTTTGAACTACTGATTGCAGACCAAGACTTGACCCTTATTTATATCAACCAACCGGGTGGCTTATCTCCGCCACACACGTCGGGAAACATTAGTCACGTGTTACGGCTATGTCCGGAGTGCTCACAGCACGCCGAGAGGACGCTGATAACAGACTGCACAAAGTCGAGACGTCGAATAACATTAAGCGAGCGCTCAGAGCACGCTGATAACATGCTGGCGCAACGTCGAGACGCGCCGATAGACACGGTACGGAAATAGGTCACATGCTCACTAACATCGTGTAACATGTCCGCCGGTCGCTAGGCGACCGCTGGAATAACGTTAAGTGAGCGCTATGCACACGCCTCGTGCACCGGAGGCTCGTTGGCACACGTTGCAAGAAACTTTTTTTGGGGGGTTTCGCCACAAGTCGACACACGTTGGCCGCATGCTACTAACACACTGCGCTGACGTCGAGCTTTCTCCCAAACCGCCGAAAAGTTGGACGTATCTCGACGCATACAACTTATTTTGCGCGCTGGCTGCACGCCGGTGAGAAGCATCGTAATGTGACAGGGCCATTATACAGCAACCTAACATGTGGGTGCTATGCAATCTGTTACTAATTACCTTATTTTTCTAATATCTTAGATTACATCAGTATACAGTCCATGAAGATTGTACTGCAAATGGTAATTTTCAAAGCCAGGTCGTTGCTTACAAACTGCTACGTACTGTAATCTGACACTATGTGCCGCTAGCTATCTTTTTGCAGGACTCATGTGGTTACACTTAGACATCACGTTACGATAGGAACTGGAACCCGACTATGGTTTTGGTAGAGATTGAATGGTAAGTAGTATAGGAGGCAGGCGTACAAGACAGGTAAGCCAGGGGTGGTCTGCTTTATTAACACCTCATTGACCGTTTGTTTTGTGTGTTGTTGTTTTACGTCCTAGCAACATCTAAGGTCATATCAGGACGGGTACAGAATTATGACAGTGCGCACTCATGGCGACTTTATATATAGTGCTGCCCCACTGAGAAACCATGCCGCCTGTACCATGACCTGTCACATTATCCTGACACTGAGCCAACCAGTCCTTCATTGACCGTCCCGGGCAGACCAGGTCTCGTGCCGACACCCACCCACAAATTCCACTGGCGGGGTAACCACGCACTGCGTTGTGTGATAGGTTCTAATTGTCAAACCAGTCCCTTAGCAGCCCGCCGCACCACCCCATCTATCAGACGGGCTCTACCCGTAGTGTGGAGGTGAACGGTACAGGTATGCTTACACGTCAGTAATTGTAGAAGACATCAGACGCAGAGGGTCTCATTTTGCTACAGCTACAAGATGTTCCCTCCTATTGTCAATCAACCATAGGCACACGCAATGACTGACACATGGCGATTGCAAGGGGTCAATCTAACCATACAATCCTTATTGTACAATGGATTACTGCTGATCAATGTACTTATTTTGGGTAGCTACATGCACATATCGAAGTTATTAAACATATATGAAATTTTTATCTCAAAATGCACAATTAGTGAAACCACTTACTAGACTGATGAAAGCAATGCACTTATATTATCTCAAAGAAATATATAATGTATATATATATATTCTTATTTAGCTTGAAAATACAGAGAAGATGGTAAAATAGTAAACCGAATTTTTAATGGATAGGGGTGTGTGTGTTCTAGTGTTTCACCTAACTCACCTGTACATGCCTGGCATGATTACGGTTTCTCCTTCACCTAAGGTTCAGCATGAGAAAATGAGTCATGTCAATTATGCTCAGGTTTCACTGTTGTCTGATTGCTCATGATGTTCTTCGAGTAATGTGCTACAGTACGCTGTTTCTTATTTGTTTCAGTCTGCATCATCACATAACGTCACAAACGGCACTTATTGATTCTCTAATAGTAATACAGTAATAAATTCCCCAAGTATTTAAGAGGATCCTGGAATACCAGATACAGACATGTAATGCCCAGAGTATGAGGTGGGAAGTTTGAACAGTTCACTAGTATCACAAAGTCAGTGGGGGCGCATTACACTAAGTTGGCACACATGGTCAGCGACGTGTTACTAAACATTCCAGTGGGAACGCACAACTCTGTCATACTCATGAATATATGCTGCTCCCAGTGGGCAGCCTAGGGAATAGGACATCTCACAAATGTTTCCAGTCAAAAAGGCTTTCAGAGATTATGCAAAGGACTAATATTACATCGATCTAAATGTTGCACAGGACAACGGCAGCCTTCCACTCAGTGACACTAATCCTGACCTTTCTGGGTCTGCCTATATGCTCATGACCTTTAGTACTTTGTTTGTTTCTGTCTAAAGATATCCACATCGGGAAATTCACTATCCACCCAATGCATGTGTAGAAGACACTGTCACGTCTCTTTACTTTCAGCACACATGTGGTAGAAGACACAGATACGGTGGAAATAGCGGTGTACAGGGAGCGACAGCGCACATCTGGGACTACCAGCTAGCGCTAACCATCCTTATGGTGCTGTCACATTACGACGCTTCTCGCCAACGCGCATCGACGTATGTAATTTTTTTGGGCTATGTCGGGATACGTCAGGAAGAGTTACGCGCGCGTTGGTATATGTTGAGCTACGGCGATGTTCGGCGGCGCGCATCAGGGGCTCGGCGAAGTTTTGTGCTTGCGCAAAACTTTCGACGTGCGACGACGCGCGGGTGCCAACGTTATGGCGACATTAGGGGTACGTCAAGATACGTTAGACGCGCGTTGGAGAAACGTTGTTCTGACGTTGTGTGATGTTGTCTAAAAGCCCTGTCACACTATGACGTAACGACGTCAGCGTAGGGACAACGTGAAAATAATTATATATGTCAAACTTCTCGGCGTAGTATGCAAATTTCGGCACAATTTGGACATCGATGCGGCGTAGTTGACATTAGTCTAACGTGACCGTAATGTAGGGCTAGCATATTGTGTCAATGTCGGACTAGCGAAACTCCAGCGCGTGCGACGCCGGGCTAGCGTGACTTTAACGGTGCCTTAGCGTCGGCCTGGCGTGATCTCGCCCATCCAACGTTGCCACGTCCGACTAGACCGTTATATCTCGACGTCAGTCCACCAAGAGCGTAACGTCGCCCTGACGTCAGTCCAACATCGTCAGCGTGATGGCAGCGCGTGGCTGATGCGCTCGACGTAACCGGAATGTGGGCCGACATCAGTCAAAGCACCCAACCCAAGGCGACACGCTCACACCACGTTCAGTACACTTTCGAATGATGTCACACACGTTGCGCGCACACTAGAGGGTCGTCACCGACGTCTGGACATGTTAGCGAAGTGTTGGAGCGACGTTCGCCACGCGTCACAGACACGTTCGGCCGACGTTGTGATACGTTAGACCGGCGTTGACTTAATACTGGCCGCACGTTCCTCCCCGACTGTGCGTTGCTCTGACGTAAGGGAACGTGGATCTAACGTCACCAACGCAGCTGTGATGCTCGTCTAACGTCGGCGTAACATGATCCCGGCGTCACGTCGAGCTAGGTAGAAAGTTTTGGACATGTTGAAAACCTTGATGCGCACCGACATAACACGACGTAATGTGACATAGCTCAACATCAGTCTGACGTCGGCATAACGTAACCCAACGTAATGACGAAACGTCACCTATGTCAGGCTTACGTTGGCTCTTACGTCGTAGTGTGACAGCCCTATTACATTGACTTTTTTTCCAACGACGGTGAGCGTGTAACACCTCGTCCGGTCGCTAGCGGACCTCTGGAATAACGTTATGCGATCGCTATGCACACGCCGCGCGCGCGTGAGGCTCGTTCCCACACATTGCGCCCATCTTTCTTTTTTTCCATGCGTCGGTATACGTTACCACAACGTTGGCCGCATGCTACCACTACGTCAAACTTTTCCCACTGTGCCGAAAAGACGTGTCTCGATGATTTTGAGCGTTGGCGGCGCGCCTGCGAGATACGAGATACGTCGTAATGTTCTAGAAGGAGACTTGATTGGGTACTGGTGACAATGTTATAGACGATGTGCTATATCATGGTACTGTCACACTACGACGTATTTAGCTGGCGTGCCGCCAACGCACAAAATCACTTCTAATCATCGAGAGACATCAAACTTTTCGGCGTCAGCGCAAAGTATTGGTAGAGTGCGGCCGACGTTGTGGTCAAAGTTTGGCGCACCGTCCTGATATGACCTTAGATGTTGGTAGGACATAAAACAACAAAAAACAACCGTTTGGCGCAATGGGTGGTAATGAGCCTCACGGGCGCGCGGTGTGTGCTTACCATTCACATAAGGGTGCCTGGCCATGCTGGCATACAAGGAAACGAACGAGCTGATCGGGCTGCGAAGAAGGCCCTGAACTGTGATCTTGAACCGTGTCTGATCCCTCACTCTGATCTGAAACCACTAATAGCCACCCACATAAAATCCAAATGGCAACATGAGTGGGATGAAAACATCAATAAACTTAAAGAAATTGAACCATCTGTGGGAAAGCCACCACAGACTCATGCGGGAGGTCGGCGGGACCAAGTGGTCCTTAGCCGCTGCCGTGTTGGCCACTCGTGGCTTACACATGCTTTTCTGCTCAAGGGGGAACCTCCCCCTGAATGTATTGGGTGTCAGTCCCCACTGACACTCAAACACATTTTACTAAGTTGCGTTGATTTTTTGGCCCTGCGCCAACGGTTCTACACTGCAGACAGTATGCATGACCTTTTTACTAAGGTAAAACAGGAAAACATTTTAGCCTTTTTGAGGGCAGCTGGACTGCACCACCTTATATAGTTTACTAAATGGATTCTATTAATTATTAATGAAACTTTTCTTTTTCTATGGGAATTTGTTTCCCTTGACCACAGATATATGATTGTGAGCTTTCTAATTTAATTATTGTCTATTGGCACATAATTGATTGTCTGCTTTTACATGTAAAAGCGATGGTTTGAACAAAAAACAAACATTTCTCGCCGTGAATATGGCCTATGCTGCCGACACGGCGTAAAGCAACCACCAATCAATCAATCAATCAACCATTCACATAACGACCTTCCAGCATGCTTAACGTAGCTCGATGAGCCCCTAATGTCGCCATAATGTTGGCATCCGCGCGTTGTCGCGCGTTATCGGTCGTCGAAAGTTTTGTGCAAGCACAAAACTTTGCTGATCCCCTAACGCGCATCGTCGACCCTCACACATGTCGACGCGCGTTGGCGAGAAACGTCGTAATGTGACAGCACCATAACTAGTGGCACGAGTCAGAGAAGGGTCATAAACTAAGTGCTCGGCCCCATCACAATCGTCACAATAACACCAGTTAAATAATACCACCCCTGTTTGCATTTCGGAATTTACTCCGCTATTAAGAGAAAAACGCTGCCATATCACGAACAATTTATTGTTGGGACTTTACGTCCTAATTTCAAATCAGAACGGAATCATGAACATGACAGGTACTAGATAAAGGATTCACCTGGTACTCGCAGTACACGGGTGAATACCAACCCTATATAAAAACGGTCGAAAAAGCCGGTTAATGAAATGAGAGCCTAATTTCACAATCTAAGAAGCAACATTTATTCTTTGTAGATGGCTTCATATTTATTCTTTGTAGATGCCTTCATATTTACCCGCTACCTTTGAGTTGAAAAATATAATAAAATAGCTAGTTTAATACGATATAAAATTGAAATCGATGGCATTTTAAGGCAGCCATTTTGTCTTTTTGCATTCTCTCCCATTTCACCAAATCTGTGCCAATATATGTAGCGATTTGATCATGGAACCACAGTTTCTACTTCCTGTTCCATACTAAAGCTATTTTCGCCCGTATTTACACTACGTTGTCGTTCACCCGTGTACTACAAGTACCGGCTGAATCTCTTATCTAGACAGGTACTCGTCTTCTAAGCTATAGGCCTATAATAGACATACGTTATTTACATAACATAACATAATGCACTTTAATCATTCAATACTGTATTGGAGGGTTAGTGTTAGGGTTGAGTCTCATTAAAAAGCCATTTAGACAAACATTCTCAAAAGAGAAACGCTTTAATATTGGGAATTAATCCAGGCCTTAGTGGGGGTAGACAATTATATACCTTAATTCAGATAAGGTGATAACAGCCTTATAACTGCCTCACGTGGACTCTTTATTTTACTGCAAACCTAGTTATTAAGTGCACCCGTATTCTTTTCATTTGGACACACAGTACATATTGCTACATAACACTTAATGTGGGTAAATTAGCAGCCGACCCGGGTACGGGCGTTACCTGGGAACACGAGAATCCCGTTACCATTTCCAATTCCACCTATCTCATTTCGTAACACAATGAGAATGTTCACATTACACTCCAGGGTCTACCTGGAGAAGGGAACCAGCCCCTCAACACTGGGAAGCTTTTGTTTGCTGTTGCTTTACGTCCTAGCAACATTCAAAGTCATATCAAGACAGGTACCGACTTGTGACAGCGCACACTCATGTCGACTTTATAGTGATGTGCTGCCCCACTGGGATACCAGGCCACTGGCATCATTACCCAATATCCCACAGTCACATGATTCTGATACTGGGCTAACCAGTCTTTATCCTATCCTATTAATGCCGAGGGACAGGCTAGGTGGTGACAGGTATGAATTTTATAAGTCATTGGTTTGACTCGACGGGGAATCGAACTCCCGACCTTAGGCTCGGGAAGCCTGCGCTCTACCGATTCGGTCACCGCGTCCGGTCGGGGAAGGTGACGGGGGTCAGTAGTATAACGATACAACACCCAATCATCTTGTATCAAGCCAAACCAACTGGCACTTACACTATTGTTAATAATCGTGAATGCTGCGTAATATATAAACAATATCAGTACTACCAACATACCACCGCAGTACATCACAAGTATGGATCTTCACATTAAATAAACTCAACCACGTACAGTCTGCTGGTGTTAGTCTCACCTAGTAAACCGGGAAATCCCGCTATCTAACCAAATCATCTATGAAACAGTGCCACCACTCATTTGATGTGTTAAACAAAAATTAGTGTTGGGGTATTTGACCCAGTAAAGCGACTGTCACATCCGTGAAACAGTCACTCCGGGTCAAATAAATATGCACCCTTCACAGTCGTCATACTGGCAATGAATTGATTTGTTATTGAAGGAGCACACTGAGGCGAGTTCAGTCAGTCCAGTACGCGCATACTGTCATCTGAGATACCAGCTGCACACAGATTAATTACTATGCACTGAACTGCTCCACCTCCATGACCCAGCCCCTGCTTCCTGTCCACCGATGGGCCTGCTGATGTGCGGCGGCATGCAACAGAGCCCCCACACTAATGTGCTTCCTTCCTAATACCCCTGTCACATTAGAACGTGTTTTCCGGCGAGCCGCCAACGCGCGAAATATTTGCTAGCAGGCTGGACACGTCCAAGTTTTCGGCGTCTTGGGAGAAAACTGGACAGGTTAGTAGCATGCTATTAGCACGCAGCCAACGGGTTTTGACGGGAGGCGGAAGAACAACTCAACGCGGGTTCCCAGCGTCCCATCAGCGTGTTATCGGCACGTTGTCGGCGCTCCGCCGGCATGGGAGTAGCACATTGGTGTGATGTTAGTAGCGTGTCAACGCGTACATACCCGCCAGCAACACTTTAGGACGTCGGCAACACGTCCAACGCGCCGAGAAACGCTGGAGCAACGCCAATGTCGTGTCCACTACCCATCGATTCGACGTTGCAGACGCGCCGACGGAACGGTCGCAGTTTGGCCAAAAAAAAGCCAATGTTAACCCACGTTGATAAGCGTTCTGCCAACGTGTGTCGACGTGTTGCTAACGTGTCCGTAACGCCCCCTCCAACCCGTCGGCGCACGTCGGTTCGCAGCGAAAGTTTTGTGCTTGCACAAAACTTTCGGCGCAGACCAACGCGCGCGGACGTTTCCTTTGACACGTTGCTATCAGTGAATGTGTACCGACAGGTACCTTAATAATGGGTACCGACGTGTCCCGACGTGTACCGACGTTTCTACCAAAAACCCAACACGTCGGCATGCGTCGACCCACGTTGGGGCGAAACGTCGTAATGTGACAGGGCCATAACGTGGCATGCGAGCTGCTCACTGCATCATGAAATGCGCATACAACAGCACCAAGTGGACTGTCTCTCAGTCCGGGGCATCCCCGGCCGCACGCCCTGCCGCACTCACCTTTTACGAGAAATATTACATGTATGTCTGACAAGTTTCATCTACCAATCACGAAGACTGCCAGAACAAAAGTACATAAAATCGTCTCTTTTCTCATTTTTTCTTAACTCTCCTCATAACAAATGCATATTTTGGCTCAAAGAAGAATATTCAAAATGGAACGGGCTGATGGTTGGTAGTGCGGTCCAGTTTTGTAGTGTTCAAATAGTGATTCCACAAAACTGCAACATGTCAACTAGCCGCTATGAAGCCCGGCCCCAATGCGGCAGCCTGCCCCGTCCCCGCCTTCCTCGTGCCCCATGTGTGCAGTGCATTATTCATGCGCCGCATCGCATGCAAAGTTAACAGCACGACTCACATCTGGCCATCATATAGACCCCTTTCAATGTTTGTAAACTGTGTATGCGCGCGCAGCTTGGCTGCAGAACGAATGCACGCTGCCACTGAGTTTGCCAGTAAGCGCAGTGCAAAACGTTTATTTTATTCAAAATTAATAGAAATCCAGAAATCCAGAACATTTAATATAATCTATTCGTTGAATATGTTTTCTATATGTGTTCCAAGCAGTTTGTTTCTAGGTGGTGTGGTTTTAGAGATATTTCACTTTTTCTGTATGAAGATTGCTCACCCCCCTTGAGTTTGCCGTACGCGCAGTGCAAAACGTCAGTTTTATTCAAAATTAATAGAAATCCAGAACCCTAACCTGATAAATTCAATATAATCTATTTGTTGAATATGTTTTCTATATGTGTACCAAGTGGTTTGTTTCTAGGTAGTGTGGTTTTAGAGATATTTAACTTTTTCTGCACTCTCTATGTCAGCGTGTCGTCACAGCCCCAGAAATTAGCCCGCGAAGGGTAAACACCGCAATGATTTGTGCTGCAGCAATGTTATGTCTATGCAGAGCATTTATTTTTGCAAAATAAATTTAAAAGCTTTCATTGAGTCGATTAAAAATATCTTAATGTGCGATTGAAGAGGAAGATCTGAAGTATTTAATTTAAATTAAGGGCAATTTTCTTTGAAAGTATTAAAAACAGAGATAATAGTGAAAGTTGGGATATTCTGAGTGTCAGTGCCAGTGGGGTAGCCTTACCAGACCATGACCTCAAAAACTATTTTCGCAGTTTGGCGGTACGCGCAGTGCTAAAAGTAAGTTTTATTCAAAATTAATAGAAATCCAGAAACCTAACCGTATCGTTTAATATAATCCTTTTGGTAAACATGTTTTCTATGTGTATTCCAATCAGTTTGTTTCTAGGTGGTGGGGTTTTAATGATATTTAACTTTTTCTGTAGGAAGATTGCTCACGGCCATTGACAATGCAATGAGTTTGCTGATACGTGCAGTGAAACATTTCAATTTTATTCAAAATTAATAGAAATGCAGAGCCCTAACCTTATAAATCTAATATAATCTCTTCTTTGAACATGTTTTCTATATCTCTTCCAATCGGTTTGTGGCTAGGTGGTGTGGTTTTAGAGATATTTCACCTTTTCTCTATGAAGATTGCTCATAGCCATTGAGTTTGCAGTGTGACCGGATGTTGTCCTGCAGCCAAGCAGCGTGCGCACTGACCTAAATACACATGCTTGCTGACGTCATATGAAATTGGTCAATACTACGCACGCCTCACGACGAGTCGCTTCCTGGGATGCATCACTCGTCGAGTGACGTCACGCTGACATTGACACAGCCACAGAAAAGCCACGCCCACACGACTGTATAGCAACCACAACGGCCACTCCAGGCAACTTACTTTAATCTCAGCCTGATGGGGCTGTCACATTATGATGCATCACACAAGCGTATGGCGAAGTATATGATCTTTTGCCTCTATGTCGGGAAACGTTGATATGCGTTACACATGCGTCAGGCGCGCGTTGGTATACATCAATGTACGTCGACGTTCGTCAACATACGGCGGCACACATCAGTGAAGTTTTGTGCATGCACAAAGCTTTCGACGTATGACAACGCATTGGTGCTTACGCTACACCTACGTTAGGAGTACGTCGAGATATGTTAGACGTGCATTGGAGGAACATTGTTCTTACTTTGTCCTATGTTGACTTTCATTCCTCTGACGGAGAGCGTTCAGTCTGCGCGTAACGCAACGTAACGCCAATGTTGTTCTAACGTATGCATAACATATGGCTGACGCGTGGATGGCGTTTCTCAACATGTCTCGACGTATTTGACGTATAGGGCGCACGTCAGGCACTCACTTAACATTGGCTGGCGTTCTGCGAACTAGCCGTGAGCGCTTTGCGAACGAATTGTGAACGTTTTGGCTTGGAGTATATGAAGGGATCGGATTTCATGTTTGACCAGAACAGCTCAGCTCTTCAGAGATGATGGATGTCCCTGCAAGGCTCCTGCAGGAATACCAACTAGCCATTCTCCAATATCACCATAATGAGGGGCGTAGCTAGGTGTACACGCGTACGCCAAAACGTCCACATCTTTTTGTAAAAAAATAATAAAGAGAGAGAGAGAGAGAGGGGGGGGGGGGGTTACTTAGATATGATTTCATATTCGGAAGGGCCCCCTAAACCCCCTGCCGAAATTAGGAGCACACATCATAAAAGGTCTAGCTACGCCCCTGATGATGTTAACCAATTGATACTTTACCATCTCAGAAGAAGGAGACAACGTCGACTGAGAAGAATGTGGATGAGAGCATGGATTAGGAGGCGGCGACAGTTTGGTTTGTACGACCTGCTTCTGGTGGAACTCCGTAATGAGGACACAGCTTCTTTCATCAACTTCATGTGGATGCCTCCCCCGATGTTCGACAAGATGCTAGCCAGAGTGGGTCCTCGGATAACTAAAAAGTACACAACCTTCAGAGAGCTGATCTAGCTTGGCCTGAAGCTTGCCCTCACTCTGCCTCACCTAGCCTCTGGGAGCAAGCATGCCTCCACAACACGCAATCAATCATTGTGAGAGAGGTGTGTAAAGAAGTCATCGCCGAATACATTGACGAGATGACCTGCCCCATGACTCCTGATGGATCACATGCCATCTCGGAAAAGTTCATGGGGAGGTGGATGTTTGTTTGTTGTTGTTTTACATCCTAGCCACATCTAAGGTCATATCAGGACGGGTACCGACTTGTGACAGTGCGCACTCATGGCAACTTTATAGTGCTGTTCCACTGGGAAACCAGGCCGCTGGCACCTCAGCAAGAAGTAGCTCCGGATATAGGTCGAGTGTCGGCAGGCCGGCGGAGGCAGCACCGGCACGTAAACACCTGGGTATGGATGCAGGTTATATGGCGGCAAACTGAATGTATTCTTACGGCGTATGGGGCCAAATGGGGCCCCATTCAATAACGAAAAGGAACTGCGAACAGCACATTGCTGAACATTGACAGGCTGTCGAAAGGGACGAACGACAAGAAAGAGGCGCTTAACACAACGATTACAGAACCCCAGCTACAATTATTCTAAAGAGATTGTTTCAAAGGGATTTTCTGAATGGATAGATCCATAAACACCGGCATAAGCCCATTGTTGTCTGTGAGGGTAGTCCACCATGCTGAAAAAGAAGATTCTCGATATTCACATTAGCTAGCCAAACTAATAGGTTCACCTGCATCACACGAGGCGGTTGTATTAGGTCTGTGGCTATTTGTCCACATGTCGAATTGGACCCAGGCTACACATTCTCAGAGAGTGGACAAACCAACAGCAGTGCCACCCCCCTCCCCCGCCATTTCCAGTGCTATGTCTCCAGGCATCGTGTGTCTGTGGGCTTAGATTTTCTTAATTAGTTTTTGTTACACTTTGACTGACAATATACATCTCGAGAACCACAAAAAGAAACTACTCAAAGTCCAACGTTTCAACACATAACAAACCATATTAATGAAGAAAGCCCATCCCCTAGCACAATATGCAATGAACAAATATGTAATGTAGAAACATTTCTCAAACCACTCCCAAGGGCTTAGAAAACGGCCCAAAACAACCACTACTTTACCACACTATATAAGAAACGACACAACAGAACACCTACTTTTTAAATTGCTCCATGTTTAACGAAACGGTTGGATTATTACACCAACAGCTTGTGCCACACTGATTGATGATTGATTGCTGGTGTCGGCAGTGAAGACCATATTCATGGAAAAAAGGGAGTGGACATTCTGGCACTCCTAGAAACTAACATCGTAAAATTCATGTAAATAAAAACCACAAGGCAACATTTTTGATACAGTCCAGCTGTCGACAGGAATGATAAAATGTGCTCATACTCACACTGTAAACCTGTTAACAGGTAATAAAATGCACACGACCAGGTAAAATGTGTTATTAGTTAGAACCAAGACAGGGTTCCATGCCAGATAGATAATAGCCATATTATATTATATTGTGCATGTTACATGAATCGTCATAAGTGTGTCAGAGATATTAAAAGGCACCAAGACACAAACTGTATAAACTGCAAACACTGTCCAAATAGGTTCAGGTCAGGAGCAGTGGAAACAGGACCAATTAATTGTCCGCAATTGAAATTATCCCATCCTAATAAGCAAATGCAATAATCTTTGTAAACAAATGAATTGATCAAAAGTATGTATTACCACCATTCAAAGGCGACCGAACAATCTAAACACGCCACCCCACACCGCGCAGCACCAAGCAGACCGCTATTCCGGACCTCACCCATCCACTTAACATCTCACTTTCATAAAATAATACAACAGTACACTAACCAACTCATGCCGCGTAGATTACCATTGCCTTCTACATCCTGGACCAACAGTCCTTACTACAACTTAAGTACAAGGGTCGCACCAGCAGGAAACAACGTCACTGATGAATAAAACAATTCCAAACAAAAATAATAATTTTAAAAGGGGTGACGGCAACTATAGACTAAGTGTAGGGAAACCAAATCACCTTACCCCTAGAGTGGCGGGTTAAGGCCGGAGAGCCTCGTGCCTGCAGCATTAAGACACGGTAAGCCGGCACGGTGGGCAATACTGATTTCTACCTGTAACAACTTCTTGCGTGAAAAAATATTTTTCAAATAAAACAACTGGTATAATCACATATTCAATTTAAGGGTCACACTGTTTGTATTTTCAAGCCCTCGTTGCTCGTGTGACGAAAGCCGGTCCGAGATCTAGATGTATACAGTGTGGGGTAATTAGAACTTTGTCAGCTCAATGGTATGATGTAGTGTTCAATTAAGGCATACTCCGTTACTGCTTTGGGCCATTAAGTACTCGGTGACTTTTGATGGAAATGCTCGGTGAGCTGCACGGGTGCCGGATAGAGCAGGCACCAGGAGGAATCAGTACGCCATTAGTACTGGAGCAGATACTCGCAAATGACTTGGCCGGGAGATGTTTGAGTCATCGACTCAGCTGTTTCTAACCTCTTGCCACTTTCCCACGTCACAGGACATTAGTTGTACTAACACCACACAGTTAAACCTCACCCAAATCCTAACATGTGGAAATACGACATATTAACTTTTCAAAGATACTTCTTAATTGCAACATATCTAATGTTACACTAATTTAACATTGTATTAGGGGTTGAGTAAGCAGGAGGCTGGAGTGGCAGTGTAATGACGTTACAAGCACACGTCAGGAAGCCCAATGTCCCGCTAGTGCCAACGCCTGCTTGATGAACTGGGCGTATTGAATAAGCCATGTCCCGGTGTCATGGTATACAACCCCTGCCTGATCGCAGCCCCTGTCGTGGCTTCTGCGCATGCGCAGAGGTTGTAAACAAGCTCAGCTCGGCTGCAGAACGACTACACACTGCCAGTGTCTATTAAAGATTAATAGAAATGCACAACCCTAACCATATAAATTTAATATAATCTGTTCGTTGGATATGTTTTCTATATATGTTCCAGGGGGTTTGTTTCTAGGTGGTGTATAGTTTCATAGATATTTCACTTTTTCTGTATGAAGATTGCACTGACACTCAGAATATCCCAACTTTCACTATTTAGTCTATTATCTCTGTTTTTAATACTTTCAGCATAAATTGCTCTTAGGTTACATTAAATACTTCAGATCTTCCTCTTCAATCGCGCATTAAGATATTTTTAATCGATCCACTGAAAGTTTTTTAATTTATTTTACAAAAATAAATGCTTAGTCAACTGTCTTCACGACAGGGGCTGCGATCAGGCAGGGGTTGTATACCATGACACCGGCATGCACCGCGGCCTTATAGAACTTACATCGGTCCACTCCACTGAGTTAGCTTCCCAGCAGCCCCCCCCCCCCCCATCCCACCGCTCACGCCCCCGCCCTGAAATCAACGCACTCTCAAACTAACACTAGTAGTAGGGCCCTTATCTGACAGAGGGTAACAGTGCAGTTAGATGTGTGTGGGTTTCAGTGAACGGAATGCGACCAGTGTAGCAGTGAGTGTCCTCCGGGAGTCAGGCGCATTCGCTCAGTTAGTCCCTTCAATACCCACACGAGTGATGTCTGTGTGTGTGTGTGGGGAGGGGGGTCTCTCTAATTGACAATAAGGCAACTATAGAGTGGTGGATGGTTGTTTAACGCCACGTCGACAGCAAAGGCCATATTCACGGCGAGAATATTGCAATATTCTTGCCGTCCCGAGAATATTCTTTGATGATCTAATAAGGAAACGGCAAAGATTTATAAAAGAAGAAAAAAAGGGGAGTTACAGTTATATAGTTCTAGGAGTTGCTGTGACTTATATATAATTTGAATCATGAATATATGAACAAAAGAAGCTTAGATTATCACAGATGACCTAGTAAGGTTTACAAATTTGATCTGTGTGTATTTTAATTTATTTCACTATTTTACAATATCTCAACAACGACTTTAGTGTTACAGAGACCAAATTACACCACAGTGCCTGGACTGCACACACTTTTCAAGGAGATTAAACCCCAACGGCGCCTTCCTTCACTCCAGCGATGCGCACCTCGGTGCCCGGTCCGTGGGTGTCTCGTACCCCAGTACGTGGGTGCTCATGCCCTCATTCACAGCTCCAGCCACTGTCAGGCACTTTTCGCCTGAAATGGAACTGAGGATACCAAGAAAAGAAATAGGAGCCGCAGCAGTGAATAGCGTGCCCTGAGCTCTGCTGAGTAAAGATGATCCATATCTAATTCAGCAGCAGCGTCAGGACCCGACAGCGCCCATTGACAGACCACATGCTGGCCTCTGGCCACCGCACTCAGCGTATTATTAGCAAATCACCACTCACTCAACGAGCGCACATTACCAACAGCACACTTATGGGGCTGTCACACTATGACGTAATGCGCTAGCGTAAGCCGACATAGGTGAAATCTGGCCATTATGTCGAGATACATCATGGAACGTTGAGATACGTTACGCGTTCCTTAAGCCTACGCTGAGGTACGTCGAGTTAGATCGAGATAAGGTGACACACGTCAAGGTTTTGGACATACCCAAACCTTTCAACATAGCTCGACATACCGGCCATTACGTTGGGTTAGATTGGGCTTACGCCGCGCTCACGTTAGGCTTACATTGAGAAACGTTAGACATTTGTTAAGCCTACGTCGGTATACGTTCAGCTATGTTGACTTACATTAGACTGACGGAGAGTGGGAGGAATGAGCATCCCGTGTGCTGCCAACCTGCTGTTAACGTATCTTGACGTAGGTCTAACGTGTCTCTGACGTGTGTCTAGTGTTAGTCTAACGTAAGTCCAACGTGTCTTGACATAGTCGACGAAGGCTGGTGTGCGTATAACGTATGTAACGTCCGCCAAGATTCTTCGAACATACACAAATGTGCTGTGAACATCGTGTGAACGTTTTGCCTTCGAATATATAAAGGCACCAGATGTCCTCTTGTCAGCAGAGCAGCTCAGCTCTTCGCAGAGGACGGATGTCCTTGAGAGGTTGCAAGAATATCAACTAACCATTCTCCAACTTCACCATGATACAAACCTTTTGCTACTTCACCATCTCCAGCTTATTGGAAGAAGGAGAAGATGTCGCACGAAGCGATTGTGGGTGAGATAGCGGATCACCAGGCGGCAACAGTTTGGCTTGTATGACCAGCTTCTTGTGGACCTCCGGAATGAGGGCATGGCTTCTTTCGTCAACTTCATGTTGATGCCTCCCCGAGATGTTCGACGAGATGCTAGCGAAAGTGGGTCTGCGGATAACAAAAAAATACACTATCTCCAGGGAGCCACTCGAGCCTGGCCTGAAGCTTGCCCTCACTCTGCATCACCTAGCCTCAGGGAACGCGTATGCTTCCATGAAGTTTGGGTGGAGGGTACCACACAACACCCAATCTCTCATCGTGAGAGAGGTATGGAAGGCCATCATCGCAGAGTACATCGACGAGGTGATGACCTGCCCAACCACTCCGGAGGGATGGCCCGTGCCATCCCCGACAACTTCCTGGAGAGGTGGAACTTCCCCCATACCTGTGGGGCACTTGATGGGAAGCATGTTTCCTGCCGGTATCCCCCAAAGAGTGGATCCCTGTAGTACAACAGTTCTCATGGCACTCGTGGATGCTGACTACAAGTTCACTTGGGCCAATGTCGGCGGTAAAGGTTCCGCATCAGACGCGCAGGTTTTCAATGCCTCTGAGCTGAAGGTTTCCCGGAACGTGAGCCTATTGTGAACGGCCAGATGAAGGTACCATACTTCCTGATCGGTGACGATGCCTTTGGCCTACACCCGACAATGATGAAGCCGTACAGCAGGAGGGGTATGACACATGAGGAACACATCTTTAACTACAGGATTTCCAGAGCTAGGAGAGTCGTAGAGAATGTGTTTGGCATCCTGGCAAACCAATTTCAGGTTCTACTCAGCACGATGCAGCACCACCCCTCCACCGTCAAGCTCATCGTCACAGCATGCATGGTCATACACAACATGATGAGGATGCGATATCCCACCCTCCAGAATCAGCAGCTAGACTGTCCAGAGAATGTCAACCACAATTTCATCCATGGAGCATGGAGAGAGGGCGGAAACCTGCCAGACATAGCCACACAAGGAGAAGTGGAATCTCCTCAAGGACTGGGTCACCTCCCAGCCGGTTCAGTTGAATGGCAGGAGAATATGAACTAATGATGTGTGTGCACTGTGATATTTCTGTACTGTGGTCTAACTATTTATGAAATGTACTGTGTGATATGTAAAAATGTGATATGTACAAATGTGACAGCTCGTTTGGTTTAAATAAAAGGTATCAATCGGTTGTTGATATCGAACCCAAATTTACATCTCAGTTATTATTTTGGGTAGGTTGGGAAGATTACTTTAAGGGCAATATTAGTCTTTTTAAGGAGGACATTTAACACTGACAAATTTACATGTCAGTTATAAATTTGGTTGGGGAGTAGTACTTTATATTTTAAGGGGGACATTTAACACTTACTCCCCCACCACACACCTACACCCCCCCCACATCCCTAAACCCCCACCACACACCTAAACCCCCACCACATCCCTAAACCCTCATCACACACCTACATCCCCACCAGACACCTACAACACCACCACATCCCTAAACCCCCACCACACACCTACACCCCCACCACATCCCTAAACCCTCATCACACACCTACACCCCCACCAGACACCTACACTCCCACCACACCTAAACCCCCACCACACACTTACTCCCCCCACCACACACCTACACCCCCACCACATCCCTAAACCCTCATCCACACACCTACACCCCACCCCCCACACCCCCAGACACCCTACACCCCCACCACACCTAAACCCCCCACCACACCACTTACTCCCCCACCACACACCTACACCACCAACACATCCCTAAACCCCCACCATTCACCTGAACCCCCACCACATCCCTAAACCCTCATCACACACCTACATCCCCACCAGACACCTACAACACCACCACATCCCTAAACCCCCACCACACACCTACACCCCCACCACATCCCTAAACCCTCATAACACACCTACACCCCCACCAGACACCTACACTCCCACCACACCTAAACCCCCACCACACACTTACTCCCCCACCACACACCTACACCACCAACACATCCCTAAACCCCCACCACACACCTACACCCCCACCACATCCCTAAACCCTCATCACACACCTACACCCCCACCAGACACCTACACTCCCACCACACCTAAACCCCCACCACACACTTACTCCACCACCACACACCTACACCACCACCACATCCCTAAACCCCCACCACACACCTAAACCCCCACCACATCCCTAAACCCTCATCAAACACCTACATCCCCACCAGACACCTACAACACCACCACATCCCTAAACCCCCACCACACACCTACACCCCCACCAGACACCTACACCCCCACCACACCTAAACCCCCACCACACACTTACTCCCCCACCACACACCTACACCACCAACACATCCCTAAACCCCCACCATTCACCTGAACCCCCACCACATCCCTAAACCCTCATCACACACCTACATCCCCACCAGACACCTACAACACCACCACATCCCTAAACCCCCACCACACACCTACACCCCCACCATATCACTAAACCCTCATCACACACCTACACCCCCAAGCCATCACCACACACCTACACCCCCACCACATCCCTAAACCCTCATCACACACCTACACCCCCACCAGACACCTACAACACCACCACACACCTACACCCCCACCACATCCCTAAACCCCCCACCACACACCTACACCCCCACCACACACCTACACCCCACCACATCCCTAAACCACCACCACACACATACACATACACCCCCACCACATCCCTAAACCCCCACCACACACCTACACCACCACATACCTAAACCCCCCACCACACACCTACACCCCCACCACACACCTACACCCCCACACACCTACACCCCCACCACACACGGTCGCTGTCTGGTATGTCCGGTGATGTTCTCACCACAAGACATACCACACACGGTCGGTGTCTGGTATGTCCTGTGATGTTCTCACCACCGGACAATTCCGGAAGCAAACCGGACACGTACGGATGGGTACCGGACATGAACCGGACATGAACCGGACACGTCAGTCCGGCGGTGTCCGGTAGAAGTTTTGTGCAAGTTCAAAACTTGTACCGGACACCGCCGGATGGGTACCGGACATGTACCGGACATTGCTGTATTTCACCAGTGTCCGGTTCCCCAGTCCAGTAAGGTGTGACTGGGCCTTTACAGTGTCAAAATGACGAGCAAACTATTAGTATTAAGTGAAGGTGCCCAGAGCAGGACGATGGAAACGTTAGGGACCTTACCCCGTCATTGGCCACATTCAGGGTGGGCATAGTGGCCACGAGTGCATTGAGTTTGCCGATACGCGCAGTGCAAAATGTCAGTTTTATTCAAAATTAATAGAAAGCCAGAACCCAAACTGTATAAATTTAATATAATCTGTTTGTGTGCCAAGCGGTTTGTGTCTAGGTGGTGTGGTTTTAGAGATATTTCACTTTTTCTGTATGAAGATTGCTCACGGCCATTGACAATGAATTGAGTTTGCTGATACGCACCGTGCAAAACTTTTTTTATTCAAAATTAATAGAAATCCAGAACCCGAACCTTATAAATTCAATATAATCTGCCTGTTAAGCATGTTATCTGTTTGTGTGCGAAGTGGTTTGTTTCTAGGTGGTGTAGTTTTAGAGATATTTCACTTTTTCTGTAAGAAGATTGTTCACAGATATTGACATTGCACTGAGTTTGCCGATACGTGCAGTGCAAAACGTCAGTTTTATTCAAAATTAATAAAAATGCAGAACCCTAACCTTATAAATTTAATATAATCTGGTTGTTAAGCATGTTATCTGTTTGTGTGCCAAACAGTTTGTTTCTAGGTGGTGTGGTTTTAGAGATATTTCACTTTTTCTGTAAGAAGATTGTTCACAGATATTGACAATGCACTGAGTTTGCCGATACGTGCAGTGCAAAACGTCAGTTTTATTCAAAATTAATAAAAATGCCGTATAAATTTAATATAATCTGTTTGTTATCTGTTTGTGTGCCAAGCGGTTTGTGTCTAGGTGGTGTGGTTTTAGAGATATTTCACTTTTTCTGTATGAAGATTGCTCACGGCCATTGACAATGCATTGAGTTTGCTGATACGCACCGTGCAAAACTTTAGTTTTATTCAAAATTAATAGAAATCCAGAACCCGAACCTTATAAATTTAATATAATCTGCCTGTTAAGCATGTTATCTGTTTGTGTGCGAAGTGGTTTGTTTCTAGGTGGTGTAGTTTTAGAGATATTTCACTTTTTCTGTAAGAAGATTGTTCACAGATATTGACATTGCACTGAGTTTGCCGATACGTGCAGTGCAAAACGTCAGTTTTATTCAAAATTAATAAAAATGCAGAACCCAAACTTATAAATTTAATATAAACTGGTTGTTAAGCATGTTATCTGTTTGTGTGCCAAACAGTTTGTTTTCAGGTGGTGTGGTTTTAGAGATATTTCACTTTTTCTGTAAGAAGATTGTTCACAGATATTGACAATGCACTGAGTTTGCCGATACGTGCAGTGCAAAACGTCAGTTTTATTCAAAATTAATAAAAATGCAGAACCCTAACCATATAAAAAATTTAATATAATCTGGTTGTTAAGCATGTTATCTGTTTGTGTGCCAAGCAGTTTGTTTCTAGGTGGTGTGGTTTTAGAGATATTTCACTTTTTCTGTAAGAAGATTGCTCACGGCCATTGACAATGCATTGAGTTTGCCGATATGCACAGTGCAAAATGTCAATTTTATTCAAAATTAATAGAAATGCAGAACCCTAACCTTATACATTTAATATAATCTGGTTGTTAAACAATTATTTGTTTGTGTGCCAAGCATACATCCGAAGTGTGTCATAGCTGGTTGTAAACGGACAAGCCGCCCGGAGCTCCTGCCACTTCAAGTGTCTCCCATTAGCCTGGTGAGTGCAGGCCGACGAAGCACACTACACTGGACGAGTACCCACACCGTGAGTAGTTGTGAAGGGAGCACTACACTGGACGTGTATCAACATCATGAGTAGTTGAGAAGGGAGCACTGCACTGGACGTGTACCAACATCGTGAGTAGTTGAGAAGGGAGCTCTACACTGGAAGTGTACCCACACCGTGAGTAGTTGTGAAGGGAGCACTACACTGGATGGGTACCCACACCGTGAGTAGTTGTGAAGGGAGCACTACACTGGACGTGTACCAACATCGTGAGTATTTGAGAAGGGAGCACTACACTGGACGTGTACCAACATCGTGAGTAGTTGAGAAGGGAGCACTACACTGGAAGTGTACCCACACCATGAGTAGTTGAGAAGGGAGTGCTACACTGGAAGTGTACCCACACCGTGAGTAGTTGTGAAGGGAGCGCTACACTGGACCGGTACCCACACCGTGAGTAGTTGTGAATGGAGCACTACACTGGACGTGTACCCACACCGTGAGTAGTTGAGAAGAGAGCACTACACTGGATGTGTACCCACACCATGACGTGTACCCACACCATGCCTAGTTGTGAAGGGAGCACTACACTAGACGTGTTCCAACATCGTGAGTAGTTGAGAAGGGAGCACTACACTGGAAGTGTACCCACACCATCAGTAGTTGTGAAAGGAGCACTAGACTGGATGTGTACCCACACCGTGAGTAGTTGTGAAGGGAGCACTACACTGGATGTGTACCCACACCGTGAGTAGTTGTGAAGGGAGCACTACACTGGATGTGTACCCACACCGTGAGTAGTTGTGAAGGGAGCACTACACTGGATGTGTACCCACAACGTGAGTAGTTGTGAAGGGAGCACTACACTGGATGTGTACCCACACCGTGAGTAGTTGTGAAGGGAGCACTACACTGGATGTGTACCCACAACGTGAGTAGTTGTGAAGGGAGCACTACACTGGACTTGTTCCCACACCATGAGTAGTTATGAAGGGAGCACTACACTGGATGGGTACCCACACTGTGAGTAGTTGTGAAAGGAGCACTACACTGGACGGGTACCCACACTGTGAGTAGTTGAGAAGGGAGCACTACACTGGACGTGTTCCCACACCGTGAGTAGTTGGTTTTTCCCAGTTTGTTTGTTGTTTTACATCCTAGCAACATCTAAGGTCATATCAGGCCGGACCATGAGTAGTTGTGAAGGGAGCACTACACTGGATGTGTACCCACACCATGAGTAGTTGTAAAGGGAACACTACACTGGACGGGTACCCACACCATGAGTAGTGGTGAAGGGAGCACTGTAAGGTATGCATATAGCCGGGATGGCGGTGATGTCACCAGGCCTGGGGTGCAGCCTGGCTGGACCGAAATAAACCATTCACATAGTAGACGTCGAGGGGTTCACATGTCTTCATTGATATTACATGGTGTCAGATTTGAACCAAGAACGTCCACAGAGTCACCATGGCACTATCAGCTCTAAAGCCACCACTACCGTTAGTTCTAGAGGGAAATTTAGCAATGAATTGGCGCATATGGTATCACGCATATGAAGTATACAGCATAGAGACTGGGGCGGCCACCAAGGCAGAAAAGATTCAATGCTGTGTTTTTTTACACGTGGCCAGACCTGAGGCGCAGAAGCTGCATCTGACCTTCAAGATACCCGAGGCCCAAAAAGACAAGATTGACACTCCGGTAAGAACATTTGAGGAATATTGTGTAGGAAAAACCAATATCACCGTTGTCAGATACACGTTTAATTCTTTCAACCAGACTACCGAGTCCATGGACACTTATATTCGAGAGTTAAAGCACCGAATATCGTACTGTGATTACTTAGAGATGGAAGATGCAATATTATGTGACAGGTAGGTGTGTGGAGTGAAGGACATAAAGCTTCGGGATAAATTATTGCAAACGCCAAATCTATCATTAGATAGGTGTCTCGCGATGTGTCGCTTAAGTGAAAACACACATGCCTAGCTTAATACAGAGGAAACAAGTCAGACTGAAGAGCAAGTGGACATGGTGAAGACCGAGGTGCGCGCTCTGCGGCACCAGGTACAGCATGCACCAGGTGCGGGTATCAACATGGAACCACTGTGTGCCCGGCCGTGGACAAACAATGCATGTACTGTAAATGCTATGGACACTTCCAGAAGGTATGCAGGTCGCGACGTGCAAGTAGGGCTCAAGTTGACGAAGCAAGCACCAAGGAGTCAAATGAAGGGGACAGCGACCAAGACGAGGAAAATGACCTGTTCGTAGGCGAAATAACGGCGGAAGCAAGAAGCAGAAGCAGTTTATGGTACGTTAAATATATGTTACAAGACATACCCGTCCAGTTCAAATTAGACACTGGTTCTGAAGCCAACATTGTGCCTCGTAAAATATACAATGCGTTAAAAAACATTGTCTTGGCACCTTCTAAGTGCTGTCTCATAACTTATTCAGGTAGTCGTATACGACCTGACGGTGAGGCAGTTATCAGCGTAGGAGGGCTACCTTTGAAGTTTCAAGTCACAGCGCAGGGCACACCTATACTAGGGAAGGAAGCGTGCGTACAGCTAAGCCTAATCCGACGAGTAGGAGAAGTAAACGTGCGGACAAGACAAGCAACTACAACCTCAGTGGCAGTGGAGCACCTGGTAAAGAAATATTCAGATGTATTCGCAGGGTTAGGAAATATCAAAAGTAATGCAAAAAATCATATTGATTCTAATGTTGAGCCTGTAATCGACCCGCCTAGGCGAATCCCTCAGACTATTTTAAACCAAGTAAAGCAAGAAATTGACAAAATGGTAGAAATGGGTGTAATTGTTAAGCAACTTGAACCGACCCCCTGGGTAAGTTCCATAACTATAGTAAAAAAAACACATAAAATCAGAGTCTGTCTCGACCCGACTAAATTAAACAAAGCTATACTAAGAACCCCATACCCAACCAGAACTATAGAGGAGGTAATTGCAAAGACCAGTAATGCCAAATATTTTTCGGTCATCGAAGCCAAAAGTGGATACTGGCAAATAGAACTTGACTCTGAAAGCTTGAAATTATGTACGTTCAACACCCCCTGGGGCCTGTTTAGGTACACACGGTTGCCATTTGGAATTAAAACTGCGGGTGACATATTTATCGGTGAAATGAATAGAATATTAAATGGGTGCCAGGAGTAAATGTTATCGCTGATGATATTTTGGTATATGGAAAAACAGTCAAAGAGCATAATGAGAACTTAGAAAATGTCATTATAAGATCTAGAGAAGCTAATTTACGCCTGAACCCAGACAAGTCTGTAATTTGTAAAACTGAACTAAACTATGTGGAGCACACTTTAACTCAATCAGGGCTAAAACCAAATGCTGAGCGTGTGCGGGCCATTGGTCGTAATGCTTGCATTGCGTTTGATGCGAGGCAGGGAAGGAGGGCCCCCCCCCTCCTCCTCCGGCCGTTGATGGTTGCATCATTTCCCACCATTTTCTCCCTTTTAGCCAGCCCGCCTGGCCGCCTCCAGCCATTCGCCCTCCCTACATGCTGCCTCTGCGACGATTTTTCTTTTGGCTCCCCCCCCCCCCCGGACTGCACCACCGCTCCGAGCCGACACGATCTCCTGGCCGACACATACCTCGGATCCATCCACTTCACCAATGTTACCCGCCATTAGTGTGATATGGTCATGCTCACCCGTTAGTTATGACGTGGAGACACCCACCTGGGCAGGGCGCCTAATTTCTGAAAACCCCGACTCAGGTTTCCACGACCACGCCCCCCTCGTGACAATGATGGGACGTTCCCGTACTGCACGTAGTCCTCACTCGTTCTGCCGAATCGCTTCTCCGGGGCCTGCTGTGTGTTGCCCCAATTCCCTCGGAACTTGTTGTAGGGTGCCCCCGTACGTCATTGGTGGTCGTAGGAGTTCCTGAGCTTGCCTCTGTACACCAGGTTTGCGCTCACGCAGTTGTCTGACGCAGCTGTTTGTTCCTGTCGCCTAGGTTTCACCTAGCAGGAACTCAGTTGGCCATAGTAGATCTCTGTATGCATCTCTCTTCTTTTTTATGAGCTCTTTTCCCAAACGGGAATGTACCACCTTAGTGACACTCGCCTTGCGGCCCAGTCTCGCCTGGCTGTGGGTTGCGACTGCTAGCTTGATCACGTTAAGCATGTGGACGCCCTGTGCATCCAGCTCTGGGTCAGCTGACCCTCTCTGTAGGATAATATCCATGGTGGGCGCGATAGCCGTCAGTATCGCAACTAGGCCCTTAGAGCAGGTAACAAGATCACTCTCTCCCTCTTTCCTGCCCTCAGCAAACCTGATCTCATCGTTCAGAACTTGCAACGTGCTGCCGAGACATCGGCCAGTCCCGTATAGTGCCTAGAGATTTCCCTAATGGTCTTGAAATGTTTCGGTGTGCCGTCAACCGGTGTAGCGTAGTAGTAGTTTATCGCCCCTGCCATGCTCTCGCTGATAGTAATGCGAGGCTTGACTTTTTTATAAGTCTCCTGGGCCCGTATGCACCAATCGGTGTTAGGGCCTTAACCGCGGCTAAGGTATCCCCGCAGGGCTAAATGTGAAAATTTGGTATGCACCAATCTGAGTTAGCGCTAACCGCGGAATTTAACCTAGGCTAAGCTAAACCACTGTCTGAGTTGGGGTTAGGGCCTATCCGGTGCGGGTAGTGTGCGTGTGTGGCTCTCAATCTATTCAATGCGATCATATTTGACAGATTTACATATGGAATAAGTGATATTATAATATCATATTATATTAACGCTGCCGCCGCATTGGCAGCGTTATTCATATTGTCGAATCGATGAATATAAAGTAAACAAATCGCCACCGCCACAGCGACATGGATATCCATACTGTCGACGTCAAGTAAAAATGGCCGTCGCCGCCGAATCGGCGGGAATTTCTTATGCCCAAATCTATTAAATGCAGTCATATTTGACAGATTTACATACCGGAATAAGTGAAATTTGGTCAAATTAACCCTAAATGCAAACCGATATTAACGCTGCCGCCGAATTGGCGGCGTTATTCATATTGTCAAATCGAGGGAATTCCCAAATCTATAAATAAACTCCCGGTTAGCTATCCGCAGCGGCTAAAACATTGGTGCATACCGATTCACACATTTCTCAAACCCCCCGCTACCCTGAGATAGCTAACCGCGGCTAGTGCCTTAACTCCGGCTAAGCCTAACCCCGATTCGTGCATACGGCCCCTGTAGTTCGGTCAACAGGGTTCCCTCATGTAACCCCTCATCCAGCTTGAACTCTCTCCTCACCTTTGGTGTCTTGACCGAGGTTGTGGTGGTGCTCGCTGCCCCTGTGGTTTGCGGCGTTACGACCTGCTCAGCCGGCATAGGCTTCGGCGGTGGTGGCGCCCGGAAGCTGCTGAACGGTGATGGCTTACCCATGGTCGTCACGGCCAGTTTGGTTAACGGAGTATTTGCCATAGTTTGTTTTACGGGAGCCGATGCTCTTAGAGCTGTCAATTGATCTGATGTGCTCATGGAGCTGAGGGAGTCACTTTCCTCCTCGTCTTCCCAGTGGTCAACATCATCGTCACCATCATTGTCTGGCCATGTGTTGCACGCGCCGCCATCTTTCCCTACCTAGTGTTCCCATTCTTCTCTCTGGCTTCCCTGCCACTGCTCCTATTCCGTCTGTAGAGTCTTCACTTCTCTAAAATGTACCATTTCCTCGTACATTTTCTTGAATTCGGCCATGTCTGGCCCAGTAGCACTCGCCGTATTGGCTGGCCCCGACTCTTGACCCACATCATGGTTCTTTGAGCGCCTTCGTATCTGCCGCGATCTTTTTTCGTGGTTTGGATTTTGCCAGTTTTGAGTGTTCTACTGCCTCACTGTCCGAATCGCTCGCAGTGTGTAGAGTAGTCGATGGCTGGTCCTCCGCGGACATCATTTTTGCCATGACAGAAAAGTAATGCGACCACACTGTCTGATAATAGCTGAAGCGTATTACCGATCGGCTGAGAGCAACTCACACGTGCTCTCGCAGTCTTACTTTGGACCTTGTTCTGAAACGACACAATTTCTTGGCAGATTAGTACATAATCACTAGCCAATTTCCACAATGTTTACACACAGTGGTGTACTGTTGCCAACGCACCAGTACTAACAATCTTAATAATCGTTTTAAGTTCTCCTGTTCGACTTACCTACACTTGTGTAGTAGCCTCCTCCAATTCGCTGTTGCTCCTCCGCTGCCGAGTTGCTAACTGAGGCTACTTCCGGCTGCGCGGGCTTGGCCTCTCACGGATACTTAACTTCCGGTATTCGGAAGATGAAGTAAGAATCATACTAAATCAGCGTATAACTATATAAGTATAAGCTATTAGTTAGTCAGTCACGTATCATGAGGGATGGTGTCCGTGGCATGATGCATCACGGTGGAGGAAGTCTTCCATATAATCGTGTATACACGGCCTGCTGGTTAAGGACCTAGGCGTGCCCATGGTTCATGCCAACCACAGGGGTGGTGGGAGGGGACTTACAAGGGGTGACCATACACACACAACCGCCCGGTGAGTCTTACCTTTGATGATCTTTATCAAAGGATCTGGCACGAGTCTAACTGAATGTCTGATGAACGGTGGGTAATACCCGTCGGATACTTCTCGATAATTACTCACACTCCACCAGAAAAGAGAGAAGAAAAGGCTCTTCTTTTGATACGCAGACGAGCTGCACCGGGCTGCCTTATTACATGTGCGGGGAGTCGCCTCTCTCCTCCGCCCGGCCTCCCGACCACCCGACAAGCGGGATCTAGCTGAGGGCATTGACCTGCCCCAACACTGAGCACTACAGACTACCAGGCCAGTTAGACCGAGAAGACGGCGTAGGCACGTCAGCAGCATGTTTCTTCAGTGACAGCTGATCGGGCCGACCTCGGACGTCACAACTGCCTTCTGAGTAGTTATCAACACATGACATGCCCTTAAGTCGGCAGTGGGCTTGTGCACGCTGGCCTGGCGGTAGGAGTATTAAGCCCCAGTCATAGTACGGCTTGTGACCAATTGCGACCACTTTGGACTAAAGAACCCCCCTTGTGACCAAAGCAATGGTCGCTGAACTCTGGGCGACCATTTTGGTCGCAAGTTTTTTTTGAGCAGTAGCTAAAACCTCCTTGCGAAACATAACGAACAGTAGCCAGCAACCCCACATCTGGGGTGCTGGTCCCGTTGTGACAGGTGGGGTCTCTTTATGCCACACACGACAGACCACATTTATGACACCCCTGGCACCTACAATGTTCGGATGTTTCGTTGTACCTCCGGATAATATGCAATGTTAGTCTAAGCCACAGTTAAATATTTAAGTTGGCCGAATTCACACCGATTTACCCTGATACGACGGATGTAGTTTCAATGAGACACTATTCTGCCATGTCCTCGGATACCATTAAAAGTATGGAAATAGCACCTGCAAAAGAAATACGGAAATATCTTCTTTTTTTAAAGCACAGCTTGGAGAAATTTCCCACTAAAAAGGTATGTATTATTTCCTAAAAGCCAGCTAAACACCCTGAATATATCACTCTTGAATTTATTACATTAAAAATTGTCAGGGATTAAAGTGACCCATGATAAAAAGAACAGGCATTCATGTCAAGTTAGCTGAAACCTAAATATCAGTCTTGCATACATCAAAATCTAACAGTAATAATATAAAAGAAAACAATCAGGGGAAGGCGTGTGCAATTGAACTCCACGCTCTTAATTATGGAAGAGTGGTACTCAAGTTGCTGAATCTATCCCCCTCACTCTACACAAAAGGAGGACTAAGAAACATTCCCTTTCTCTCCCTCTAAATGTGCTTTCCTATTTTATTGCCCATGGCATGAGGGCCATGTTTCTTAGTCGGCTCATGCCACCTTTAGGTTCTGGTGTTTATCAAATTTAGTCTTCCATTCTAGAGCCAGCTTATTCTGGAACAAGCTTATGCAGATTGGAATGCATAAGTTATGCCATTATTAACTGAAACTTTATACATGTTTTTCCAATGGAAGAGAGAAAGTGATGTGGTCTTCTTTTCTTTGTGGTGGAACTAGATTAATATGATGGTTGAATAAGTTTGAATGTCACATCTGTTAGAGGTCGGTGTGATGACCTGTTTTATCTGAGAAAAGGCTTATTCGATCTATGGGCCAGTAGTAATGAGTCGATATTTTCCAACATGGGATATGAGCTGAGCAGATAACAGGCAGCGTTCAGTGCTCAGTGCACAAGTCTGGAGCAGTGTCTGGAGAGCTGCGATGTTTCGTAAAGTGAAATGAGAGATAAATGCAACAACACATATGTGTGTGCCTTTCCAAACTTGAATAAAGAACTTTATTGTTCTGTCATCAATATAAATAATGTGAACATTAATTAAATAAGAAAGAAAACTGAGCGTAAATCACTTAAATAGTGGAAACGGTTCAATGAAAAATGCCATGACAAAGAGGGAATAATCGAGAATAAGCGTAATACAGTACAACCCCGTTAAACCAAGCTCGGTTAAACCAAACGATCGGTTAATCCAAACTTTTTTCGGCAGCCCGGCAAAATACTACCATTTATCATATAAAAAAGTTGGTTAAACCAAAGTCAGTCAATCCAAACTCTCGGTTAATCCAAACAAAATTGTCGGGCCACAGGCCTCTTCTGGTATGGTTAATCCAAACTTTCAGGTGGTTATATGGTCATCCAAGATCCCACTGACTTTTTTATATGATAAATAGTAGTATTTTGCTGGGCCGCTGAAAAAAGTTTGGATTAACCGATTGTTTGGTTTAACCGAGCTTGGTTTAATGGGTTATACTGTATATACATAAAAAAAAAACAATACTCAAAGTGTCCACATACATTGTATATTACATTCATAATGCACCCATGTTTTTGCGAAAGCCAAGTCAATGTTGAAGCCAAAGCTCGGTTAAACCAATGATCGGTTAATCCAAACAAATTTCTAGGGTCCCTTCAAGTTTGGTTTAACGGGGTTATACTGTACTTGTTTGTTGGTAAGATGAAGCCTGACGTCGCCTTCCATCAGCCGTCTCCGGTGAGATCGTGCAGAGATCATGGCAATTAGACTGTTTCTTATCTTTCATACTGTCGGCACCGAACCCAGACCACAAACGGAAATCAAAATGCGGAAACCTAATGGATGAAACCACATCCCAGTAATCTGATAAATGGTCGAACGGGACTTGCGGTATAATGTGCACCCAATACAGGAATGAAAGTGGCTTAAAAAAAACACGTGGACACGTGATCTGTAAATAATGTTTCGTGAACGCGTCATCTGTAAATAATGTTTCTCCAATAATAGTAATTATTGCATGACATTCCTAGTAATTATTGCATGACATTCTTCAATATAATAAAGATCACAGGATGAAAGTGATATCGGGAGAAAAACAGGAGGGAAATTGATGTTGATGGGCGATAATACACTCACAGTGGAACGCTCCAAGGATATATAGTCTATACTGATTGGTCAATGGAATGGAGGTAGGATAGTGCCTGGAGAGTACTGGATGAAATCTGACTTCCATGATTCTTCTTCGATTCCCTGACAGATTTAAGCCCAGGAGAGAATGAATGTCCACCTTTTCGCAAAAATGTACCTCCATTCAGGATAAAGGAAGTCCAACAATGGTCAATCGCTGAGCTAATACCGAAAGGCTGCTGACCCAACACTGGCCAGCGACTGACCCAACACCAACCAGACACTGACCCTATACCGGTCACCTGCTGACCCAACACCAACCAGACACTGACCTGACACCGGCCAGCTGCTGACACCAGCGAGCCACTGACCCAACACCGGCCAGCCACTGACCCAACACCGGCCAGCCACTGACCCAACACCGGCCTGCCACTGAAGCAACAACGGCCAGCCACTGACCTAACAACGGCAGCCACTGACCCAACACTGGCCAGCCAATAACCCAGCATTGGCCAGCCACTAACTCAACACTGGCAAGCTGATGACTCAAGACCGTCACCAGCTTGAGGCAGAGCTAATTGCTTCAAGTGTTTCTAGAATTTCGTGCTAAGATTAGGTAGTAGATGAAGAAAAAACATATAAACTTATATTGTTTGTTTATTGGGATCTTACATCCTAGATATTTTAGAGATGACACAAATTGCAGATTTAACCAAAATCGTGAAATCATTGAAATGGCGAGACCTTTCAACCCGGCCATTAAGATGTGCAGGTTGCACCTTAAAACAATATTACAGGATTCGAACCCATACTTCTTGCCTTTCTGGGGCTAGCATGGTAACCATTACACTACCTAGGTTCCCTGATGCAATCACCATATCCACACTCAGCTGTCTATGTCTATCTGGCTCCTTGCTTGAGAGGTCAATGTAGATAAGTATACTCACCCCAATGGAATTATAAGTCTTTTAAACGGTTTAATAAGGCGCTTAATGCTTACAATTACACACATACAGGCAATGCACTTACATACATACTCAGGGTAGGTTCAACAACCATACAGCATGTACCTTGTACAGGGTCCAAATCACGGTAACCAGTGTCATGGGGGTGATGAAAATGGGAAACAATGCACATAAATTATGATTTGAACCCACACGTCTTGCCATTTTGAGGTTAACGTGCTAACCATTACAATACCTAGGCTCCCTGATGAAATTACCCTATGTATGCCTACCTATCTATGTGACGCCTTGTCTGAGATCAGTGCAGACTACTATAATACAATATCTGGAAGAATCGTAGAAATATGGCTCTACCCTATTTACCCCAACAATTAGCACCAGTATTGTGCTAAATATCTGCTGAGACTGTCAGACAGTCGAAGTGATTAGTGAGGTCGGTGCGCAGAGGTGGCGCCACCACCGTTATTCGGGAATTACAGAGTAATGATGATATACAAGTATAAATAACGGATGTTCTTCATAAGTCTTCATACTCACATATGCAAAAATAAATATTATGTATTCATTTTATTTTAAGTTAAAATCAAATCATAAGAGTAAAATATAAACTTTTCGCACACACAACAAATAAGGGAAATAGATCCTTCAGTGCCTTATACTATCTCACCAAGACTTTCACTTACAAGTTCAATCCAATTAAGGCACCTATCACGTATGGCCAATTCAACGCCATGGCTCTAGTGGGAGAATTTAGATCCCTATTTCTCACCACTCGAGTGTGTAGCATTAACTAGAGGCTACTGGAGATTGACGCGAGCAAGTCCAAGTGGCCAGTGGATTGTGGCTCATAAGGTCAGGCGGCCCTATGCTGTGGACCTCTAAGTGTGCACTATCCACCCACACCGTCTGAGTCGATCCAAAATGCACGAGTAAGCACTATTTCAAGGACCCAGTGATATATATTTTACATATGACGATAAAGCAATAAGACATCACCCTGAAGTCTTAATATTCACATTCATAAAGAAGATCGTAATATACCCATAGAAAATACAGTGAGATCTCCCATATTTGAAGTGTTCTCAGCCGTCTTGTACACAAGATGGGGTTTGGATCATAGAACACCTAGGGTAACTTTAAGTAGGTCATAGATTATCTGAATTATCTGCACTAATCTAGAGTAATCACATGTATTACCTATCACTGCCTACTAATATACTGTTCAACCGAGAGATTACTATGTAGAAATGCTAGTAGCATGGGAATTGGCGGAATGGGAATTGGGTAAATGAATGGATAAAACACTAGTCAAGCGTGAATGTTGTTAGCATAGATCTACATAAACAAAAGCTTAGAACTTAGATAATCAACCAACAGTGGGCACTGTCGTACATGGTGTCCGTCTTCATTGTTTCAAGTGTCGCTTCATTAAATGTGGATGGGAACTACATTATTGTCAACAAAATGAATATCACAGTTAAAACATTATATCACACTAAAACATTAACACATGACATATACCCAGTTTTTCATAGTGGACAAAAAGGCACATAGCATGGGCGACTGACCGCTGGGCAGGTCGAAACACTGTCTTCAGGTCAGGAGTCAGTGGTAATTGGAATGTCGCATTTGAAACTCTTCTATTTGCACAACACACCTGAGAAGATAGTGCAAGTATCATGCTCTAGAGAGAGATGTTTGCAAAAATGAAATAGTCCCCCACCCCACCCCACCTGGCAACATAGTGGCAGGAACTATTTTGGGGTTTCTACGTAAATCAGATCTCCTGCCCCTTTTATCTACGTTATTCATAAACAACCATCTAACAAGCCTTATTCGTAGCAGAGGTTAAGCACAGGGATAGCCAGGAACACAAACACATTGCACCCGTATACACACACTCCGGGTGGTTACATCATGCCGTACAAGGGCAGTGTAATCGGCGTGCACTTGTACCGACCATCTTTCCCTCCTGTCCGTTCCATTCATAATTGTGTGTTGCTCAAATTTTGCATCCAATCAAGTAAAGTCTTAATTCAGATCGCTAATATTCGAATAATGTTTGCTCTCAGCACCTGGATTCTTCCTTTCTGAACTTGAAATCTCATCTAATACGTGATATTAAAAGCAGGAAATTAAATCTAAATATCCTCAGACCAATTTGTCAAATCTTGACATTGTGCTTTAGTTTCTTTTACAAACTAAAGCACATTGGCATTGGTGACGGGTGAAATGTGCGACACTCGACATGCTCCGTGTAAATATCTGGGTCTTATGAACGGTGGAGGACAGCAGCCCAGGAGATCACACAGCCGGAAGCGCCATCAACAGCGGGTGATGTATGAGACAATCAAATGCCAAAGTACTCATCCTGAAGCAACGGACCATGTTGTATGCATGTACTACTGACACCGGGTGATGGCCGACCGTCTTGGACGAGGGCTTACTAAATGGGCCTCCTTTAATCTAATGGCCCTGTCACACTACGACGCTTCTCGCCGGCGCGCCGCCAGCGCGCAAAATATCTTCTACGCGTTGAGACACGTCCAACTTTTCGGCGGTTTGGGGAAAAAGATCGGCATCAGCGCATCGCATTATTCGCACGCGGCCGTTAGTCGACGAGTGAGGGAAAAAAAAGAAGAAAAGTTTGGCGCGATGTGCTCATATGACCTTAGATGTTGGTAGGACATAAAACAACCATTTGGCGCAAGGTGTGGAGATGACCCTCACGTGCGCGCGGCGACTGCCTAGCATTCACATAACGTTATTCCAGCGCTGTCGACGTCCTTCTGACGTCGCCATAATGTTGGAACCCGCGCGTTGTGGGTCGTCGCGGTTTTTTGACATGCTTAAAACATTGAGCGACCAACTACGCACGCCACCGTCCTCCCGCGACTGTCGACGTCCAGGATAGTGTACCGACGTTCGCATAACATCCCCCTAACGTTTCCCGAGGTTTCACCAAAAAATTACAAATGTTGACGCGCATTGGAGAGAAACGACGTAGTGTGACAGGGGTATTACAACTCCCGCCCACTTCCTACAATCCTAGCATCGACACCAGAATTGGTCCCTCCACCCACGCCCTCTAACCGCTCGCAGAGAACTAGTTAGTGTATACTACAGGCCGGATTGTGCAGTACTGTTGAACACATTTAACGTTAAAAACCCACAAAATCCCAGAAGTGTCGAGGAATAACGGGGAAGCGTGCCAAATAGTCAATTAGCACAGCAGAATACAGCGTCCGGACTCGCCCAGTGCCAGCCGCCCATGGCGGTGGGGGGCCGGCTTGTTTGAAGAGTGTCGTTTGCTTTGTAAAAGAGCGGCCCTACAACTCGGTGCCAGTTGGCCTGATGTGCGCCCTGTTACTAATTGATAGGATATTATCGCGCACCAACAGAACACGCAGTCACAACAGCATCACCCGAGGTCCAGAATGCGCAGGACACTCGGGTCGTTCTGTACGAGGCGCATGCGCCGTCAGCTGAACACCGCGCTCAGTAACTTACAGATCACTTCAAGTTACGCACATCTATTTTTACTCAACGTACTGGTATCGTGAGTAGAACAACATATGCTGGGGTCTCTAAAAAATAAAAGGATAAGAAATAATTTAAGACTGTTTTGTTTGTTTTAAACACCGACGCCGGTCGTGGAAAACTGCTGACGCCCCTAGGGAGATTTAATACGAAATCCTAACAACATGACAAATCACCTATAAACACTTACCGATTTCGCTGCAAGCGGAATTAAATCAAACAATCCTCGTAAATTCATCACACCTTGGTGCCGTCGCCAACAGACCGCGATAAACTACAAGAGGTCCCCACCCCGCGGACATGATTTACCGATAAAACACACTGTGCCTGGAAAATCTCATTACCTGTGTAGTAAACCCACGATGAGTAGTGCTAGATATAACACATCGTATGTACCGCTACAATGTAGAATCCGCACTGACAATTGACGAAAACAAGACTGACAAACTGCTATAGAAATGGGCACAATCGCACAGCCACTTGTGATGTGTGGAGTAGCGACATAAAGGAATGAGGCTGAGTATAATTATAAAAACCAGACACAAAGACACAAATGATAACTGCCTTTGTTTAATTTTAGACATAGCCTCGAACACACACACACACACAAGCACGCACGCGCGCACGCACACACACATAACTGGTGTGGATGGGTACATGGAGTAACCCACGCTAAATAAAACTATAATTGCATCTATACTTAACTGGGCTGATTTGCCAGTCCGGCCGTCAGCTCACAGCAAAGTAGTCGCGGCTCTTCTCGGTTAAAGCAAGCTTGTCAGCCGCATAAGGAGTAGCCAATATGGCACTGCTGACTACCAACCCAGTTAAAGCATAGTAGTATGACGTTGTAGTGTGATATTGGCAGTTACTATTTTTGGTAGTTATTAGATGGTATATATAGTACATGGTGCAATGTTCAGTTAGACAGACAGTCGGGCCACCAGGAACTATACAGGGAGCCAAATAATTAACTGCTACAAGTGCTAGACAGTCTGCTAGACTAAGATCTAATAAAAGCAGCATAAAGGATTATCCTAAAAGTGATCTCTTAAAACTGCACAGCCGATGAAAGCATACAAGTTTCGAAGCAAAAACACTTATCTAGATTGTATTCTACATATCCAGCTTAGATACTGACTCACTTATTAAATACTGTACAGAAAGATATACTAAGTCAATTTAATTAGAAATTGCTACTGCTTAAGTCTGTCGTGTCAGAATTTGTATGCACATGCCAACATTAATTTCGCACATTTTAATTCAAATATTTTCAGAGTTAACTATTATAATAAAGGCTACTTCAAACTAAGTAATGTATGGTACATTTTAACGATCAACCCAATTTCTAATCTTTAAAAAATAGAAACCTCAAACCATCGAAACTTTAAGGATTAGTAAATAGATATATAGATAGCCAGCTGTCAGGCTACATGTAGAATGTTCATTGCCCTATGATTTGGAAAAGACTGAGGCATCTTGAAATCAATCCGTATGGATTATGGCCACTACTGCACAGCGGCGAAAACAAGTTATGATCAGAATAAACAAACGATCACTAACAAACAAAAATCAAACAAAAAACATCCAGAACAAATGCTTCAAAATCGGCCATAACTCACCAAGTAGAGGCTTGCCGTCTGAGCTCATGGATCGGTTAGTTAAAAGATAAACACCTGAGAAACCTACTACATCCATCAATTAAAATAAGATATACTTCAAATCCACTCAATTAACTTCCATCCAACCTACCTAATAACTAACACACACGTCCACTCCACTGAGCTGATAACATCCATTCTAGTATTTCTACGCAGACACCTTCAAATGAAACTCCTTATATCCGGCTTTACCGTCAAAAACGTTAGAATGACTTGGCCAAGATTAGAGGGGTTGGCTCATAATTCAGAATTGTGGTTGATCCGGCGGGAAGCCCGAGGCGCCCCCTACCAGACCTCTCCCCTCCTCCTTCCCGCCTTTACCTCTGACCCGCATTCGGGCCCCATCCTAACTCAATGGATTTACCCGCACCACGTCCTACCCTGCCATCGGAGTCGACCACAGCCCGATCAGCCCGTGGTCCTCGCCGTCACCCACGCCACCGCGACACCGCCCCCGGCGCCGCGACGCCCCACACGCAGCCGGGCGACACACCGCACGCCGCCGACAACACGACACCGACGACTACGGCCGGGGGGCGCGATCGACGGCGGAGGAGGCGGTGCGCCTCATCGTGGCGGCGGCCGACGGCAAAAACCACACCCGGAAAAAAGGTATTCCGTCAAAATACTTATTTCCACATGACTTGGTTGAACGGGGGGATGAGGGGAGGGCCATTAAAAAGGGCGAGGCATCCCGCGAGGAGTACGCGCTGGGCCTGAAGCGCCTTGAGAGCCAGACCGGCTTCCCCGAGCACGGCCTCGACGCCCTCTCCGCCCACCAGGAGATGGTCGCGCAGGATAACTGTACCCTGGCGTGGCCCGTGGTAAGGCGGTACTCGGAGGAGGTGTTCACGCGAATCGCGGACGGTAGGCTTCCCCGAGGTTGGAGGGACTCGGCCGCGATAAACGCGGTTAGGATTGAGGTGATCGCGATGGCGGGCCACTCCGCGCCCGCGGCCGGTCCCGCCCCGGAAGCAAAGCAAGCCGGGAAGCCACAGAAACCCGGCTCCGACGGACGTGACCAATACGATCGGGCGGTGATGGGAGCCCCCTGTCAGGCGTGGAATAAGGACCCGTCATCATGCACGAAGGCAGCGAAGGGCGCCTCGCACGGGTCGGGCTCCCAGAAGCTCGCTCACGTCTGCGGCTACTGCGCCAACGTGCGCAGGCTGGTGACAGGGCACCCCGAGACGAGCTGCTATTCTAAGAAGGCCCGGGAGCGCCCCGGCAAGACCTCGCACCGGGATTTTTAGTCGGCGGGCGGGCGCACATGTCCCCGCCTCGACCGCCGACGCACACTCCGCCCCCGGACTACCGCCCCGGCGGACCGCCACTCAGCCGAGGTAAACAATAACAATGTTCTGGCTTCGGGTGGCTTCGGCCCGCTCGCCCCGCCGCCTGGCGGGGATTCCCCTCGTGACGTCACGGGTACCGCCACACACAACAACACGGGATTGGCGGGGGAGGGCTTCCCCCGTGACGTCACGCCGGCCTCGCGACCATGCCGCCACCTGGAGGATCCCCCGCACACCACCGGCAGCCCTGAGTACGACCAACCGCCGCGGGGAACCCCCCCTATCGGTGACGTCACGCCGGCCCGGTGGCGCCACCGTGAGGAAAGGCCTCGCACTAACCACGTAAACAACGGCTCGGCGACTGCCGGCCACGCCACTGCGAGATCGCCCCGTCCCGGAACCTCCCGCCACGCCACCCACCTGCCGTCACCCGGCGGCTTCGCGGAGTTCCAACCCGGGAGCTGCTCTACCCCGGCGGCCCCCGACCCCGCCGAGGCGTGTAACATCTGTGACGTGACCTCTGGCGCCCCCGTCGCCGGCGCGGGCACGGGCGAGCCCGTCAAGGAGGTGATAAACATTGCAATCCAGCACTCCCTCCCGGCGGCCCCCGACTGCGGCCCCTCCCCCGTCGAGTACAGGGCCACCCTCGAGTCATTCTGGCCCGTGCTATCGGGCGAGGGCTGGGCCGCCTACCCCGCCTACGCGGCGGCTTACGCCGCCGCCCGCGCCTCGGGACTTCCGAACTATTTGGCCGCCCGAGTCCCGGTCCCCTCGGACTTAAACATCCCCAACTGGCGCCGGATGCTCCGGGGATACGCCGACCACCTCCTCGCCGACCACCTCCTCGCCGACCACCTCGACTTCGGCTTTCCGGCGAACTACACCGCCCCTGGCCCGCCGACGCCGACATACAATAACCACCGCGAGGACCCCGGCTTCGCCAGTCACGTCACCGACTACGCGGCGGAGGAGCTCCGGCGAGGCGCCCTCCTCGGGCCGTTCGCGGTCCCCCCCTTCACCCCTTGGGCGCAGTGTAGCCCCATAATGACGCGGCCCAAGTCCACCCCCGGGAAGCGCCGGGTGATCGTCGATCTATCCTTCCCCCCCGGACGAAGCGTAAACTCCGGCATCCCGAGGCGGGAATACCTCGGGCGCCCACACGCCTACAGTTTGCCTTCGGCGGCCGACCTCGGCCGCCGCATTGTCGAGGAGGGCCGGGGCGCCTTCTGCTGGTCGGCCGACGTCTCCCGCGCCTACCGCCAGCTCCGGGCCGACCCGCTCTCCACCCCCCTCTTCGGCATAACGGTCGACGGGCGCGCATACGTGGATATAGCCCTGCCCTTTGGCTGCAGGACCTCCGGCGCGGCCTGCGTCAGGGTCACCGCCGCGGTCGCATGGATCGTGGGCCTACGCGGCTTCTTCGCGGCGGTCTACGTCGACGACTTCGTCGGCTGCGAGGCCACCTACCTCGGCGCGATGCGGGCGTTCGACGCCCTCAGGGAGGTCTGCGCATCCCTGGGCCTCGAGCTCGCCCCCGACAAGTGTTGCCCCCCGACTGTCCGACTCACGTGGCTGGGCATCGACTTCGACTCGGAGGCCATGGTGCTCCGCATCCCCGAGCAGAAGATGAGGGACGTCATCGAGGTCTGCGAGCGCTGGCTCGTTCGACCCACCCTCACCAGGAAGGCCCTACAGAGACTCGTGGGCCGCCTCGCGCATATCAGCACCTGCGTGGTCGCGGCTCGGAAATTCATGGGCCGCATCCTCTGGGGCCTCCGCGCCGCCCCCGCCACCGGCGCCGCGGAGATCGACCCCAAGCTGAAGAAGGACGTCCGCTGGTTCCGGGACTTCGCGGCGGCGGGGAATGGCGTCCATCTCCTCCCGCCTCCCGTCCGTCCCACCTGGACCATCGAGTGCGACTCCTGCCTCACCGGCGGAGGCGCATTCTCGGCGGATTCCTGTTTCTCCGAGGCCTACGACCGAGAGATGATCGAGGCCTACCCCTCCATCCACCAACTAGAGGCCGTGAACCTCGTCATGGCGGTCCGCGCCCTCGGCCCCGGCGCCCCCGGGGGGTACCGGATCGTCGTCAATACGGACAACGCCGCCTCTGCGAGCGCCCTCGAATCGGGCCGCGCCGTCGACCCGACCCTCGGAGCGTGCGCCCGCGAGCTCTGGCTACTCGCGGCGCTCGGCTCCTTCGACCTCGCCATATACCACAAGCCCGGGGTCGAGCTGGTCCTCGCGGACGCTCTCAGCCGCGCGCACTACTCCCGGGAGGCCCTCGACCTAGTAGAGAGGGAATGTCGTGGGAGGGGGATCCGCAGAGTCCGTGTCCGTCACTCCCCCGATCTGTTCACGCATAACCTTTGATTCTTTCAGAGTACGGCGCGGGCGCCCACGATCACCTGATGGCGCTCCGCCGGGCGGCCCTCGCCCCCGGGACTTGGCGGAAACCGGGATCGGCACGCCAGGCGGTACCTGCAGTTCGCCGTCGAGCGGGGGAGTCGACCATCTGGCTCCCGCCCCCTACGACGTCGGGCAATTCATCGCCCACCTACACCGCCTCTTGCCCTCGCCGGCCTCCGTCGCCAACGCCCTCTCGGGGGCGCGGGCCTGGGTCCGGGAGGCGGGGGGCGACGTCGCCCCATTTGACGCCCCCCTCCCCTCACAGGTGAGGCGGGGCGCCCAGAGGCTCTTCGCGGCTCCGACCCGGCGCGCCCCCGCCATCACCCCCGAGATGCTTCCCATCCTCTACAGACATATGCGCGCCCAAGGGCACCTCGGGGTTGCCCTTGGGCGGCCATCATCATCGCATATTTCAGCTTCTTGAGGCAATCAAACATCCTCTCCCCCTCCCACGCCCCGTGGGGGGGGCCTCACACACTGCGCAGGGATGACGTCCAGCCGGTTCCCGGGGGCCTCCGCCTCCGGGTCACATCATCCAAGACCATCCGGTCCCCGGCGCAGGCCGTCTCGATATTCGTGCCCGCCCTCGCCGGATCCCCACTCTGTCCGGTCCGCGCATGGCGGCGCGCGCTCGACCTGCTGCCTGCGTCCGGGGCCGCCCCGGCTTTCCTCGTCCGCCCCGGCGTCCCCCTCACGCCTCGGGACGTCACCCCCCTCCTCCGCGCCGCCCTGGGCGCGGCCCTCGTGCCCCGAGCCGAGGAGTTCACCCTGCACGGCCTCCGCCGAGGCGCCGCCCAGGCCTGCGCGTCGAGGGGCGTGGACCTCTCCGCCATTATGGCCCAGGGCACCTGGGAGTCTGACGCGGTGCACGCGTACGTCCCCCGCCAGGTGACGTCGGCCGCCCCGAGAGCCTTGGCCTTGTGTTTTGGGTCGGCTCCCGGGCCTACCTCCTCACAGGCCCATCCGGGCCCCTCTGCCGACGTGACGGGTCGACTGACCTGCCCAACAACAACATTTGATCTCCTTATTTCTATTACCCTTGATTCACAATTTTGTCTACCTGTCTGCTGAATAAACCCTTTGTCTTTACTCCCACATCCGCCTCGGGCTTCCTCTGTCCGGATCGGCTCATAATTCCGAATTGTGGTTGATCCGGCGGGAAGCCCGAGGCGCCCCCTACCAGACCTCTCCCCTCCTCCTTCCCGCCTTTACCTCTGACCCGCATTCGGGCCCCATCCTAACTCAATGGATTTACCACGCCCACCCACCCTCTTTTGCAGCCACTGCGTGGGGGTCGGCTCCCGGGCCTACCTCCTCACAGGCCCATCCGGGCCCCTCTGCCGACGTGGACGAGGTCGACTGACCTGCCCAACAACAACATTTGATCTCCTTATTTCTATTACCCTTGATTCACAATTTTGTCTACCTGTCTGCTGAATAAACCCTTTGTCTTTACTCCCACATCCGCCTCGGGCTTCCTCTGTCCGGATCAACCGCTAACTTGCGACATGCGACACCTTATGCAATATGGCCCCAAGGCCTGCTTACCATAGCCCACACACGACACCAGCGTCTAGTTCATACACAGAACTAAAGGCGGATGCCAGTGTCGTATTTTCAGCGCCCGGTCATTGTCAGCGGCCTGTCGTGGCTTCTGCGCATGCGCGGATTTTCGCACGTTGCGGCGATCACTGCTATTTGTTTTGTTTACACTCGGCGATTCGACGCTGATCTAGCTGCTACGTTAATATCGCTTGTAATTTAAGGTTAATTTAATTAAATTTCATTATTTGAGTATGTAATTCTGTTAAATATGATCGCATTCAATAGATTTCGGCCTAATCGGTCCCTAACACTGCCGGGTACCGTGGCTGAGCTTGTAGCCGGCGAGGGCATGGGTGTTTTGCATATGTCTTAAAATCCGCGCATGCGCAGAAGCCACGACAGGCCGCTGACAATGACCGGGCGCTGAAAATACGACACCGGGTACACAAACTGCAAGTCATTCTTCTCAGAAAGTTGACAGCGTTTCCCAAGTTATCTGTATAAAGCAATTTGCTTGACTCAGCTGTTTTGACAACGGGCTGTACCTGAAAATAACTACCCATGTTCCCTATCTCATTTCCAGCTCCGACTAGCTGTAACATCATCAGCTCAGGCCCAATCCCCAGAGATGCAATCACAAACAATCCTTTTGTTGCCTTCACCCCAAAGTATTTGATCGTGTTTCCGCATACCTGGATCACAAGAGCTGTGGTTATTGATTATAATCAACCTTTGAGACATTATCTATTAGCTTTATTCATAAGAACTATATCAGATATTAAGTTATTTATTTCAAAATATAAACAATTCTTCTTGCGTTAATCACAGCAATACTGTTCTTGTGGCATATAGCGACTACGATTGATACGATTATTTTTTTAAAGGACATAACCTGTCAGTGAATAAATACAAGAGACAGGTTATTCTATTCATTTTTTAATGTGTTTTAAAATAGTGGACTGCTGCCCACGTGGTGATGGTGGGAAAGGAATAGTGCTAAAACCCATAGTGGGCTGAGACAAAAGAGAAGCCTGAATACGTGGGTTGTAGGTCTAAAAGCCGAGTTGGCACCGCTACAGGCAGCGTCTTCTTCTGTGTCTACTTCACATGTCACCATAGCTTGTGTGGCCAAATCATTAACCGGCGAATAGGAATAGCAAGTAGGTAATTTGGTCCTGTGGGCTGCGTATAACAAAACATGCCGACGACGGTTTGTTGCGAAAGAGTGAATGTATACCTCACTTTAACACCGGACAGAGCAAAGCACGCTCAACAGCAATCAACAAGGTCGTCTTAAGACACTCTGCTTACTGCAAACACAGGGGTTTTTATGAGAACAGTATTGTTGTGTTTGTGTGAGGGATTGTGTTTATAAACTGTTATTTGTTGGTAATATGATCCACAGACAATCGATGCGCGGTGGCCTCATTGCATGAACGACTATTAGTGGTGACCAAGGAATCCTATCTGGCCATTATAGACCGGCAGTGGTTTCCACTAAGTGGATCAGGCACCCGGACTGGGATTATTCCAGGGATTGACTGAGGTGGTGCCGGGTGTGCCCCCCCCCCCCCCCCCCACCTCCCACATCCCAAACAGGCTGCTCAAGCAAGCGGAAGCCTGCGCTCCAAGATATCAGGTCGACACACTTTAATTGTCTCCAAGCGAACTCTAATAGTTCCTTTTAACAACCAAATATTGCTTCCCCCCCCACCTCCATTCTTTATACAGATCAAATGAGGCCCACGTTATTGATATTAAAGGAAATCAGGACATTTCGCTTATTCTGACGTACTGTATGCATTCTCTAACTTAGACCTAGACATTTTTTTAATTCCAAAACAGTCTTCTACCAACCTAGACATTTTTATTCCAACAGTTTTCCAGTGTCGAGTGTGTATGGTGAAGGCCTGCGTTTAAAGTTGTAGCTACATAATCACTTGCCACTAAGTCTACTGACAAGTGATTATGTAGCTACAACTTTAAATGCAGACTTTTACCCTACATACCCAACACTGGAAGACGGTTTGGGAATAAAAAATGATTGTGTAATGAATTTCTGTCATAGACATGCATACTAATAGTAATAGGGCTTAATTGGAGCGAACACAACAATTAAAGAAACCTAATTATTAAAGATGACAATTAAAATTACATAATTAGAAATAACAAAAAACACTTGAGACTTAAGGCGGCACTCACTATAACAGTAATTGTTTCCTCATCTCATGAGTCCACATGGACATTAAATTGCTGATAAGATTGAATCATCAGCACACACAATATTTGCATGGGGCTTCCCGGCTTGTGGTCTTAACATTAATATAGAACTTTGTAAACCAGCACAGATTAATTATTACCTCAGATTATTAAATGATGTCAATCTTTTTTTAAATGCAATTAAAATTTACATTGAGTAATAGTGTGAAAACACATTCTAACTTCCTTTTCATGCAACTAATTATTTGATAAAAAAAAAACGGTGTAAAAGGGGAATCAGTCTGTTCTCCCGTCTTGTCCCTTAGCAATTCACCTAAAGAGCTTTTCCGACCAGTGCTGGCCAGTTGACCGCTAGTTGGGCCGACTGTACCTGGTGATGGGCGATGCATAGGGCAGTCCGAGTCCACCGCCACACAATTCACTGCTGTCAAGTATTCAGCCCGTGTTGTCTCTCCAGGGCTGACCTTTGTGCACTTATCACCTGAGGATGTAACTGTGCGGTACAAATGAAGGTTGGTCTCCTTTCGACGTGTATGCTGGAGCTGCCAGGTCAAATACTCTTTCAGCAGGGTCATTGTTGACAATGCGCAGGGAGGCGCACAACGAGCAGGCAGCCGGACGGTGGTCATGAGTAGCCGGATACCGAACTATGGACGGCAGGCATTGCCGAGCAGCACAGCCGGCTGAAGGACAGCACTGCTACTTGACCAGAATAGACGAGTAGGCATGAGGTCCTTTTGGGAGAGCTGTGTGACAAATAAGGAAATACTCGAACGGACGGGGCTGCCCTATATGGAAGATCTTTTTTTTCCCTTTAAAAAAAAAATATTCACGGGGTATTTACTCTGCCCATAACGTATAAGCTCCTGTCAGGGTGCTTGTTTTCAACGCTGGACAGCTGTGGTGCTGTCTTGATCTCTCCTTTGCCCAGGAGTGTTTAGCTGTGTCTGCTCAGGTCAGCCTTCTGCAATTTTGGTTGTTAGTAATAGCCTATGTTAGTTTTTTTTTGTAATTTTCCATTTTTTTTTTGGTCTAGTCTGAGTATGATACCTTACCCTACTATGTACATCTACTTGGGTGACATGCAGGCTTGTGGGAGAGGATCCCATTTCATTCAGATTTTTTGTTATTTGTTATAGCATCCTTTCACCTAAACCCTGTCCTTAGATAGTGCACTTGTGTGCTAGAACACACTCTGACCCCTTAGGACTGCGGCTAGATGGGATGGCTGTGTTGTTTGCCTAGCCATTTTGTATTTCAGGGTGGATCAGTTGCATGACTGTGGCCTGTCCATTTCTGTGTTGGTTTGTGCCCTTACACATACCCAGGTGGACTGTGCCATGTGGTGATAGCTTTCCTGATTTCCTTAATACTTAGGAGGGCTAATTTTCCTATTTTTTCTGTTTAGTGCCCACCACTTTTCCTGGCCTGTCTTTTGCTCTCTGTGCCAGTACACCCCAAGCATTGACTGTGCTCAAGGGCAGGTGCGGTTTTGTTGTGTCTGTAAGTGATTGTTTTCTTTAGGAATTGTTTGTAGTGGTCAGGGTTACGGATTGCCCGTAATTTTACATTTTGTTTATTCCAGGCATGTGCTGCCATGGTTAGTACACTTCTCTCATGTATTTTCATGGTGCTTCTTTCCGTTAGGAGTATTGGGGCCGCCATGTGTCTAGTGTCCCTGAGGGGGGCTACTGTGTAATCCGGTCTCGTGGTGTATTTTCAGGTGCGTTTCTCTTCGGCTTGTTAATAGTGTTGCTTTGCATTTGTTGTGTAGTTCTATCGTGGGATATCTTCTGTGCACTTGGAGGCATATTTTAAGGGCTTTATTTTGCATCACTTGTAGTTTGTTGAGTAGTTTGGTACTTCCCCCCATGTATACTACATCACCATAGTCGAAGTAGGGAAGGATCATTCCTTTATATATTTTGATTGCTATGCTTTCAGTCATGTAGTACCTTAGTTTTGCCAGTAGCCATATTTTATGGTTTGCCTTTTTGATAGTGTTTGTTATGCAAAGGTCATAGTTTAAGTGCCTGTTCAGGTCCACTCCCAGATATCGGTAGTTGTCTATCTGTGCTATCTTCTGATCAAAAAGAATCTCCGGTGGACTGGACACCTCATGAGGATGTCATCAGACAGGCTACCAAAGCAGATCCTCTACTCTCAACTGTCTTCTGGTTACAGAAAGAGAGGGCACCCTCGTCTCCAGTTCAAGGATACCATCAAGAGAAACCTGAAGCTGAGAGACATTAAGACCGACTCATGGACATCACTCTCACAGCAGAGAGCTAAATGGAGAGCAGCAGTCAAGTAATGAAAGCAGTCTTTGTCGCATCGCGACCGACTGCATTATGATGATGATGTGTGTTCGCCTATGTAGGACTATGACTATAGACCAAAACTCATCTGGCCGGTGGAAGAAATGAAATGTGTGTTGCCTCCTCACTTTCTGATCTGTCAAAAGACATCTGCTGACGATGTCTGGTAGCATGCCGGATGACCGAAGTTCTTTGAATCATCGGTTTGGGGTGCCACCCGTCGTATCAGGTGTGTGGGTGTGTGCGTTTTCATGTTATGCCTCAATGTCTCTGAATTACAAATATTTAAGTCACCATGTAGCAATATACCATATCTTCAAGTGATATGATTAAATACTTCATCATTGGTGCATTAAAATTAGATCACATCATGAAAATTACACACAGCCTTGAGAAGCTAATGTAGTAACATCATATTTTACTTTAAAGTGGACAGGTATAGGCAGCTGAGACAGGAACCATACTCTGACAAATGCTCTCCAAGCGCAACCTTGTTTAGTTTTTATGTTTATAGAACCAACTATGTGTGGGGAGAGAAGTGGGTCAGTGCTGAGGTCAAGGGGTCTGAGGCTGGGACTAACTGGCAGCTGTTGCTTTGAAAATGGATGGGTGAGTGGAGAGAAGGGAGAGTAAAACTGGGGTAATTTCAATTTTCTTTAGAGTAGTTCAATCAGGAAATATATTTGCTTTAATGTAAAATATGTTAGTAAAATTACATTGCATAATTCAATGAGAAACACATAGATGAAAAACGTTTTTTTGTTGTTGAATGAAAAAAGGTTTTGGACTGTATGGGGTTTGAACCCACACCACCAAACAACTTCAGATTACAGGTTCAACACCCTAACCACTAGGCCACATATAATTGGCTGTGTCAGTTCAGGCTATTTGTATATGATGTCATATATACAAGATGTATGTATACATGTATGTATGTTTTGATTGCATCCGTTTGAAATTTGTCAGTTACACTGTATATAAAAGGATTTTTTTTTTTTTTATTGAATGTAAAACGGAGTGAACCATATGGAGTGAGATATGTGCATTTGAAAATTGTTGACTTTCAGACCTTTTGTATTACTATTAACTAATGCAGCAGCCATTCCATGCTGGCCACATTAATGCTATGATGCCAGCGACTGTTCAGTGTTCTGGTCATGCGTTATCGGTTGGATGGGATCCATTGCAAATGAGCCGGGTTTTGGGCTATGACGACAGCAGCCGTTCCGCAGTGTATGCGCCGGTGGACGACTCGGGATCGCAGAACGTGCAGTTTGTCATAGGTGAGTGTAGAAACTGACATGGTGCTATGACACCAGGTCATCCTCTGACGCATACACTGTGGAACGGCGCATTTGCGATGGATCCCATCGAAACGATAACACATAGGCATCACCAGAACAGCTGCTGCCATCATAGCATTAAACCCAGACCCTGCACAATTGCGACGGGTCCCGTCAAACCATTAATGCTCAGGCTCAGCTGAATCATAGAATGTGCAGTTCGTCATAGGTGAGTGTAGAAACTGATATGGTTGTACTACCCCGGGCCTATGTATATATATATATATGTATATATATATATGTATATATATATATATATATATATTAGTATTGGCAGATCAATATATATATATTTTTTGGTCCATATATATACATACAGTGTATATACATGACATATATACTATTACTAGTGCATATATATACTAGTAATGCATACATTTTATATATGACTAGTATACATCATACATACACACCTTGTATATGTGACATTCTATACACAAATAGCCTGAACTGAGACTAGTAATGATGTCTGGTCTCTGTGGCCTAGTGGTTAAGGTGTTGAACTTGTAATCTGAAGTTGTTTGGTGTTGTGGGTTCAAACCCCATACAGTCCAAAACCTTTTTACATTCAACAACAAAAAAACGTTTATCGTTCTATATGTGTTTCTGATTGAATGATGCAATGTAAATTACATTGTAATTGTACTAACACATATTTTACATTAAGGCAAATATATTTCCTCTTTGAACTAGGCTACTCTAAAGAAAATTGAAAATGCATCAGTTTTACCCTCCCTTCTCTCCACTCAATCAATCAATCAATAGTCCCGTCCTCTAGTCGAGGGTTGGATGCAATGGTTCTCCACTTGTCCCGATGGTGTGCTGTTCTGATAGACTGTGAATAATTCAAGCCTGTCCACTGTGAAATATTTGTAAACCATGATGTTCTTGGTCTCCCTCTCCCTCTGCTGCCATTCACCTTCCATTCCAACAATGTACGGTATATTGAACTCCGACAAATGATGTGGCCAAAATAAATAAGTTTCTTTGTCTGTATAGTGGCAAACAAGCTTTTCTTATTTTCTCCACTCACCCAGCCATTTTCACAACAACAGCTGTCACATGACCAATCTAGGTCACCCTACACCACCAAGTGGAAAAGTTCAGTACTAAGCATGCACCACCTTGTGGCACAAATTAGAACTATTCCAAGTTCATTTGTTTTCCTGCAAGGTATACCTGCCCACTTTAAGAATCGATAAAAGCACCCACTCACAAATTACTACTCGCGGTACTTTTACAATTCCGACTACAAAAGATGTTTCAAGAGGAATAACTCACTGACTGGAACAACCAAATATCATTAAGAGGGCCAACCAATCGCCTCCCTGCCAAACCGAGATATTATGTGGTTTATGAAAGACTGAGTGGCTGGCGGGTTGCAGATTGGACCACTTTTATTGGATCTGAAGCCTGAAACACTGTCCGCCTGCATTGATTCTGGCTATTCAGGCCACGTGACTAATCACGTGACCGTTTTTACATAGGGTTGGTATTCACCCATGTACTGCGAGTACCGGGTGAATCCTTTATCTAAGCACACCCCAGCAGCGAACCTAACCGAATCTGAAGGGATATTCACGACGGAATGCTAGTGATATCTATTTTGTCAGTCCTGTCAATCACATTCATATGCCTACATTGAAATTTACTCAGTAAAGCTAAGATTCCATATATGCGGTATGCGAATGCGGCAAAACATCGAAAAGCATGTAAATGAATAGTGCTGCTTCCATGTGTCCGAATGCAAATACGAATGCGGCAAATGGATCGACCCATGGACCGATCGGTGTGAATGCGAATACTACTGCGTTTGCCATAGAAAACAATAGTAACTTTGATCTTCCTTCACAAATTTGGAGAAAAAAAACCCAAAAATGTCATGGGTATCTTTTTTGATGTGTTTGTTTGTTTAACGATCCCCCCAGCACAAAAAGTAAACATCGGCTATTGGGGGTTGGCATATATGTATGCCACACATACCACATTCACATGCCGCATACCGCATATATGGAATCTTAGCTTTATACTCACTAATAGTCAGTCAGATCCGTCTCAGATGTGAGCAAAAACCATCACTGATGCTATTTTGAAGTGGTTAGATTTGTATCAATTGACAGCAAAATCTAATTCACAAAACATAGCCAAATTTACCACAGGCGATACATCCCAGTTTATCTTACATTTGTTTTTACTATACTTGGTAAAGAGGTCTCGCATGCAATGTTGACACAAAGCCATGAAATCTACACACTCGAGCAGAATGTGTTCTGAGTGTTAGTGAACAATCAGTGGATTCTTTCACTAATTTTAAAGCAAGGGTGCATATACGTCCGCCGCTTTCCTATGTAAATATCACTGCTATATAATTTATCCATTAGCCCCCTGCAGATAAAAGATTCTCCAGAAAGAAAAATATTATCTTAGATAAAAAAATTGCAAAAAACGTGAGAGGATATGAAAACGAAATCAGAGACACGAAAATAGAAGAATATTCATAGGAACGCAGTATAAAACCTAGAGAACCGATCAATGACTAACTCATAAACGAACAAGAACCCATGGGTTAAAACAAATAGTTCATGACCCAGATACAAAATATAAAATAAGCCTAACATACTTTGACATACAAAAAGAAAGCTAATACGACTGAATATATGCAGCCATAGTTTCAGTAGGGATTAATATTCCAACAATACTGCAATACATACACATTTACACTGATTTATGTATGCATGGAAAGACTGGAATGGGCAGGTACTAAAGCGTTGTGTATGCGGGTAATGCAGTACCTTGGCTACCTTAGGTGCTAAAATACCTCAGGGAGTTTGACGCCCCTGCCTTGCAAAGTTGTAAACCACTGCCTTGTGGTACAAGTTCTGGTTCTTGATAGACTCAAAGGCTAAGGGAGCAAACCCTAACAGAAAACCATATTATCATGGCAGCATTGGTCGTAATGTGTGCATTGCGTTTGATGCGAGACAGGGAAGGAGTACCCCCCCCCCCCCCCTCTGACCCAGCTTTCTCACCTTCCCGCCTTCATCTCCCTCTCGGCTTTCTCCCCTCCCGCTTTCTTCTCCCTCACCTTCCCGCCTCCTTCCCCCTTATAAGCCGCCCGCCCGGCCGCCTCCAGCCACTCGCCCTCCCGCTGCCCTGCATGCTGCCTCTCCTGCCTTTTTCTTTTGGCTCTCTTCACCAAGGCTATCTACACTCTCTCACCACTACCATGCACTACACTAATCTCCACGGCTCGCCTCTCGCCATGCCACTACGTGCCTCTACACTGTCGTTGGCCCATCTGCACTATCCCTGACCGTGCACTACACCTTCCTGCATGACGCCTCTCACCGCCCTGCACGACGGCCTGTCACCACTACCGAGCACTACACCATCCTGCACGACGGCCCCCCACCACTACCGTGCTCTACACCACCCTGCACGACGGCCTCCCACCACTTCCACGTGCTACACCACCCTGCACGACGGCCTCTCTCCACTACCGTGCACTACGCCATCCTGCACGACGGCCTCTCTCCACTACCATGCACTACGCCATCCTGCACGACGGCCCCTCACCAAGGCCTGCAGGGCGATCCCTCTCGCCATGCCTCGACACACGGTTGGTGCCTCCCCGGCCCATCTGCACTATCCCTGACCTTGCACTACACCTTCCTGCAAGACGGCCTCTCACCACCACCGTGCACTACACCGCCCTGCACGACGGGCTCTCACCACTACTCTGCACTCCATCCTGCACGACGGCCTCTCACCACTACCGTGCCATACACCACCCTGCACGACGGCCTCTCTCCACTACCGTGCACTACGCCATCCTGCATGACGGCCCCTCACCACTACCCTGCAACACACCATCCTGCAGGGTGATCCCTCTCGCCACGCCTCGACACACGGTTGGTGCCTCCCCGGCCCATCTGCACTATCCCTGACCGTGCACTACACCTTCCTGCAAGACGGCCTCTCACCACTACCGTGCACTACACGCCCTGCACGATGGGCTCTCACCACTACCCTGCACTACACCATCCTGCACGACGGCCTCCCACCACTACCGTGCTCTACACCACCCTGCACGACAGCCTCTCACCAATACCGTGCCGTACACCACCCTGCACGACGGCCTCCATCTGGCCGAGCCGCCACCCCACCCCCCTCACACCGCTGGTGGAGTCACGCCTGGGACTATCCCCAGCTACCGCAGTCATGCCTCAGACTGCTGGTGGGGTCATGCAGTCGGGCCTCAGACTGCTGGCGGAGTCATGCCTGGAACTATCTCCAGCCACCGCAGTCATGCCTCGGACTGCTCTGGGGTTATGCAGTCATGCCTCAGACTGCTGGTGAAGTCATGCCTGGAACTACCTCCAGCCACCGCAGTCATGCCTCATACTGCTGGTGGGGTCATGCAGTCATGCCTCAGACTGCTGGCGGACTCATGCCTGGAACTATATCCAGCCACCGCAGCCATGCCTCACACTGCTGCTGGGGTCACGCACTCATGCCTCAGAGTGCTGGCGGAGTCATGCCTGGAAACATCCCCAGCCACCGCAGTCATGCCTCAGACTGCTGTGGGATCATGCAGGCATGCCTCAGACTGCTGGCGGAGTCATGCCTGGAACTATCTCCAGCCACCGCGTGCATGACTCAGACTGCTGGTGGGGTCATGCAGTCATGCCTCAGACTGCTCGCGGAGTCATACCTGGAACTATCTCCAGCCACTGCAGTCATGCCTCAGACTGCTGGTAGGGTCATGGAGCCATGCCTCAGAGTGCTGGCGGAGTCATGCCTCAGACCCGCCGCCCCTGTGGTGCTCCCACCGCAGTCACGCCTCAGACTGCCAGCAGTGTCATGCCTGGACCTACCCCCAACCACTGCAGTCATGCCTCAGACCGATGGTGGGGTCATGCAGTCATGCCGCAGACTGCTGGCGGAGTCACGCCTCAGACCCGCCACCGCCTCCCCTGTGCTCTCACCGCAGTCATGCCTCAGACTGCCGGCGTAGTTGTGCCTGGAACTATCTCCAGCCACCGCAGTCATGCCTCAGACTGCTGGTGGGGTCAAGCAGTCATGCCTCAGACTGCTGGCGGAGTCATCCCTCAGACTGCTGGCGGAGTCATCCCTCACCGCACCCATCTCTCAACCCCCCCCGCCCCTCAGGGACGCGGGCATACCTAAATTTCTGGCCGCCCGCTCTCCCTTCCCTCAGGCCCCCCTCTGGACCACTGGAACTATCCCCAGCCACCCTGCAGACATTCTCACCGCAGTCATACCTCAGACTGCTGGCGAAATCATGCCTCGGACCCGCAATCACCCAGGTCACCCTGGTCACCCACCCAATGGCACCCTGGACCCATCTCCAGCCACCCTGCCTACGCCCCCACCGCAGTCACGCCGCAGACTGCTGGCAGAGTCATGCCTCAGTCCCGTCGCCACCCAGGTCACCCTGGTCACCCAGCCATGGCATCCTGGAACTATCCCCAGCCACCCTGCCTACGCTCTCACCGCAGTCACGCATCAGACTGCTGGCGGAGTCACACCAGACCCCCTCCACCCAGGTCACCCACGCCAACCCCGTCGCCTGGTGGTCATCCCGAACTACCTCCAGCCCCCGCCCCCCCCCCCCCCCCGCTGGCGACACCCTCACCGCAGTCATGCCTCAGGCTGCTGGCGGAGTCTTGCCTCCGACGCGGCGCCACCCTGGTCACCCATGCTCCCAGGTCACCCTGGTCTCCCATGTCACCCAGCCATGGCACCCTGGAACTATCTCCAGCCACCCTGCCTACGCTCTCACCGCAGTCACCATCAGACTGCCGGTCACCCATGCTCCCAGGTCACCCATGTCACCCAGCCATGGCACCCTGGAACTATCTCCAGCTACCCTGCCTATGCTCTCACTGCAGTCACCATCAGACTGCTGGTCACCCATGCACCCAGGTCACCCAGCCATGGCACCCTGGAACTATCTCCGGCCACGCTGCCTAGACTCTCACCGCAGTCACCATCAGACTGCCGGTCACCCATCCTCCCAGGTCACCCATGTCACCCAGCCATGGCACCCTGGAACTATCTCCAGCCACGCTGCCTACGCTCTCACCGCAGTCACCATCAGACTGCTGGTCACCCATGCACCCAGGTCACCCAGCCATGGCACCCTGGAACTATCTCCAGCCACCCTGCCTACGCTCTCACCGCAGTCACCATCAGACTGCTGGCGGAGTAATGCCAGACCCACCGCCACCCAGGTCACCCAGGTCACCCGGTCCACCGCTGTGCTACCCCCGCGTGTGCTGCCACTGCTGCTGCCACCCTGCGTGCTGCCAAAGCATCTGCTGCCTCCGCCCCCACCTCTGCGCGCTCCACCCCCTGCGCTGCCCCTGTCTCTGCTGCCACTGTGCTGCTGCCAATGGGCCTCCTACCACTGTGTGTGCTGCCGCTGTTGAATACCAGCGTGTTACTGCCACCCGTGTGCTGCCACTCTGTGCCGCCACTATGTGTGCTGCCCTGTGCATGCAGGGACCGGTTGCTCCCACCTGTGCTGCCAGAGGGCCGGCTCCGCGTCCCGGACATCATGGCACAAGGGACCTGGACCTCTGAGGCGGTGCACGCCTGCGTACCCCGCCTCACCCCCATCGGCCGCCCCTCGAGCCCTCTCCTCCATTTTGGTGGAGGGCTCCTCGGCGCAACCCTCAGACTCTCTACTCTAGGCTCCCTCTGAGCCCATTGACATTACTCCTTACTCACTCTTATGTGATATTATCCTTACCATGTTCACCTCTGTATATTTTCCTACTGATTTACCATTACCCTGTTGACCTTTGACCTTGTCTTATATACTCTTTGCATTGACCATTACCCTGTTGACCTTGTACTCATATTTACTTCTGCATTATCCTGGCAGAGGCACTTCAATAAAAGTGCTTTTTCCAACCTCGCCTCCTCTTCCTTCCTTGTCGCGCATCAATGGCGGTGATGAATGGAACTCCCAACATCTCCCAAACAGCCACTGCAGGGACAAATAGTTTGCGCCTGTCTTGACATGTTCCTGCCGGTGTGAGTCCTCTATTTGCTCCCTGAGAGAGTGCCGCTAGTAACTTGCAAAAGCCAGCAGCACTTTCAACACTTTGCAAGCAGCTTTCATGAAATGTACAACCGCACAAAGCGGCGGTTAAGTAATAAAAGCAGTCTTTGTCGTATTGCGACTGACAGCATGATGATGATGATGTGGTTTAGTAGGCCTGGTTTATGGTGAGAAGTCCACGTTATTCAACAGACACTGCACGATTATTGTTAAGTACCAACAGTGGTAAGAAAGTCATGCTTTGCCGATTTCAGATATAGGGCTGACAATAATTTAACTATTTGATAAGGAATTACAGACATCTGTCAAGTCTATATTAAAAATCGATGTTTCTATTAGAATTTAGAGAATGTCTCAGAATGTAATTTTCCTACATTTCCAATTTTATGATAGATATTGATTTATGTCACTAAATCGGCAATGGTATGCTAAGAATCTGTCTTTCCAGATGACATATTCATATAATAAACATTATTGTCTGATTATAACTAATTAATTGAGCTTGCAAATGCCTCCAATTATATTAGGGACCACCACAATGATGTGTTTCTATGCATACGCACTAACCTGATGCCAACTTGATGAACTGCGAAACACTCGGCTCGATGTAAGATACTTCAGAAGCGAACTGTGCATATTTGTTTCTGGCAAAGTACCTGAAAATAGTAGGGAACCGACATGAACTTGTCAGGTAAAGTGTAACTGCCCCAACCTCCTCTAATCATGTGCATGTTGAGGCGATATTATACAACACTTTGTGCATTCACCCACTGACATCCATTACTTGTTTGTCAACATCAGTGTACGAAGTATGACTACCCAACATTGCATTTGTGGGGTGTTCATGACCTAGCGGTCACTGGCTGCAGGACTGCAGCATTGAATAAACAGCGCCGTTAAAACGGCCCGTTTTTGGTAGGTTTTGTGTTTGACCACCCAACTAGAACGACTAGGCTTTTTATACCTGCCTCCAATTAGCGTTTTCCAAGTTTCAGTGACAGGTTGCCCAGTGGACTCTTACCCAACACACAAGCTAATAATATGTCTTGGCGCATAACTTGTCCGATCTCCCTGGAGTGTTCTTGTAATGACTGATCTGCACATGTTGGAGTCTGGTTCATACTGATTTATTTCCGGTCCACCCTCGGTAGCCTCATTACCCCTGAACACGCCCCCTCCCACATATACATATATTACATCCCCCTTTTCAAGAGGCCGTGATAGGGGGTGGCATGGGTCATGTCACCGGGTCAAGCAATTAACAGATGAATAGACTCCAAAGAGCTTTGAATCAAGATGGGACAGCATGTTGTCTGACCGACACAAATGTCTTACAGTGGAATACAAATCAGATAGTAATACATATGGTTGCACTTATTTTTTTATCCGTCATAGCAAGGGTCTTCCCAATCGCTATAGACAATGTATATATATCAAATGTTTATAGCATTACCACTGAAGAAATGCATATAATGCATAGCAATGATCAAGTTTTGCTTCATTTCTTTGCTTAAAGTTTACTACATCTAGTAACATGAGGACATCCTACATGCATCAATATTTTCCTATAACTATAACACAAAGACGATGAGGTCCCTTCTCTTTCATCTACTCTATGTATTTACCTGGTAACATCCTGTGTGTTAGTGTAATCTACTTACACGTTACATATCATTTTGGGTATAAATTTACAAATTGAGTTTTATGACCAGTTTGAGTACCCGACCGTGTCGTGAAGTGTGGGCAGATGGAATGGCCAGCAGTGGGCTATCTGTTATTCTCGCATTGGGTTGGGTGTGTGCTGGGTTGTTGTGTTGTGTTGAACGACTGATCATTCACTGCTTTAAATAAGTGTATTCTGTTGCGGTTGAGTTTCTGATTGTTATTGTTTATGATTTTATATTCTCGGTATGTTGGGCCCTTTCTTTTGATGACCTTCCCTATCATCTCCCGTCCTTTGTGGTTTACTTCCATCATGTTTATCATAGTTGGTCTTTTGATTTTCTTGTACTTTGTGTATTTACAGGCCACAATTCACAAGCTTAGAATATAAACAATTTTCTTCAACTTATGGTTTTGTACCAATGTATACAAACCCCATGCATGCCCAAAGCAATGGACAAGTAGAAAGGTACGTGCAAACTATTAAGAGAATGATGAAAAAAGCTATTAAAGATAATAAAGACCCATATATAAGCTTACTAAATTACAGAAATACCACCCTACAGGTTTTGGGTGCATCACCAGCACAGCTATTAATGACACGAAGATTACGGATGCAAATCCCAGTAATAGACAGTCAACTTAAACCACAAATACAGAGTTCAAAACTAAAGTTGTTAAAAGGCAAACAAATGGTACAAAAAAGATTTTTTGACAGACATTCAGGAAAACCGCTACAAGTCTTAAAAACTGGTGATAAAATTTGATACATAAACCACCACAACGAATGGAAAAATGGTAAAATCGTTGATACAAATACCCCGGGGCCTAGGGATTATAAACTCGTGAATGATGAACAGCACATTTTGCGCCGCAATAGGAAATTCATTTACAAACAGAATGTAAAATAGACAACTATAACAAATAACAATACATCTACAAAATCACACACCAACACATCTAAATCAAATCACAAAACCCCCATACCAAGTAATGAACCTTATGTCACACACTATGGCAGAATTATTAGACCCACAACTGGCTTTAGTTATTAACAATGATAATAACAGAGTCAATCTAAATCACTGATTGTATATGAATTATTGTTGCCCATCCCACTTAGCTAAGCTTGGAATTTAGCAATATCTTCGTTGACTGATAAACATTCATACAGTAAGAAAGTTCATACCAAACACGTTTGTATATACTAGTTAAGGATCCATGTGGCATCCAAAAGTACTCGCCATAAAGCGCAACCACTGTATAGTAATAAGATTAGCATTCTTGTATAAGGACTGTCGAGAATTTAAAAATCAATTAATTAGACCATTCAGAACAAAATATGTAAAAAGTACGATTACAAATGATACATCAAGAATATGTAACGGAATGACTAGATATCGGCATATACATAATTATGTGTATAAAATAAAGTTAATACCGCACAAATTAAAGTACTTCGTCTGTGTATGGGTATCAATGTTAATGCACGCATGTCACTAACCCCTTAATGATGCATGTGTACATTTTATATGTAATTTGTTAAGGCATATCACATATGCATTAAATTTAGATTTTAAGCAAGTACATCTTAAGTGTCCTGCACAGTTCAAATTGGACACAGACATAAGTAAAGGTGCCTTTCCCGCATAAGTTCATACTGCACATACACTGTATGCTTAGCTAAGGCATAACCGCCAAGGCATTCAAATGTTATTTTACACATTAAGAGAAAAGGATGTCGTGCATTTTTAGATAAGTGACTTTTCATGAAATAAATGTAAACATATTGAGAGGGAGATGTAATGTATCTACGATCAAAGGTCAGAGGTCACACCCAGGTAAGGGCTGAGGCATGCTGGGTAGAGACGTTCCAATAAACAGTTACGACTCACAGCTCACGGTGTTAACACGTTATTTACACTGGGGCAGTTTGCAGTAATTGTTTTAATGTTTTATATGCATTAATCTATTCTGTCTGCCAGTGCCAGACAGTTTCTTTGTTGAGCAGTTGCCGCAGGGGCTTAGCGATTTCAGACATGTTGGGTATAAACTTGTGGACATACCCAACCATGCCGAGACATCGCTGCACTCCCGCCGTGTCAACAGGGGCTGACATATCAACGATCGCTTGCACTCGGTCTGGATCTGGTTTAACCCCATTCTCTGTGATTAGGTGGCCAACATATCTGACTTCTGATTTACCCAATACAGATTTCTCTGGATTAAATTTAAGGTCTACTTTTCGAGCTCGATCAAGTACAGATTTCAGTCTAGTGTTGTGTTCCTAAATAGTTGACCCAAAAATTAGAATATCATCTGCAACAATGTCTACTCCTGGTAAATACACTAGGATTTGGTTCATTTGGTACATAAAAATATGTCTTTATCCCAAATGGTAGCCTGGTGTAACGATACTGCCCACATGGGGTATTGAATGTACACAAGCGTGAGCTTTCGTCATCTAACTGTATTTGCCAGTAGCCTGATTTGGCATCAAGTACAGAAAAGAATTTTGTCGTTGAAGTGTTTGCTATGACCTCTTCTACAGTTTCTGTTGGGTAGGGGCCTCTTAATATTGCTTTGTTTAACTTGGTCGGATCTAAACAAATTCTTATTTCATTTGTTTTTTTTAACGATCGTAATCGAATAGACCCATGGGGGTCGGTTCGATTTGTTCTGTGATTACACCAAGGTCTACCATTCATTTCAATTGTGCCTGTACAGTCTTTTATTGCATACGGTATAGGCCTGGGGGTGGGTCTCCTGTCGGGGTTACATCTAGATCAACATATATTTTAGCTTTTGATTTGATACAACCAAGCCCTCTGAATACGTCATTATAATCACTTACCAACTTAGTTGTGCTTGAGTCGCCTGCTAGGCCTAAAGCTACTCCAATATTGTTTTTATTGTCAATGTTCATTGCATCGACCTTGTTGATCAGGTGTAGGTTTACACAGGTTTCTTTGCCGAGTATTGGGCTTCCATCACACACAACTTGAAATCGCAGTGATTGCCCATTTGTGTCAATGTCTGCCTCTCCATCGGGTTGAATTCTATGCCCGGAGTATTACAACTGGGCTTGGTGAGTGGTCCATGGGGAATTTTGTTGAAAATGTCATGTGGGATGACATTGGCCTGTGAGCCCATATCCAACTTGAAATGCACATTCACTTTCCCAATGTTGACATCGGTGTACCAAAGTCCACTTGCATCATCACTTCCACTGGCACATGATAAGAGTATATGTCCATCTGGCATGTCTAGTTGTCTTGTTATGGTTGCTTCCTGCTGGCTGTCCCACTTTGTGTACTCAATCCCAAGCTCATTCACAGGTGTATATGTATTTGGGCGACTTTTGCACAATTTTGCAAAATGACCCATCTTTTGGCACATGCTACAGATCTTTCCCTGTGCTGGGCATTGCCATTGGTTGCGTCGATGCGTATAGCCGCACCTGCCGCAAGGCGTAACATCTTGGATCTGTGTGGTCTGCTGGTAGGGACATTTCCAATATGGCCACTGCTGACGTGGTGCGACCCGCGACCTGTCACTCTTTTGTAGAGTGTCTATTTCTTCACCCACAACAGCTTCCCCGTCTTCACTGAGTTGTTTTGCATTAAATTCACTCAATTGACAAATGTCTAGATGCACTTTTGTAGTGTCAAATCTGCTGTCTGGAGTAACTTGTTTCTGAGCACCACATTTTTAAGTCCACAAACAATGCGGTCACAGAGTAGTGAATCCTCCATTTCACCATATTCGCAGTCTGCCACTTTGCTGCGAAGCATGGTGATGTATGTGTTGATATTTTATGTTGATGGTGTATGAATTAAATAGGTAGCGTGTAATAGTGATATCGGCTTTTCCACAGCAGTAGTTGCGGAACGCCTGTCAAATGTGTGATTTGCTTCTGCGTATGCGCGGATTTCGCATCAACTCGGGTCACCTGAGCCACTTATTGGCGCATGCGCAGATCCTACAAACTCGGGTCGAATAATCGAATACGCTTCTCCACGCTCGGGTGGACAATTCTTCTTTTTTTTTTTTAATAACCGATAAAACTACAGCAAAATAGGATTTAAAATATTTTATGATGGCCTAGTTAACTATATTTCCATTTCATTAATCTAAGTTATTCTTTTTTTTTCACACAGCACGTGTATTTGTCGACTCCACTCGCCGTGTTCTATTTGAAATTCTGACCACTCGGATGACCCGAGTCGCCCGGGTTGTGTTAATCGATTACGGCCATGTTTATTAGATTCTGACGCATGCGCAGAAGCGAGGGACACGGCTGAGCATGGGACACGTCTGAGTACGCCACACCGGCCACATGTAAAAACATGCAGCTTTGGACACGTTCTGATTTGCTGCTAACTCCTGCTGCTGTAGCATAAATTTCATGTTTTCCAGTTTGCCTCGGCATTGTTTTGTTGCTTCAGTCCTTGTAACGCCATTTCTTTTCAGGTTTGTTACTGACACCATGTAGTGTTCTTGTAATGACTTATCCGCACATGTTGGAGTCTGGTTCATACTGATTTATTTCCAGTCCATCCTCGGTGGCCTCATTACCTCATACCACGCCCCCTCCCACATATACACTCCCAACTGAACTATCGAGATGTGTGTGCCATATGGTATCAAATTGGGGTTATGTCTAACTGTAATGGTTAGGTTATTAAAATGCTTTATATTATAGTCCAAGATGCATCGAACGAGTGATTGGTTCTGTGTCAATATATACAAATGAAGCCTTTTGTGACACACTAGCGCAATTCAACAATATATCAAACTTAACACCAGTATAATATACGGGTTCTTCAATTCTGGTTGCAAATACGGGGAATTGGGGGTCAAAACTGAAATAGGTTACAGCTTATCCACCTATTAATTCTTTTTTTTACAATAGCAGGTCAAATAAATGTTGCCTATATGTATTAAGTATGTTAGCAATATTATATGTATTTAATCTATCCCACAAAATGTATCAAAACTCTGTTTATTTGATTTTGTGCTAAAGTGAAAATTTACATATTTACACATTCACATCAAAATTGACAAATGTTTTTCAACTTTGTTTAAACGTTTTTCTTGTAAGACATAATTTTGTTTGATTAACTGTAATCAATAAAATCTTGTTTGAATGTGTTGTGTGTTAAAAGATGTTTGGAATACATGTTTAATTTCAATGTTATACGGGACATTTTAACATAGTCCTTAATTTGCATAAGATCAAAATCAAACAGTGAAATAGCCCTTTTTAACCTCTGACATAGCCACAATATATAAACATTCATATGAATATATGTTAAAATACGATACTGGGTACCAAAAGTGTGACATTCATGACATGGACACCAAAGGTCAATCAATACCCACTGATAATCAATCAATGATTCACATTTACTTCAAGAAGCAATGCAAGCCATGCTAAAAATATCCATTGGATTGTTATTGCAATGTATAAAGTCATTGAAACTGAAAGAAAACATGGTGATTTGATTGATTCATGCTGTTGTGTGCGCCTTTAAACGTTCATCACCGTGACGGGACACGACGGGTGACGAATGTTATGGCATCTTTAGGTTACTAAAATTCATAAGAAGTTAATTATCCTTGCAATTCCTTTTTTAGTATAGGTGATTAGGTTCTTTTATATGCCTCCTGCACCCATGATGACTCCATTTCCAGTTCTTATTAATGACTAGAAATTGCTCATTCAATATTACCAGTCAAAAATGTCATGTTTTTGGTTATCATTTTGATGGGGTTTTTAGAAGAAAATGTCCATAACATTTTAAGTTGTTAAATAAACACTACCAAGTTGCCTGAGGTATGTCTCCTATCCCTAAACTATGTTAGACAAAAGATAAGTGATATTAATGCACAGATAGCTGTGCTAACACAACATGAAATGTAGGTGTCTGCATTCTCTCCAGCATCGTATTTTACATATATGGGTTCTGCTATTATTTGGAATGTTTTCTGTTATTATTTGAAAATCGTCAATTCAAGTAATGTATTGCTCTGCTGATATATTTCTCTATAAACTCATTCCAGAAGAATAAGTCGCATGAAAATGATGTAGCTGGTCAACATGTCTATATCCATGAATCTGGTTTTTCGTCTATGATTTAACATTATTTTATGTAACATCCCCGAACGATACCAAATCTTCGGGAAATGGTTGTATCTAAAAAAAAAACACACAAAAATACTTTTTTTTTAAACCCAAAACTGTCTAAAGGAAAGCAATTATGTCAATTGGGCGAAAAGCAGTGACATCAGTAACCCAGTGAGATCGAACCAGTTGGTACGTGACAGTCAGCGCTAATCGCTTCGGTTGTGGTTTCTGCAGATTCATTCGTCGGGCGACTGTGTTTTCCCTGCAGTGCTGATGGGCATAATTTCGGAGTTTCCAGACAACACTGATTGTGATGAGGTAGTTCACATGTTCCTCCAATGCCTTGCCTTCGAATTTTTCAATCCGATTCATAGAAGTTGAAAAAAATATTTGTCAAGGTTTTTGGTTATAGGTAATCGACTATTTACCTTAAAGTAAGTTCAATTTTTCCCAAACATGTATAACTTGTATTTGAACAATATAGGCCTACTTGTCTATGTATGTGCCAACTTCTAGGCAAATTAAACTATTGTTTTTTAGAGTTAGCAAATTCGATGTTAAACTGAAAAATGGTTGATTGAGTTGACTTTTACAGTGACAATCCCATTGGTTTGCCATATTCTAAATGAGCGTAAAGTAACCACCAATCAATCAATCAATCACAATGATCATGGGTCACTCTCCTGAAAACTGCCAGAAGTGTCACATGGAGAGTTAAAATCTAATATTTGAATTTTTAACATTTTTTGCTTGCAAATGAAAGCTGGAAATCTCACCCTTTACATCTCTGTAAAATATAAATTGATGAGATAGAAAATAAATGTGTAGTCCGTGATTAAGCTACGTCATATGGCAGTTTCACATGTGTTGCTCAGACGTAACACATGTTTAGGACACCACACAGCCTGCTTAATAGAAATCTAAGCAGAATTAAATAATTTCATATTGAGAAGCATGTTAATCATGGCATAATATATACAGAAATATGTAGTGTTATATTGAAAAAAAAAAAAAGTAATTGCCAGCCATGCTTTATTCACTAAATAATTAGTGTACAATATTTGTGTGGCATCCAGACATCACTGGTTACATCTGTGATGGAAATTTGTAATGTTATTTCTAAAGACATCAAGTCATTCTTCTTTTAAATTTAAGCATGTATACATGTTAAATACTTCCTTTTGATTTGGTAACTGTTTTGTTTGATAGAGCAATGCAATATAAGATGTTAGTAAGGATCCAACCATGTCCCATATATCATGTTACAGATGGCTGACTGTAAAATGGTTTACTTGGGTACAAAAACACTTCATAACTAAAAAGATCAAAGTTTCAGTTTATTTTATTTCCCTTATTTCTTACATCGAATCTCAACATGAATATGAAAAGTATAAGGAAAAAATAAGTGGTATGTTTTTTTATTTGTTTTAAAATCCTATCCCATGCTGACCAGTTTTAGGAGAGTGACCCTCATACTAAAATGATTCATTTAGGTCTGTTTAATAGTTTCGTGAGGAGTTCCACAAAATAATGCCTTAGTAATGCTGACGATTGAAGATTTTGAAGGATGTTATTCCTGTTATAAAGCTGCAGAGTCCGATAAAAGCAGAACATTAAAAAAACCATTTATCTAGCTTTAATCCTATATAATTATCTAACTTAGAAATTAGATAATGATGCAATTATTAAGCATTTGTTGGCATATACAAGAGAATGTGGAGTCAATTTAATAGAATCTGTTACTGCAGAAGTCTATGGTGTCAGTTTTGGCATGCCTGCCAAAATTAATATTGCATGCTTGCACTTCAAATATCTCCAAAGAACTATAGTGAGGTAGATAATAATCATTGCCCTAATATATTTATCTCAGAAAATGACAGAAACTCAAAACGATCGGATTATGCATCTTTAAAAATAAGAGCCAATTTTCCTGGCATTTTGATGACATGATCTTTGCAATTTGATTGGCTGATGTCATGGTTTACAAAGACAAGGGAACATGCGCTTTTATTGCTATATCATTTAGCCGCTCCTATTTAATAGATTGAGTGAATTGTTGATTTTGGCACGGTATCGATCGAGTATGGTTTTGAAAAAAATCCGCAAGGGCCTCTCAAAAACTCAACTAACAGTTAATTAAGGATGACTGAATTGAAATATCTTGACATAATTTGTTCTTTGGCATTTGACTGGATACTTATCGCTTTGCCTTATAACACTATGGTACAGTAGTACTTTCTATAATCTATCAACTCTTGACAATTTTATTCAAATATTCCAGGTATTAAGGAAGTTAGGAGCATTTTTTTTGTATGTGATAACATGTTAATTAATCATTAAAAAAACAAACAGAAAACATTCTCTATTTTTAATGCACTTAAATTAATTCCATCAATGTGACAATGACTCAAACCAATTGGTCAGTATCCAAATGCTCCCTTGGCTTCAAAGGATCTCCGCGTGACTTCTTTTTTAAATGGCCGAAACTTCAGCAGACTAAACGTGTTGAGTAGTATGCATCGCCTTCACAACAGAGCTCGTCCCGACTTGCACCCTCAACAGTTACAGTGTAAAGCTAAGATTCCATATACGTGGTATGTGTTATGCGAATGCGGCAAAAAATCGAAAAGCATGTAAATGAATAGTCACATAGTGTGTAAAGTATGTAGGTGTCAGATGTGGCTTGCCTTCAAGGAACATGTATCCGAATGCGAATACGAATGCGGCTGCATTTGCCTTAGAAAACAACAATAACTTTGACTTTTCTTCACAAATTTGGAGCAAAAAAAAAAAAAAAATGGCACAGGTATCTTTTTTATTTTATTTAATGACACCCCAGCACAAAAAGTAGACATCGGCTATTGGCGGTCGGCATGGGTAGCTACGCCGCATACCACATTCGCATGCCGCATATATGGAATCTTAGCTTTAACTTGCACTAAAGCTAAGATTCCATACATGCGGTATGCGAATGTGGTATGCGGCATAGCTACCCATGCCTACACCCAATACCCGATGTCAACTTTTTGTGCTCGGGTGTCGTTAAATAAACAAACCCCCCCAAAATATACCCATGCCATTTTGGGTTGTTTTTTTGTCCAAATTTGTGAAGAAATGTCAAAGTTACTGTGGTTTTCTATGGCAAACGCAGCCGTATTTGCATGTGCATTCGCACCGATCGGTGCATGGGTCGATCCATTTGCCCCATTCACGTTCGCATTCGGACACATGGAAGCACCACTATTCATCTACATGCTTTTTGATTTTTTGCCGCATTCGCATACCACATATATGAAATCTGAGCTTAAGACTAATAGACTACATCACGGTTCCGACTGTGCATGCACTGAATACGGGGCTGGTGTCGCAGTTTCAGTTCTCAACCAGTTGCAGTTCTCAACATCGCTTCTGCGCATGCGCCAACATCGTCTGCGCATTGTCAATGGTCGTGAGCAATCTTCATACAGAAAAAGTGAAATATCTCTAAAACCACACCACCTAGAAACAAATCGCTTGGTACACATATAGAAAACATGTTTACCAAAAAGATTATATTAAATTGATATGGTTAGGGTTATGGATTTCTATTAATTTTGAATAATGTTTTGCACTGCGCGTACCGGCAAACTCAAGGCATTGTCAATGGTCGTGAGCAATCTTCATACAGAAAAGTGAAATATCTCTAAAACCACACCACCTAGAAACAAATCGCTTGTTACACATATAGAAAACATGATACCGAAAAGATTATATTAAATTTATAAGGTTAGTGACACTGACACTATAGTGATAGTATGAGGCAGCGATTTGCGGCGATTGGCTACGGTTTAAATCGGGCTGATGTTGACACATGCGCAGACGATGCTTTGATGCATGTGCAGATGCTTTGACGCATGCGCAGAAGCGATGTTGAGAACTGCAACTGGTTGAGAACTGAAACAGCGACACCGGGAGCAAAGCAAAGCCATACAGCCATTGAGTTTGCCGATACGCGTAGGGCAAAACTGGCATTTTATTCAAAATAAATAGAAATACATAACAATTTGGCACAAACATGGACGGAAGGATGCAATATAATAATATAATGAATATGGTTAAGATACAACTCTCCATAATTATGCATTTTGAGCTAAGAAACATACAATTTCAGTTGCTTTTCAGGCTGATGTGTACATCACCATTGATTATTCAGAAGTAATTCTTGTTCTAAATATTAAAATGTCAAATGTGTCAACAAAAACTTGTTTCAAAGAAATATATAACCAATATCTGATTAACCCTACTCATTTTCTATTTCTACATATGTCATTAACCATAGAATATAAATAAAAACATGAATAAAATAAATAGAACTGACTCTGGCTATGGCTCTAACACTAGTCTGAGTGCCTAGATTTGTCTAAGTCTAAATGCACACCGCATAAGATGTGCTGATTATATTGATGTAAATGCAATGCTGGATAAAAGATTAATATCTTAATTTATTATATATATATTTTTAGTTGGTATTCTATGTTTCAAACAAGAGCTGAGACGAGCTGAAACTAGCATATTTCATAGCTGCACCCGTGTATTAGCATGTGCCATGTGCTTCTCGCGGCTTTGTTTTGCTCTGACGCATCCCACTATGCACCGCGCCACTGGAACCGTGATGTAGTCTGTCTAATGCTAGGTACATCAAATCCCGCTTGGGGCGCTGCGGTATAGATGTCTCCACTACAGCAGCTGAATTCTGTGACCTGGTTTCTATATGCCTATTCAGAGGTGCTGTGTAAAACCATTCACAAATACTACGCAAATGGCTTGCCATACATGATGTCATCAGAATTGACCAATCACAACCTTGTTTACATCTGGGAAAATTTCTAGTGCATTATGGGATACCTTTCATGATTTTACAAGCTGTTGAAGTCAACCACTGTTGAAAAAGTCATCAAACAGATAAGTAACATTCCAAAATCATTCTAATAGTCTGACAATCCTAAATAGTTAGTTATTTATCTTTCATTTAAGACCTATATTGTGTATTTCTGTCCATTCGGAAAGACACTAAAGCACTTTTAAGCATGTGTTTAAATTGGCGGGATCGCCACGGAATTGGCCACGGTGGTAGCTCAATACTATCTGCTCGCACTAAATTCGCAATGTTTTCATCGCGCAAGAAAACGCATATTTGAGGGTTTAGCTCTGGTCATATTGTTGTGAATCTGGTGCTGTTTTGAAGAGCATTGAATTGGCCAGGTGTCAGTTTTTATTCCATCAAAATCCATACATAATTGACAAAACTACAGTGCTTTAGCTTTGTGTGTGCATTGGCGCCGCGGAATCGACGGTTAAAACAAGACGGTAATTTGTGCTGCAGCAATGCTATGTCTAAGTGGAGCATTTATTTTTGCAAAATAAATCAAAAAGCCTTCATTGGGTCGATTAAAAAGATCTTAATGCGCAATTGAAGAGGAAGATCTGAAGTGTTTAATTTAACCTAAGAGCAATTTTGTGTGAAAGGATTTAAAAGCAGAGATAATAGTGAAAGTTGGGATATTCTGAGTGTCAGTGCCAGCGGTCACAACTTATTAGCTATAACCAATACTGGCAAGTAACATTCCAAAATCATTCTAATAGTCTGACAATCCTAAATATATAGTTATTTATCTTTCATTTGATACCTATATTGTGTATTTCTGTCCATTCGGAAAGACACTACAGCGCTTTTAAATTTGTGTGTAAATCGGCGGGATCGCCGCGGAATCGCCCGCGGTGAAAGCTGCTGGCGCTAAATTCACGACTTTTTCATCGTGCATGAAAATGCATATTTTGGGGTTTAGCTCTGTTCAAATTTGTGTGAATCTGGTGCTATTTTGAAGGGCAGTAAATTGCACAGGTTTCAGTTTTTATTTCATCAAAATCCATACAGAATTGACAAAACTAGTGATTGAAAATGATTGCATTACGGTTGCCATGAAAACCTACATTTTCCAGTGATCTAATTTGTTTGGATCAGTTTTGATAAGCTGGGGTGATTTGCCATGCGAAGAGGAACCTTGGTGTGAAGTTTGATCAGGATCTGACCATTAAAAATGAAGCTACAAAGAAATGTACCTATCCTGGAACACAAATGGTCACAACTCATAACTCAGCTATAACCAATACTGTAGGTATGTGCCAAAAAAATTCATACCCCTTCTATAATAAAACAAAAGGCACCACTGGAAAGAGCTTGAAACGCCATTTAACATGACATCAAGATTATGGGAATAGGTGGAGTATTAAGGAAGTTATGGCGTTTTCCAACTCTGAAATTGGTAATTATTTTCTTACATAAAATTAAGGTATAAGCACAAGATTTGGCCAGGTGGCCAATGATGCATAATGATGCCAAATAGGTCACTATTTGGCATCATAATGATGCCAAATAGTGACCTATTTGGCATCATTATGATGCCAAATAGGTCACTATTTAGATACGCGGGTGCCGTTTTCTGCCAAATATCTGTTCCCGGGAAAATCGTTTTGAAAACGGAGGGGTGCCCCAAAGTGCTTGTTTTTCATTGGCTCTTAGGGGGTATCCCATGACTTTCAGCCTATGACGTAGATAAAATGTTCAGCTACAACCTCATGTTGACAGTTTGAAAATCCGTTCACATCTTCTGTGCCTGTGCACATTCAGAAGATTTGACTTGATTTCAACACTCAAACTCCACCTTCTATACATCTTGTGTAGCTCTAAAAAGTATATGGACATTTAAATCTGTTATTTATTGACCATTGTGTGAAGTTTCATGATGCTGCTAGGTCGAAAAGGTACTTTGTTAGGTCCCCAAAATTTCAGTGTTAAGATTGATCAATTCAATGATGACCGAAAATCCACAAATATGCTCCATGTTTATGACTCAACTAAACCCACTTTGACCACACAAAACACAAAACTAATACATTATAGTGTTATGCAATTATCTTAGAATGCTTTAAAAAAAGTGTTTTATGACTAAATATATTTGTATATGTGGATGATTGGAGACTTGTGGGGGCCTACATCTTGAGATTTTACTATAGGAACAGGTCACATGACCCAGTATAAGGAATCTCATTGGCTGAGGGGATTTGTTTACAAACATGACACCATGTGCTTTGTATGTTTTGATGCCAAACAGTCTATTTCCATTCTGTTTGAGGTCATTTATGAACATATTTCTGTATCTCAAGCTATTGCCTAGTGTTTATTATGCATTTGTGCCTGTCTTGTAAGTTTACCTTGTTTGTTTGTTTTATGTCCTAGCAAAATCTAAGGTCATATCAGCATGGGTACCGACTTGATGCCAAATGGTCAATTTCCATTAGGTTTGAGGTGATTTATGGATATATTGTATTTCAAGCTACTGTCTTGTATTAACCTTGTTTGTTGTTTTATATCCTAGCAACATCTAAGATCATATCAGGACTACTGTCTTGTACTACCTTTTTTGTTTGTTTTACATCCTAGCAACATCTAAGGTCATATCAGCACGGGTACCGTCTTGATGCCAATTAGTCAATTTCCATTAGGTTTGAGGTGATTTATGGATATATTGTATTTCAAGCTACTGTCTTGTATTTACCTTGTTTGTTTGTTTTACGTCCTAGCAACATCTAAGGTCATATCAAAACTGGTACCATCTTGATACCAAATAGTCAATTTCCATTACGTTTGAGGTGATTTATGGATATATTGTATTTCACATATGATAGTTATACTAGACTTACTTCTAAGTTGACATATTACTGAGATTCTTATGAATTTCCGAATACGACGGTAAGGATGAAATTAGTTACAATGAATCCATAGAAGTCACTAATGTATGCATTTACTTTTATTTTAATGGGTGGAATCGATAGAGCAGATAGACATCTACTTACACTGAAAACTTCATTTAGATATCTCGATTATTTTGGAAGTTAGAAAAAGAAAATACTAAATATCTAGGTTCTAAATCACTAATGTATTCATTTAGTTTTATTTTAATGGCGTATATCCCCCAAGTCATTTTTATTTTAATGGGTGAAATCAACAGAGCAGCTAGGGATCTACTTACACCGAAAATTTCAGTGAGATATATCGATTATTAAGCAAGTTAGAACAAAAATTGACTAAATATCTAGATTTTGGGTCACACATTTGTAATGCTAAAGCATTAAAATAATGGCAGGAAATTACCCCTCATTAATTATGGAAATTGAAATAGCTCTAGCATGCTTAATAATCAACCAATTGACACGATTGTTGGATTTTATTGTATGGTTTTCAAAGCTCTTTCCAACAATGCCATTCATTTTCAGATAGGTGTGGTTTGAAAATTGTGTCCACATTGCTACTACCAGTCTAATGCATGGTAAATCAAGCGAGCGATAATAGAATAAAATTCGCAATAGTGACTGTTCCTTTGCATTTAAACAAAAGACATGAAGTCTACTTACTCAAAAATGAACCCTATGATATTGTCATTTAGCCAATGACCTTTAGATAGCAGATTCACATCGGATTCCCGCAGGAGTGAGTCGAAATAGCTGATAACAATCCGGTCGTCTGTAGCCATCTTCGTTCCTTCACAGCCTGCTGCCTCTCTGATGTCGGTCAGCACACTGCAATCCCTCTGGATCGGTAATTACGGCGTGCGCTGTGGTTGCCTCTACAGTTGTTGTTTTGGGGAGTTTTCAGTCGCATTGGTGCGCTGAAGGCTGCAAATCTGCAGCACTGAATGGGCACCACTGAAAGCAGTCCCATGTGGTCGGGAGTTGGCTTCCGGTGTGTAGTGATCAGGGGAATTGAGGAGTAGGGGGGAGGGGGGAGGAAGGAAAAAGGCAGCCTAAAGCCGTGTTCACACGGGGCAGTTAATTCGAATCATATGAATCGACTTGCCTAGTTCGGCTCAGATTTGGCGTGTGAACGCGCGTCTGAGTCGGTTTAGGGCTGATTCGAATCAACTAGATCGAATCAACTAGATCACCTCTGTAGGTGGTTTATATGAAGCGAATTTTATGAATCGACTTAGATCGCCCGTGTGAACGCAACCGACTAACTTGAGGCGGATTAAGGACGTCACACGCATGCGCAGTCGAGACCTTAGTTTGTTGACTTTCCGGTCGATCAAAAGCGCATATTATATAATTTAATTAATGAAACCGCTATCTATGCACATATATTTTTTTCATCATTTATTTTTAGGGTTTCACTGCCCAGCAGAAGTTTTGACCGTTCCAAACCAATACGATTCAATCCATACATATCTAGGTCGAACCCACACTCTCTCGGTCGACGTCGACAAACCCAAACTGGCGCTGGTTAGTCTGGACTTGCTCATGCGCAGATATCCACTTCCGCCTTAAACCGATTCAAAGCATTGCCCGTGTGAACGCGAAACACTTTCAAACTAAATCGAATCATATGATTCGATTTGTCTAATTCGCTTCACATTTTGCCCGTGTGAACACGGCTTAAGAGTCCAACCACAGTCCTCTGAGAGGGCCGGGGGAGGCTGGGTGGTTGGTGTAGTTTTGCACCCCAGTAAGACCCTAGGCCATACCCGGACGTGCACCGACTTGTAACAGCGAGCACTCATGGCGACTTTATAGTGCTGCCCCACTGGGAAATCAGGCCGCCGGCGCCATGACCCGATGTCCCACACAGTCACATTATCCTGACACTGTGCGCCCAGTCCCTGTCCTGATTTCATAACGCCAAGCGCCGAGCAGCAACAGGTAACCATTTTATAGGTCATTGGTTTGACTCGACCAGGATCCAAACTTCAGTCCCTCCAGATTCACCAGTATACAACGTAAGTCCGGCCAAGGCCAGAGGAAGAAGTGAAGTGAGGATGGCATTAGTTAGGCAGAGGGTGGGGTTACCTGTTTGTTGCAGTGAAAATTAGTGGTTAGTTAGTAGTGGCACCTAGTAGCTATGGCGATGAGGTGGGGCCTGCTAGTCCCCGATGTCATAAACTGGGCGACCGACAGTGTTGATGATGTCTGCGTTCTGGCGGTAGAAGCGAGCAACTGCGTTCCAGGATGACTTAGAAATCCTGGAGAGGATAGCCAGAGCGGCCCTATTGTCGCTGAGTTGGCGGTCAGCATCCTCCATGAAGTCGCTGATGGCAGATCTGTCGACGGCGCCACATGAGGCGAGTATGTGGGCCACATTAAAGATATTAGTTCCGCAGGGACAGCGCTGGAGGTTGGGGACATCAATCCAACGGCGGTAGCCAGTCCTGAAGCGGTTAATGGCGACTTGTGTAGAAGCAGGAAGGCCGACTGGATGGGGGATGTTCATTCTGACCAGGGTGTACCAGAGCCAGCTTATTGAATAAGGGTTCCGTACTTGTTCCTTCTGTGTGGCTCGTTCCCAGAGTTTGGTGGTTGCTCGAGAAGCGGCGGCGGCCAGTTTGGTGATGGATGGAAGGATGGCTGTCTCTACGTCTGCTTGGTTGGCACTGGCTAGAGCGGCACAGTCGGCCTGGTCATTACCATACAGTCCTATATGCGAGGGGACCCATAGCAGGACTGTGTTGAGGTGTGCCTGATGCCTGGTCAAGATTTTAATCTGGATTGCGTCGGCAAGGGAGTGTCGGGCATTTGGGCGGGCGATCTCTTTGATGGCATTCAGAGAGTCGGTAATGATGATGGCACTTGAGTTGTGGAGGTCTTCGAGGGCCAAGTGAATGGCGGCGAGCTCGGTATCGAGAGTGGAAGCAAAGTCTGACACCCTGGTGGTGTTCTTTGTGTTGGAGAAGGGGATGAAGATTCCAGCTCCTGCTCTACCTGATGTTGGGTTAAGGGAGCCATCTACGCTGCTATAGTGATACAAAATACACTTGTATTTTGTATCACTACACTGCTATAGTGATACAAAATACAAGTGGTACTGATAGTGTAATTAAAATGTAATTAAAATATCAGTTTGTTGAAAGAAGGACATTGAGAGGTGTCAGTTTATACTTGTCAAATCTACCGCTACAGTTCTACCGCCTACCACATTTCAAAGTTTTCCTGCAACTTTCAAGTTTCAGCAACAACAAAAGAAAAGTATGCATGTGACGTGTAAACTTTTTGTACTAAAGTAGTGAATACAAGCCATATAACAGAACTTCAGAACAGAAAGTTGGTTGGTTTTTGCATTTTAAGTCCTGGCAACATTCTAAAGTCATATCAGGACATGCAGCGACTAATGCCCGGTACACACCTCCCGTATACGACCTAAAACTGCCTGTTTCGCGACTAAGTTTGAGTTTTAGTCGTTAGGTGTGCGACCCCCGAGCACACCAGAGCCTTGCGATTCGCGACTTAAGACTCAGTTTTAGAGCTTAAAACTCGAATCGCAAGGCATTCGAAAAACAAATCGGGCCGTTCGAGAAATGCTATATGTGCGCGCTCAGTCGTATCGTATACGGTATATATGTGTGCTAGCCACCGATCGGTCCCGTCCGGATTTTTACTGCCAGCCAATCACAGGGCCAGATAGCGTCATGTGACTTTGTCCATCCAGAAAGCAAAAAGATGGCGGACTGGACGGGTGAAGCTGAGGGAAGGATGGTCGAAATGTGGCAAACTCAGCCATGTTTATTCGATGTCTCGAGTGGGGATTATTCAAACCGGTTTAAGAAGAATCTTGCGTTGGCAGAAATTACAGCTGCAGTCGGACAGTCAGGTAGGCCCGTTTTCTGATAGCATTGACACACACACTTTATCAACAATGTCTACCTATGTGGGAAAAGCGCCGGTCGCCGCAAAGTGGCATCGACGTACGCTAGCACATATTGTAACTTTCTTCCATTTATTGTAACTTTCTTGCATTTACATTCGAAACTTTATATGACTACTATGTTTAAGGTCTCTTCAAGCTCATTCCATTAGATTATGTTCCATTCAGATAAAATGATTTAAAAATGAATACTCACATGTATACATTCAAAACTATTGTGACTCTTACTTTTCTATTTACATTACAAGAGGTTTAAAAAATGGTTATTTTAATTTTTTATATATTTTAACAGGTGAGTCCATCCAGAAGAGAATGACCAACCTCCGTACGCAATATACCCGCTTCAGGAAACAAGCGGCCTCTGGATCTGAGGGGAAACCACTCACCGCAAGGCAGAAATGGATATAGCTCTCGCTATCCTTTCTTTCAGCGCATGTGCAGAAGAGGCAGAGTGTGACAAACCGGCTGCTCCCCGTACCAAGCTACAGCGAAGAAGGTGGTGAGGTAAGGATACTTTAAAAAAAATGTACATTGCTTCGCGTTCGTTTCGCGTTCGCATTCGGTCAAGCTTAGTGGGACTGACAATAATAATTACATTCCGAATTTTTTAGTTAACGAAACACAACACTTTCCGGCTTGTTAATATTTTTATATCATATATAAGTAAAGTTTTTTGACATATTAAAAAAGCTCTGTGAGCTGTGTGCTATTAATATTTAGACATTGTTGCAGAGTTCGTCTAGATGACTGTAAATAACCAGAACTCCTTCAACTGTACAAGACGGTTATGTGAGCTGTGTGACACTAAAATGTATTCTTTGTTACATAGCTCGTCTAGATGACCATTAATACCCAGAACCCTCTATGAGCTGCGTGACACTATTACGTAGACACTGTTATAGGGCTCGTCTAGATGACGGTACATACCCAGAACTCCTCCAAATGTTTAGTGAAATGCTACATCGCTTTATAGACAAGTGCAGGATAGCCTTCTAAATCATGTCCCACTGCCAGGGCACAGACCCGGTCGAGGAATTCAGGTACTCAACCAAGTAGTCTCGTTGGGTTTTGGCACATTGTGTTGACTTGGTTCCTGATGGAAGTGTTGCCTGGCTCAGTACTCGGTCTGTTCTCCAGCTACCGGGGATTACAGTGTGCGTAGTGGGGTCCTCTGAGTCAATGGGTGATGTGTGGCCTACTTTCTCACGCATGAAGTTGTGAAGCGCACAACTTGCCATCACCAATTTCTCCACCTTTTCTGGGGCTAGGGCGATGTTTGTTAGAAACACTCTGAATCTGTTGGCCAGAATGCCAAAGGCATTCTCCACCACATGCCGGGCATGCGACAGTCGGTAGTTGAATATGCGGTGATCAGTTCACACGTCCCTATGACTGAATGGTTTCATGATGTATTCCTTCAGAGGAAACGCATCGTCAGCCACAATGAAATGGCCAAGGGGACGCTCATCTCCTGGGACAGGTTTGGGTGGTGGGAAGGGCTCCGCATGGTTCTCCAGGGCTTGCTGGAGGGATGCACCCAGCAAACACTCCTCCATCACTCAGACGGCCATTGCAGCCCACATCAACATAGAGGAAGCGATAGTCTGCATCGACTAGTGCCATGAGGACGATGCTGAACGCATGTTTGTAGTTGAAGAATGTGGACCCTGAATGCTTTGGTGGCTTTATGTGTATGTGTTTTCCATCCAGGGCGCCCATGATATTTGGCAAGTTCCAGCGGGTCATGAAGAGATCTGCGACCTTCTGCCACTCCCTAGGGCTTGACGGGGACTGCAAAACATAAATACAAAGACAATCATGTATACACCATTTTTGTAAATGAACCAATTGTTTCTCTCTCCCCCACGCAGGCCATTGGTGAGGAGCTGGGCAACAATGACGAGGAAAGTCACAATGAAGGGGAATCACACAGTATGTCTTCGCTAAGTTTGAGTATGGTCGGAGACGAACTGGAAGATGTTGACTCAAACCGGACGAGCACCTCGAGGTCCACCAAAGAATCCGGCAAAAAGCATAAGAGAAAAAGAACGGAGGTAGAGACACGAGAGAACACTTTGATGGAACTCATTCTCAAAAACTTAGAGGACACCCAGACCGCTACTGACACTGAACCTGATGATGCGTTAAGCATTTTTGGGAAGAACATAGTGATGAAATTACGACAGATAACAGACCCACACATACTGTTGATTGTGCAAAACGATATTGAACAAGCGTGTTTCCGTGGGAGGCTGAAGATGATCGAGAATGCAGGCCAAAGCACCCATTTGCAAAATGCAACCTCCTCCGGAACCGAAGTGGGTAGCCAAGTACCAGGATCCTTCTCCTTCATCAACATGTTGGGTTCAGAGGAGTACACCGAGTAGCTGTATTTGTAAAGTGATGGTGGTCTATTTATTAAATTTGATAGAGAAATAAAATAACATAAAAGATCTATGAACGACAATCACTCATGGCGTCATTCTTGTCATATAGCTATTCTTACCTTGAAGTAGTCATCCTTGAGTGCTGCGTAAATGGCTTCACATGTGTCGGGGACAATCTGGCTGATGGTGGTCACCCCCACACGGAACTGGTAGCTAATGCTCTTGAACGACTCTTCTAGAAATGTAAAAGTAAGTGGCACATGATAAAACAGTGGGTGTGGTTAAGAGATCTGCTAATGTCAGCGCATACCAACTCTTGCTTGAAACATACAATCCCAAATAAACAATTGTATATAAGATATTAAAATATTAATGGTTTATCCAGCACTGCATGGAGATGAATATAGGCAGGACATTTTACGCCATGGGTATTTACAGTTAGACAGATCTAGGTCACGTAGTCTATTAAAATCAGCTCTCCCACTACATGCAAGCTATTTTAACAATAAACTAAGGTGATACAATATATCGGCTATACTTTAAATAATAACGTGTCGCCAGGAAGCGGAGGGTGATGGCAAACCTCTCCGCAGGCGAGATCGACGCTCGGTACCGAGCATTTTTGAGACCTATGCGATGTTCAACCCGGCTGAGCAATTCGTCAAAAAGCTGCGATGGCATCCTGCTGTAGTTGGTGAAGCCCTGGGGTTCATCCGCACGCAATCCTGCTACCATGCAATCCTGCATATAACTACATATTTATGCCACCATATGAACGCCTCTATGAATCAAGGCCAACATACATAAAGCCATTAGGCCTCAGAATAAAACCTCATTTGGAGGCCCTGAGGGCAAATCTACATAACATAGCACCCTCACAATATTCAGATGTTCCTCCCTGGCAGCTGAGGAAACCAAACATCCTCCTCCAGCTGGCCATGTTGAAGAAATCTCAAACGCACCCACTTTCATATCATGAAAGCTTTATCGATATGCGAAGTCCTTTTAGCTCCCACCAAGCCGTTTACACGGATGGGTCAAAGACAGACAACAGAGTCTCTGCGGCAGCAATCGTCCACGGACGTGAATTAGGTACGCGTATTCCAGATCAGAGTTTTATCTTTACTGCTGAGGCACGAGCACTCCTACTCGCGTTAGAGTGCATCGAAACCTCAGCCAGTCATAAATTCATCATTTTCACTGACTCTTTTTCCTGCCTTCAGGCTTTAAACAATAGGAAACTGGACCACCCAATACTACTTAAAGGACTCATTAAACTAAACTCTCTTTCAATAGCAAAATTTGACATTCACCTATGTTGGGTGCCTAGTCATGTGGGTATCCCAGGAAATGAGAGAGCAGATCAAGCGGCCACTCGAGCCCTGACTGCTCCTTTGGAACACTGTCATATTCCCCACTCTGATCTGAAACCTACCATTCAAAAATACATTTGGAACCTATGGCAGATCGAATGGGATGAACACCCAGACAACAAACTCCATAGGATTACCCCCTCCGTGAACGGACTGCCGCAGAGTCGCCTGGAAGGGCGACACGACCAGGTTGTTTTAACAAGATGCCATATTGGCCACTCGTGGCTAACACACGTTTTTCTGCTCAAGGGGGAGCCTTCCCCTGAATGTATTGGATGTCAGTCCCCACTGACATTAAAACACATTTTATTAAACTGTGTGGATTTCATGGCCCTGCGCCAACAATTTTACACTGCAAACAACATGCAAGACCTTTTTACTAAAGTAAAACAAGAAAACATTTTAGCCTTTTTGAGGGCAGCTGGTTTGTACCAACTCATATAGGTTTTTAAACAAATTTCATCAGTGAATAATACTATCATTAAGACTTTTATTTAGCTATACGATTGTGAGTTTACACAATTCATGAGTGTCCATTGACACAAAATTGATTGTATGCTTTTACATGTAAAAGCGATGGTTTGAACAAAAACAAACATTTCTCGCCGTGAATATGGCCTATGCTGCCGACACGGCGTAAAGCAACCACCAATCAATCATTCAATGTGTGGACGAACCCACACATGCCGTCCTCTCTTACAACGTCGAAGATGACATATCACAAGCAGAGCAAGGGAGACAGCAACCTTTCTCCTCTGTACAACTGAACGCAGTGCCATCTTGCATTGCTGCGCCCCAACTGCTAGGAGGCGCCCATGCTAGTGTAGTTCACGCTAAAGACACTAGGTGTGTGGAGCGCAGTCGTGAAACGGACGGTATATGTGAGCGCCCCAGTCGCTATATGTGTGTTGCCTCTGTTGTCAGTTTTAGTCGGGAAATAGGACTGGTCGGGTCGCGTCGGGCAGTCAGTTTTAGCACGTGAATCGTATACGGGAGGTGTGTGCCGGGCATAAGCGACTTATAACAATGTCACTCATGGCGTGATTTTATAGTGCTGCAACACTGCATGGGAGACCAGTCTGCCAGCACCGTGACCTGGGCAGCGTTCAGGGTCCATCTCGGCGACGTCGTGGCGATGCTTTTTGGCCTATTTGCAGGCTGACGTCTTGGTGAGTGACAACCAGACAATGACAGACCTGGGGACCGCAGACTGGGCAAGCGAGGACCTGATGACTGCAGACTTGGGGACCGACAGCTTGGTGAGCGAGAACCTGATGATAGCACACTTGAGGACTGATGACTGGATGAGCAAGGACCTGTCGACAGCAGACTTGAAGTTGGACCACTGAGCAGCCGAGGACCTGGCGACAGCAGAGTTGCAGATGGACCACAATCTGATGACATAACACTTGGGTGCTGACACTGAGGTGGCTGGGATCCTGGAACAGCTGGAGAATTGGGGCCTGGAAAATCAGGACACCACAGTTTTAGAATTTCATTTCAAAACACCCAAGATTAATAATTATGCTGTAAGGATGGAAATGTTTTCATTGTGGTTTGATACCTTTAAAAACATGAGACCTTGGCAGAGAAACAGCATTACATTTTAATGATTTCTTCCTTCCCCCTTTGTCCAGATAATCAACTTATGTGATGAAATAGTCATATTAACATAAGTATCATTACAATATCGAAGTGATTAACACTGAACTGTTTAAAACTCAAAGGGACTTATAGTGTGGTTGATTTATATTTTACTGAAAACAATTTTTATTTTTGACCACATCTCAATAATCAAACTAGCTGAACATAATTAGCTCGATTTTGTTGTAGTTTGGGGGCATAAGTGATATTAAAACAATATTTTGAAGGTTGTGCTTACAAGACATGTGTGCCGATTAACTTGTAAACATGAACATGTGCTTATTGCATCAGTCATGCAATATCATAATGCACCCTTTGTAATACAATCTGGAATGACTATATCATACCACTTGAGTGGACATTAAAATTCTAACATTGTTTCATTTGAAATGCCTAGTTTTTTAAATCTATTGTTGAAGATAAATCTGATTCTCTTGCATACATATTTTGATCTGACAAATGGTTTTCAGGGGCCGCTATGCTCACCGTTCCTAGACTCATTTATAGCTTTGTTCTGATTGGCTGTTGCCTACTGAGAAATTTCCGGCGATCTCATAAAATGTCAACATCCATTGTATGCTTTAGGTGAATTGGCTGAGGTGTATGACAACTTCAAAGGTATAACATTACTCCGAATGCTTTGCTTGAAAAATAATATTTTACCATGGGAGTAGCACATTATATGTCCTTCAATAAACATACGCACATACCTTCTGCAGAATCATTATCATCAACATCATCCAAGAACTTCCATGGACGTTTCCTTGATCAATGGGTCAGTTCCTTCAGTGCTGGATCGGCGTCTACCAACATCAGATCTTCAACTGGAGAATCACATGAACTGAGTTCAGAGAGCCTGCTGTCTGCATCTTCATAGGATTCTACAAGCAAAACACAAATAATTTTGTAAGACAAACATTTAGATTGAAAACAATTCTGTAAGAAAAAGCTTGGACAAAGACAAAATTGGAAACTCCCTAATTTTACACCACAAACAAGTTTACAGAAATTATTTATGAAGAAAATTGATCCATATGGATTATGACCACTACTGCACAGCAGTGAAAACAAGTGCATGCACTTATCCATTATGAGCAGAATAAATAAACCATCACTAAAAAAACACCCCAAAAACACCACAACAAAACTAACATATAGGACCAGCCAGAGTCCTTTTCAGGCAGTATATCGTCCAATTGGGATTCCTTAGCACTTGTTGCTTTGCCTTATGCAGTGAAGGTTACCAACGGCATTGCAGCCCACCAGCTGAACGGAATAACCACAACTGCGGGACAACAGCGACTTGTCCATCTTCAAACTTGCATACGAAGAACTGTAAATGTGGAGATAAAGGCAGAATATAAATAAATGGTATATGTAGGCATTCCTTAATCAAATGTTATAAGATAACAAAGTCACAAAAATAAAATTCAGTACAGTTGAATACAGCAGAATATGTGACCACTTCTGAGACAAGTTGTGCCATCTCAATCGATCAATCACTTAAATAACTGGAATAGTAGGGATGTGACCTTTTTTTGTAATGCATGCTATCTCAATGTTACTTGTACCCCTGGAAGGAGATTGAATCAAGCTTAAATATGGTAGTCATATACTTTTTCTAAAGTAAGTATCAAGAAAGTTATGTCAATTTGAAGTTAGAAAAATCAGATGGTTGAATTTCAAGTTTTACTTTTCTCCACAAAATCTTCATCAAATCACTCAAAGGTCATTAAAATATCAATCAAACTATGCAAATATTGTTCTTTTATTAGTTCTCTACATGTTGTGAAATTTTAAGGATGTTTGATAGATTGCTAAGAGAGTTATTTGATCCGCAGCACTTTAACTTTTGCTTACATCGCGGGGATGTCCACATACCTAATGACACTTTCTGATTCAAAATTAACCACGTTCGGCATATAGGATCGTGATAATATTTGGTATATCGTGAGAAAAGACATTAATAATTGGGTCTATTTTTTTTTTGTTTACGTCCAAAGTGATTTTGAACCGATTTGAGCACCCGAAAATGAGTGCACGGCAGAGGTGAGCCTGTCACTTATAGTGTCAGAAGTCCTCCTCCCAATGAGCAATCTTCATACAGAAAAAGTTAAATATCTCTAAAACCACAACACCTAGGAACAAACTGATTGGAATACACATAGAAAACATTTTTAGCAAAAAGATTATATTAAATTGATACGGTTAGGGTTCTGGATTTCTATTAATTTTGAATAAAACTGACGTTTTGCACTGCGCGTACAGGCAATCTCTATGGGTTGTTTTGCTTACATTCAATAATATCATCGACGATGCAGCGACGACGTTAATATCGCTTTGATTTTGGGTTTAATTTGACCAAATTTCACTTTTAAGTAAGCTATTCTCATAAATAACATTATTTCAACCACCGTGTGAATATTCATGATTCTAAATAACAGAATTAGATGATAGCAGTGAATAGATTTGTGCTTTTTGTTTTATTTACATTTGGCAATATCGCCGGCGTTGCGGCATTAATATTGCTTCGATTTTGGGTTTAATTTGACCAAATTTCAATTTTTGAGTAAGCTATATATATTCTCATAAATAAGCTAGTAGAACTTCTTACATACCATTTTAGTGACAATTCCACACAAAGTAACAGATGTTGACAGATGATGACAGAACTTTGAAGTTGAGCAGCTATCGAGCAGTGGGCATCTAGCTGTGGGTGCGTGCGGCGTGGGTACGGTGTGTGGGTGTGTGTGGGTGGGTCTGGTCGCTATCGAGCAATGGGCATTTGGGGGGGGGGGGGCTAGCTGCTCGCCAGGCCGGTTGTGTGTGGGTGGGTGTGTGTGTGTGGGTCTGGTCGCGTTGCGTCCCAACGTGGTGGGGTTTTGGTGGGAAAATCTGGGGGTGCGGCATGGGTAGGCTCGGTGTGTGTGTGTGTGTCTGGTCGCTATCGAGCAGTGTGAGGTCATTGTGACATCGATGTGATATCACAGTGATGGCATCATAGTGTGAGATGTATGTGACATCACGGTGATACTGTCGTGACCTCACGTGTTGACTGGGATGGTCCTATGTTGATCATCCACTAGTTACCGTGTTGGAGCTAAAGTATTCGTCTCTGGAATGACATGCAGGGAAGAGATAGGTGGAATTGAATGAGCTATAAGGCATAGTTAAAGACTTCAAATTCATATCGCATCAAAGTAAGTGTGTGCTACTTTCCTTGGGAAATGTTATGCAGTCAGCTACTTCTTTATAGTCCCTGCCATAATTAGTGACGTGTGAGTGTAAGCTTGTTTCAGTACTATTTCATAGATAAAACCTTTCCAACTGTATGTATTCGCTAGCCTATGTAACTAATACTCTTTCCACCTGTATGTATTCGCTGGCCTATGTCCCTCTAACAGCCTTTCCAACTGTATGTATTCGGTAGCGTATGTCACTCTAACATCCTTTCCAACTGTATGTATTCGCTGGCCTATGTCACTAACAGCCTTTCCAACTGTATATATTCGCTGGCCTATGTCACTAACACCCTATCCAACTGTATATATTCGCTGGCCTATGTCACTCTAACAGGCTTTCCAACTGTATGTATTTGCTGGCCTATGTCACTAACAAGTAACAGCCTATCCAACTGTATGTATTCGCTGGCCTATGTCACTAACAACCTATCCAACTGTGTATTTGCTAGCCTATGTCACTAACATCCAATCGAATTGTATGCATTCATTGGCCTATGTCATGAACAGCCAATCAAAATGTATGTATTTGCTGCCCTGTCACTAACAGCCTATCCAACTGTATGTATTTACTGGCCTATGTCACTCTAACAGCCGTTCCACCTGTATGTATTCACTGGCCTATGTCACTAACAGCCTTTCCAACTGTATGTATTTGCTGGCCGATGTCACTAACAGCCTATCCAACTGTATATATTTGCTGGCCTATGTCACTAACAGCCTATCCAACAATATGTATTCGCTGGCCTATGTCACTCTCACAGCCTATCCAACTATATATTCACTGGCCTATGTCACTAACAGCCTTTCCAACTGTATGTATTCGCTGGCCTATGTCACTCTAACAGCCTCTGAAACTGTATCTATTCGCTGGTCTATCTCACTCTACCAGCCTTTCCAACTGTATGTATTCGCTGGTCCATGTCCCTCTAACAGCCTTTCCAACTGTATGTATTCGCTGGTCTATGTCACTAACAGCCTTTCCATCTGTATGTATTCACTAGCCTATATCCCTCTAACAGCCTTTCCAACTGTATGTATTCACTGGCCTATGTCACTCTAACAGCCTTTCCAACTGTATGTATTCGCTGGCCTATGTCACTCTAACAGCCTTTCCGACTGTCTGTATTCGCTGGCCTATGTCACTCAAACAGCCTTTCCAACTGTATGTATTCGCTGGCCGAAGTCACTCTAACAGCCTTTCCAACTATATATATTTGCTAGTCTATGTCACTCTAACATCCTTTCCAACTGTATGTATTCGCTGGCCTATGTCACTCTAACAGCCAATCCAACTGTAAGTATTCACTGGCCTATGTCATGAACAGCCTATCCAACTGTATGTATTCGCTGGCCTATGTCACTAACAGCCTATCCAACTGTATGTATTCGCTGGCCTATGTCACTAACAACTCTATCCAACTGTATGTATTCGCTGGTCTATATCACTCTAACAGCCTTTCCAACTGTATGTATTCACTGGCCTATTTCACTAACAGCCTTTCCAACTGTATGTATTCGCTGGCCTATGTCATTCAAACAGCCTTCCAACTGTATGTATTTACTGGCCTATGCCCATCTAACAGCCTTTCCAACTGTATGTATTCGCTGGCCTATGTCTCTAACATCCTTTCTAATTGTATGTATTCGCTGGTCTATGTCACTCTAACAGCCTTTCCAACTGTATGTAATTGCTGGCCTATGTCACTAAGATCCTTTCTAACTGTATGTATTCGCTGGTCTATGTCACTCTAACAGCCTTTCCAACAATATGTATTCACTGGCCTATGTCATTCAAACAGCCTTCCAACTGTATGTATTTACTGGCCTATGCCCCACTAACAGCCTTTCCAACTGTATGTATTCACTGGCCTATGTCACTAACATCCTTTCCAACTGTGTGTATTCGCTGGTCTATGCCACTCTAACAGCCTTTCCAACTGTATGTATTCGCTAGCCTATGTCACTTTAACAGCCTTTCCAACTGTATTTATTCGCTGGCCTATGTCACTCTAACAGCCTTTCCAACTGTATATATTTGCTGGTCTATGTCCCTCTAACAACCTTTCCAACTGTATGTATTCGCTGGCCTATGTCACTCTAACAGCCAATCCAACTGTAAGTATTCACTGGCCTATGTCATGAACAGCCTATCCAACTGTATGTATTCGCTGGCCTATGTCACTAACAGCCTATCCAACTGTATGTATTCGCTGGCCTATGTCACTAACAACTCTATCCAACTGTATGTATTCGCTGGTCTATATCACTCTAACAGCTTTTCCAACTGTATGTATTCACTGGCCTATTTCACTAACAGCCTTTCCAACTGTATGTATTCGCTGGCCTATGTCATTCAAACAGCCTTCCAACTGTATGTATTTACTGGCCTATGCCCATCTAACAGCCTTTCCAACTGTATGTATTCGCTGGCCTATGTCTCTAACATCCTTTCTAATTGTATGTATTCGCTGGTCTATGTCACTCTAACAGCCTTTCCAACAATATGTATTCACTGGCCTATGTCATTCAAACAGCCTTCCAACTGTATGTATTTACTGGCCTATGCCCCACTAACAGCCTTTTCAACTGTATGTATTCACTGGCCTATGTCACTAACATCCTTTCCAACTGTGTGTATTCGCTGGTCTATGCCACTCTAACAGCCTTTCCAACTGTATGTATTCGCTAGCCTATGTCACTCTAACAGCCTTTCCAACTGTATTTATTCGCTGGCCTATGTCACTCTAACAGCCTTTCCAACTGTATATATTTGCTGGTCTATGTCCCTCTAACAACCTTTCCAACTGTATGTATTCGCTGGCCTATGTCACTCTAACAGCCAATCCAACTGTAAGTATTCACTGGCCTATGTCATGAACAGCCTATCCAACTGTATGTATTCGCTGGCCTATGTCACTAACAGCCTATCCAACTGTATGTATTCGCTGGCCTATGTCACTAACAACTCTATCCAACTGTATGTATTCGCTGGTCTATATCACTCTAACAGCCTTTCCAACTGTATGTATTCACTGGCCTATTTCACTAACAGCCTATCCAACTGTATGTATTCGCTGGCCTATGTCATTCAAACAGCCTTCCAACTGTATGTATTTACTGGCCTATGCCCATCTAACAGCCTTTCCAACTGTATGTATTCGCTGGCCTATGTCTCTAACATCCTTTCTAATTGTATGTATTCGCTGGTCTTTGTCACTCTAACAGCCTTTCCAACTGTATGTATTCGCTGGCCTATGTCACTAACATCCTTTCTAACTGTATGTATTCGCTGGTCTATGTCACTCTAACAGCCTTTCCAACAATATGTATTCACTGGCCTATGTCATTCAAACAGCCTTCCAACTGTATGTATTTACTGGCCTATGCCCCACTAACAGCCTTTCCAACTGTATGTATTCACTGGCCTATGTCACTAACATCCTTTCCAACTGTGTGTATTCGCTGGTCTATGCCACTCTAACAGCCTTTCCAACTGTATGTATTCGCTAGCCTATGTCACTCTAACAGCCTTTCAAACTGTATTTATTCGCTGGCCTATGTCACTCTAACAGCCTTTCCAACTGTATATATTTGCTGGTCTATGTCCCTCTAACAACCTTTCCAACTGTATGTATTCGCTGGCCTATGTCACTAACAGCCTTTCCAACTGTATGTATTCACTGGCCTATGTCACTCACAGCCTTTCCAACTGTATGTAATCGCCGGTGTATGTCACTCTAACAGCCTTTCCAACTGTATGTATTCACTGGCCTATGTCACTCTAACAGCCTTTCCAACTGTATGTATTCGCTGGCCTATGTCACTCTAACAGCCTTTCCGACTGTCTGTATTCGCTGGCCTATGTCACTCAAACAGCCTTTCCAACTGTATGTATTCGCTGGCCGAAGTCACTCTAACAGCCTTTCCAACTATATATATTTGCTAGTCTATGTCACTCTAACATCCTTTCCAACTGTATGTATTCGCTGGCCTATGTCACTCTAACAGCCAATCCAACTGTAAGTATTCACTGGCCTATGTCATGAACAGCCTATCCAACTGTATGTATTCGCTGGCCTATGTCACTAACAGCCTATCCAACTGTATGTATTCGCTGGCCTATGTCACTAACAACTCTATCCAACTGTATGTATTCGCTGGTCTATATCACTCTAACAGCCTTTCCAACTGTATGTATTCACTGGCCTATTTCACTAACAGCCTTTCCAACTGTATGTATTCGCTGGCCTATGTCATTCAAACAGCCTTCCAACTGTATGTATTTACTGGCCTATGCCCATCTAACAGCCTTTCCAACTGTATGTATTCGCTGGCCTATGTCTCTAACATCCTTTCTAATTGTATGTATTCGCTGGTCTATGTCACTCTAACAGCCTTTCCAACTGTATGTAATCGCTGGCCTATGTCACTAAGATCCTTTCTAACTGTATGTATTCGCTGGTCTATGTCACTCTAACAGCCTTTCCAACAATATGTATTCACTGGCCTATGTCATTCAAACAGCCTTCCAACTGTATGTATTTACTGGCCTATGCCCCACTAACAGCCTTTCCAACTGTATGTATTCACTGGCCTATGTCACTAACATCCTTTCCAACTGTGTGTATTCGCTGGTCTATGCCACTCTAACAGCCTTTCCAACTGTATGTATTCGCTAGCCTATGTCACTCTAACAGCCTTTCCAACTGTATTTATTCGCTGGCCTATGTCACTCTAACAGCCTTTCCAACTGTATATATTTGCTGGTCTATGTCCCTCTAACAACCTTTCCAACTGTATGTATTCGCTGGCCTATGTCACTCTAACAGCCAATCCAACTGTAAGTATTCACTGGCCTATGTCATGAACAGCCTATCCAACTGTATGTATTCGCTGGCCTATGTCACTAACAGCCTATCCAACTGTATGTATTCGCTGGCCTATGTCACTAACAACTCTATCCAACTGTATGTATTCGCTGGTCTATATCACTCTAACAGCCTTTCCAACTGTATGTATTCACTGGCCTATTTCACTAACAGCCTATCCAACTGTATGTATTCGCTGGCCTATGTCATTCAAACAGCCTTCCAACTGTATGTATTTACTGGCCTATGCCCATCTAACAGCCTTTCCAACTGTATGTATTCGCTGGCCTATGTCTCTAACATCCTTTCTAATTGTATGTATTCGCTGGTCTTTGTCACTCTAACAGCCTTTCCAACTGTATGTATTCGCTGGCCTATGTCACTAACATCCTTTCTAACTGTATGTATTCGCTGGTCTATGTCACTCTAACAGCCTTTCCAACAATATGTATTCACTGGCCTATGTCATTCAAACAGCCTTCCAACTGTATGTATTTACTGGCCTATGCCCCACTAACAGCCTTTCCAACTGTATGTATTCACTGGCCTATGTCACTAACATCCTTTCCAACTGTGTGTATTCGCTGGTCTATGCCACTCTAACAGCCTTTCCAACTGTATGTATTCGCTAGCCTATGTCACTCTAACAGCCTTTCAAACTGTATTTATTCGCTGGCCTATGTCACTCTAACAGCCTTTCCAACTGTATATATTTGCTGGTCTATGTCCCTCTAACAACCTTTCCAACTGTATGTATTCGCTGGCCTATGTCACTAACAGCCTTTCCAACTGTATGTATTCACTGGCCTATGTCACTCACAGCCTTTCCAACTGTATGTAATCGCCGGTGTATGTCACTCTAACAGCCTTTCCAACTGTATGTATTCGCTGGCCTATGTCACTAACAGCCTTTCCAACTGTATGTATTTGCTGGTCTATGTCACTAACAGCCTTTCCAACTGAATGTATTCGCTGGTCTATGTCACTCTAACAGCCTTTCCAACTGTATATATTCGCTGGCCTATGTCACTAACAGCCTTTCCAACTGTATGTATTTGCTGGTCTATGTCACTAACAGCCTTTCCAACTGTATGTATTCGCTGGTCTATGTCACTCTAACAGCCTTTCCAACTGTATGTAATCGCCGGTGTATGTCACTCTAACAGCCTTTCCAACTTTATGTATTCGCTGGCCTAACAGCTGACGAGGATCATTAGGATCGAATGATCCTAATAGTCATACCTAGACACCCTCAGCATTCAGCATTGATTGTGTCCTAAGTAATTTGTTTCCTAACTATGCGACAGCCCAAGTCCCCGTACAGTCGGCCCTCAACATTCTGACATGGTGCGCTCTACTTCAAGGCCACCACGACCATCCATTAGTAGATTACCTCCAATTTAGTTGGCCAGACGACTATTCCGCCATCGACCCACCCGTGCCACAAGGAAGACCCTAACCACTTCCAGTGGACTCAACACTACACGGAGAAGTTCCACCCCGGAGCCCTCCTCAGCCCCTTCAGCAACCAGTGAGGTCTCGTCCATTAAGAGTAATGATCCTCTGCCTTCTCTCTGAACATACCAAGAACGATGTATATGATAACAATTATAAATAGATGCTCTCTGTGTGTCGGGAGACCAGTGTTTGAAAATAATACCAGGTCATCAAAGGCGTGAACACACTTAAAAAATAACATAGCGGCGAAAACAACGTGAAATCTCCTTAGTTAAAAGGTCGACAGGCACAACTGGCTCAAGGAAGGTTCATAACACAAACAGGAACTGGTGGGTGCGGGGTGTACCGCCAATTACTTTGAACAATGAGTAATTTGATTTTCTCAAAAATAGCGCCATCAATATTGCAATGGTGTCACTGTTGATGTAGAGCATTATCGCAGCTCTTGGTTCTTTTTGCATTGGAAGGTACTGAAATGTGCTGGCATAATCTGAGATTGCCTATGTTGAGTTTTCTTTTTTCTTATTTTCTCATTTCACCATGATTTCTTGTGGTGTATTTTTTGCTATCGGAATCTTAATGGCATAACAGAGTGGGTGCATACATAAGCCAGTCTCTACAGGCGGCCAATGATAATGACCCCCACCCTGGAGCACAGCGTCGTCACGCACCGACGCCCCAGTCCAGGACGCCAATTAGTCACCACTACTTTAATATTCACCGCCATATATTTATGTCCGGCACTTTAGCTATGATTGAATGCTGAGGTCTTAGTGTAGATGGCAGTGGTAGGTGTAAAAGTACAAGGTCTGAACACTTTGACTTCTGGATACTGAATGGTTTATTCACCGTCCAGGGTCCTGAATCGCCGGCACCCTTTGTCATGACATAATCTCATTAGCATATTCCTTTGTTCTCCACACGTGCCTGGATGCCTTTATGCATATATTACATTCCCCCCTCAAAGTATTTCTGAAACATGAAATGTTTCAAAATCATCATCATCAACAACATGTCTACATACCAAAACACAGTGCAATATAACAATACAGTGAAAAACATACAAGTACTTATCTTTAACCACAGGTTTAAATGTCCAAGTGCACAATGTCACTGATGTCATTTGAAATGTCCAGCCGCTTAGCCTCCTTTAGACATAATGTCTGGCTTGCCACAATAACAATACAATATTACTCAACAATAATGATAATCTTACCCTACATGCACATACTTTATACGCGACTACAGTTCCCAAACTGACTCACAGGTCTAACCAGTCTGCTGGTCTACCCACCTGGCCTGGCCTAGTTAGATTAGCCGCACTGGTTACATTCGTCTGCGCCACTGACACACTTTGTGCCTGCCCGACTAGCTCGGGCTGAACCCATTCCGGTGCCCCTATAATCTGCACTCTATTCCTATACAACATATTTCCCGACTCATTCAAAATTTGATATTCTCTACCCGACACCCCTGTACGCCCCAGAATCACCCCTATTTTCCACTCTCCTCTGTGATTCTTATACTTTACATTGTCCCCAGTTCTCATAGGCTTGTGCAGCTTACCACACTTCTTATCATGAACACTTTTCTGAACCTGCTGTCGTTTCGTTGTCTGTGCTTTCTTCGGGTTTTGCATTTCGGGTATTAAATTTTCCTCCACCATCAGCAATCCCCCTCTCACCCTTCTGCCCATGAGCAGCTGAGCCTGAGGTGCTTTCAAGACAGGCAATGGAGTGCTTCTGTAATTTAACAAAGCTAACTGAAAGTCTGTCTTCATGTCTAAACATTTTTTTAACATGTTCTTCACCGTCTGCGCAAACCTTTCGACTTGGCCATTACTTCGGGGGTATTGCAGACTCGAATATGTGGCCATAAACTCATAGTGACTTGCAAATTCTTTATATTCGTGGCTCTTAAACTGCGGACCATTGTCCGAAACCACCTGGATCGGAATACCATGCCTTGCAAAGTTATCCTTTATAGCCTCGATGACTGTTACAGACGCTGTATCTTTCAACAACGTTACCTCAGGATACTTCGTGTAATAATCTACAGTTATCAGGTAATTTTCATGATTTATCTCAAACAAATCTGCTCCTATTTTTTCGTAAGGTTGACATGCTATCGGGTGGCTTACCAAAGGTTCATTGTGCAAACCTTTCTGATTATTCTGACATGTATCACACTGGCTGACTTTGTCTTCAATTTTTTATTTATTTTATTTTTTTATTGAGGCTGTATTTATACTGTCCATAGCATATATAAGCCCGGGTGCCCAGGCTTGTTTTCAATGCTTGCCAGTTGTAGTGTTGGTGTTATCTTACCACACAGTGGCTGCTGGTAAGGTATTTGATTGCCTGCATTTCAGTAGCAGATAGATAATTGGTTGGTATGGTTAATAGCCTATGTTCGTTTTTTTAAATTTTCTTGGTATGTATGTATTTATTTTTTCTACTCTTATTACTAGACTAGCCTACTCCTATTTACATATCATAGGCTTGTACGTAGCTGTGTGGTGTGTTATCTGGCTACTTTTGGCATGGTTACCTTCCAGTGGGGGTCCCGCTGGTGGGCCGTGACATATCACATGCCCCTTTGCACTTCAGCTTATTGGGGGTTTCATAGCCATATTTTGCACAGATATTTTTTGTAAGTTTTTAGGTCAGGAATTTGTCATTCCTTTACCGTTTGGGCATTCCACACCTTGGCAGCCATTTCCAGCGTGCTTCTCTCATGAGCTTTTATTTGGCTTCTGGTCTGCTTTAGTAGTGGCGCATTATTTGCTCTAGTAGCCCTTTGTGGTTTTGTTAGAAGTTTAATGTTTTGACTATAGCTATATGCTAATGTTTTCAAATGAATTATTCTCCTATTTTCTAGTAATTTCACTTTGCTTCTTTTGTGTATGTCATAGGTGGGGTGCAGCTTATCTACTCTTAGACAGATTTTTAGGGCTCTGTTCTGCAGTGTTTGCAGTTTTTTTAGTAGTTCTTTTCTCGCACCCATGTAGTTTACATCTCCATAGTCAAAATAGGGGAGCACCATGCCCTTGAAGATTTTTATTGACATTTCTTGTGTCATGTAGTCTCTTAGCTTTGCAAATAGCCACAGTTTGTGGTTTACTTTTTGTATAATTTTATTTATACATAGGTTGTAGTTTAGTTGGCTGTCCAACTCAAGGCCTAGGTATTTGTAATGGTCTACATTTTCTAGTGTTTGGTTTCCTAACTTACAGTGTAGTTTTCTTTCTGGCATTTTTTTATGCGAGAAGAGTACTGTTTTTGATTTGCTTGTGTTGATGGATATTTTGTTGGACTCACACCACTCATCTAATTTTAGTAGGAGTTTATTTAGTTTAGTTATTACCTCCTCTTCTGTGGTGCCATTTGCGTATATGACTATGTCATCTGCATATAGTTGGAGGCATTCAGTTTGCAACCATTTTTCAAGATCGTTTATATAGATTATAAAGAGTAGTGGCCCTAACACTGACCCTTGGGGTACACCACATGTGATAGGTTGGTTGTCTGATAGTGTATTGTTTATTTTTGTTTTCTGTTGCCTGTTGTTCAGATAGCATCTTATCCAATCCATAGTGTTGGATTTTATGCCCATGGTTTTTAGTTTTTCCAGTAGTATTTTGTGGTCTACTTTGCTGAAGTTAATGAAGGTGGCTCCAACTAATTGTTTTTGGTTCATTGATGCCATTATGTCATTTGTTAGGTTAGCTATTGTTTTTGATGTGGAGTGCAGTTTCCTGAAGCCCCCTTGTCTTTCGTTTAGTGTATCGTTTTTTTTCCAGGTGTTCATTGATGTGTCTATGTAACACTTTTTCAATGAGCTTGCCTGGGGTTTGAAGAATTGATATTGGCCTGTAGTTTCCCATGTTTTGTTTGTCTCCACCTTTGTGAATGGGGGTGATGGTTGCCATTTTCCAGGCTGAGATAAAATGCCCCTGCTCAAAGGAGATGTTGAATAGGTCTACTATGGTGGCCGGGATGGCTTGGAGTGCCTCTTTCAGTATTTTGGTTGGTATTTCATCTATTCCACTTGGTTTATTCATGTCTATGTCATTTATTAATTTTTTTACTTCTATCATATGTTTTGCAGGTGGGGATTTCGTTCTCCACAGTTCCTGATCTGTTTCCCCATCTTTTTTTGAATTTTTCTGACAGCTTTTTTACTATTGTGGCAAAGTGTCTGTTCAGTTTGTTTGCTGCATCTTTGTCTGTGAGCATTGCCCCTTCGTTATCTTGGAAGTTTGTATGCTCTTCTTTGTTATTTTTTGGGAATAATAGGTTTACATTTTTCCAGAATTTGTTTGTGTTGCTTCCCCAGTCTTTGTCCTGCTTTATTATGTATTTCTTTTTTGCTGTTCTCACAGCTTTGAGAGAGTTGTTTCTGGCGATGCGGTAGGCCAGTTTGTCTTCTATTCTTTCTGTGTGTTTTGCTTTATCACCCAGTTTACTTTTGGTTGTGATGAGTGTTAGCAGGTCATTGTCTATTTATATTAGGCCAGAACATGCAGTCACGTGCCAACTGTTTTGACTTAGTGATACCCAAATGTGTCTCGTGCAACGCTTCAATCATTTCACCATGGAGCTTTGGAGGTACAACAACCTGATTGCTTTTCATTACTAAATTTTTTTCTACAGTCAGCTCATCCTTGTATGGAATGTACTGTCTTAGACATGGAGGTGTTTGTATGCGTGCGATGTCCCATCCACTCTCTCAATCTGCGTTATTAACATGGACATCGACACATCGCTTTCATACTCTCGGACAATTTTACTTAACAGGCTGGATGATTGCATGTCCACTGCAGCGACGCTGAGTGTGTGGTCAAACAGGTCAGCATGACCTACATTGGCACTGTGTGCTCGTGACAACGTGTCTACACAAAACATTAGAGAACTCTTAACATGACACAACTTAACGTTGTAATTTTGCAAATGCATTCGCATTCTTTGCATTCGTGCCGACAGTTTATGAATTGGTTTCTGCATTATCGCCACCAACGGTTTGTGGTCCATTTGAATTTGAACTTCCTTGCCAAAGATATAGTCATGAAACAGTCATGAAACCTCTGGCATCCGAAACATATGGCAAGCGTTTCTTTTTCAATGGTGGCATAGCCATACTGCGCTGAGTCGAGTGCACGAGATGCAAGTGCGATCGGTTTGTCACCCTGCATTAACACAGCTCCTAACCCTGACTGACAAGCATCTACTTGAACAACAATGGGTTTTTCTACATCATAGTATGCTAACACAGGAGCAGTTTTCAACTTTTCTTTGAGTTTGTCATACGCAGCTTGTTGTTCGCTCTGCCAGTGCCACGCGACATCCTTAGCGAGGAGTGTGCGTAGTGGTTTGGCAATCTCGGACATGTTAGGTATAAACTTGTGCACATACCCAACCATGCCTAGAAATCGCTGCACGCCCTGCTTGTCATGCGGCTCTGGCATGTCTACAATCGCTTGTATTCTGTCTGGATCTGGCTTCACATCTTGTTGGGTAAGTTCATGACCTACATACTTTACTGTAGTCTTGCATAGCAAAGATTTCAACTCGTTTAATTTGAGATTTACTGATCTGGCTCTTTCCAACACTGCTTTGAGCCTGTCATTGTGCTCCTCCACGGTTTACCCAAATACCAAAATGTTGTCCGTGACTATACCGATACTGGGTAGATCGCCCATGACGTGGTGCATTTCCTGAATAAAAATGTCACCAGCTGTTTTGATGCCAAAAGGCAGACGGGTGAACCTGCACCGGCCCCAAAGAGTGTTAAATGTGCATAACAATGAACTTTCATAGTCCAACTCGATCTGCCAATAACCTGTCATAGCATCTAACATTGAGAAATATTTTGCATTAGCTGTCTTAGCTATAATTTCGTCAATGGTTTTGGTCTGAAATGGCCCTCTCTTGATAGCTTTGTTTAATTTAGTCGGATCCCGACAGATCCTTATCTTATTAGTTTTTTTTTACGATAGTTATAGAATTTTACCCATTCAGTGGGTTCAACTTGTTCAACAATAACACCCATTTCCACCATACGCTTAAGTTTGTTGTGAACTTTGTCCTGAATTGCATATGGAATCCTCCTCGGCGGGTCATCAAAGGGTTGTACAGATTTATCAATGTGAATGACAGCATTTGATTTTATGAGACCGAGACCTTGAAAAACGTCTTTGTATTTGCTTACCAGATGTTCGGCTTGCGAACTAAGTTTGTCGGTCGGTGTGGAAATGTTCGTCGGCACTGTGGTCTGCATCTCGTTGACCCACGCCAACAAGTTCAACACAACACAAGCTTGCTTTCCGAGAATCGGCTGACAGTTTTGCACCACTTGCAACGTGAATTTTCTGCCGCCGACTTGAGGTGTTGCCTCACCGTCCGGGGTGATCCGATGCCACAAAAAAGTCAAAAGGGAACAGCGGGTGTTCGTCAGGCGCCCCGGCGCCACTCTGTCGAAGATGTTCCTTGGCAGAACGTTCGCCTCCGAACTGGTGTCAAGCTTGAACTTGACTGGATGACCATTCACTTGGACGGTCGCATACCAGAGTTTCTCGTCCTTGTCTGTGCTGCGGTCGATGGCCCCCACAAACAGATCCGTCGCCAACACATTGACTTCCGCCAGATCCGGGTCTTGCTCAGCATTGTGAGGGTCGGGCTCTTCGACGGTCAATTCGCTGACTCTGCCCAGACTGCTCCGGCAGACCTTCCCGAAGTGCCCGATCTTCTTGCATGCAATGCAAGCTTTGCCTCTCGCTGGGCAGACTCCCCGCCGGTGTTCGTATCCACAATTCTGACAATGGATCTTGAATTCATCTGCACCGGCGTCGCCAGCCTTCCAAGATGGCGATTTCCAAGATGGTGGCCCAGACGGATGGACCACTGTTGCACCGGTATGTGCAGTCACATATCTATTCATAAAATTGACTTCTTTGGTTTCAATGTCTGATTTGTTGTCCTCCAACTGATCAGAACTGCACTCATTGAGTTCACACATATTTATGCATTTCTCTAACGTTAGATCAGCTGTCTGCAGCATTTTGTTCCTTAAACTAGTGTTCTTCACTCCAGCCACTAACCGATTGTGCAACAGGAATTCCTCAACCTGTCCATACTCGCAATCTTTCACTCGGTCCCTTAATGCAGTAATATACGTGGACATGTTCTCAGTAGCTTGGTTATGAGAATTGAACCGGTCGCGTGTTATTATTAAGTTGCTTTTACCTGTACAATAGGCCTGAAATGCATCGGTGAGCGGTCCGATCGTGTCTCGTTCAGCGAGCGCGATGGACATATTGGCAAAGACCTTTTGCGCTTCCTCGCCAGCGATGTTAAGAAAGATGCAGCATTGCACTCGTTCTGTCTTCCTTACGACACCTGCAGCAGTGGCATATATATATCATATGCTCTGATCCATGTTTTTCAGTTCAATCTTGCGTTGTTGCAGAGGATCAGCTGTCCTGGTGGCCTGAGACCAGGCAGTGTATTAGCGGGCAGCATTCTCCCTCATCTGACACCATGTAAAAGTACAACATCTGAACACTTTGACTTCTGGATACTGAATGCTTTATTCACCGTTCAGGGTACTGAACCGCCAGCACCCTTTGTCATTACGTCATCTCATTAGCATATCCCTTTGTTCTCCACACATGCCTGGATGCATTTATGCATATATTACAGTAGGGATGGTGGGTATCGCCAGCAGTAATGTGGGGACTGTGAGACTTTGCGGTCACCTCCCGACTCCATCTCCCAAATTGGTCTTGACGACAAGCCGGCATTGATTGTAATTAAAGTTCTTATATTGACAAAATCTCTCCTTTTCTCTGCTGGCCATCTCTGTCCCTCAATCCGTTTGGCTGGATCAATGTATTATACACTTGCCGCTTTCTCAAAATCTAAACCCAGATTTATCTAGATCTAAATGCAGAAAGTGTCAACCGTGTTGACAGAAACTTGGTACAGTGTTATTGATGAAGTTGCAGTGTGTGAAACACTTGCCATTTAACAGGTAAACTAAGGGCCCTGTCACACTATGACGTACGATGTCAGCGCGTGCTCAACGTTAGACAATTTGCCAGTACGTCGGGGGATAAAAATGGGCATATACACAACATACACACAACGTACACACAACATAGGTAACGTATGCAGAACGTATCTCTGACCTATTGCTAGCATTTACGTGTCTCACAAAACGTTTGCAAAATGTTTGCAAAACGCTCACATATGTTCATGGTACACTGACCAACATTACATACTTTACTCCATCGCTAGAAGTACGGCGTATACTTTAAATACGCTGGAGATATGGCAGGCATATGTTCGAAGTACGTTAGGAGTACGTAATGCATCTGTTGGCACTACGCAGACTGTACGTGGACTGTACACGGACTGCACGTTCCCACCGGCTGAATGTACGGCTAACATGCAGCAACGTATACAAATGTATCCCTACCATACTCCCAATGAACACCGCCATATCCCGAACTTACACACAGCATACATTCAACGTACGACCCACACGGCGACACATGCACAAATTTCTTTCGGAGCCTCCACGCATGACGACATAGGATGACGTATAACAATGTAACCGGTACATACCCGACGTACACCCAACGTATACATAACATATGACAACATATGCCGACGTGTTGGTCGAAAATCACATATGTCGGCATATGCTAAGGCTATATGTTGTAGTGTGACAGGCCCTTTAACCTTTGATGCCAGCTCCAAACACTGTCATAACAAGTCACTTGTTAGTTCTGTCAAATTTGCATGCCGCTGTGGGTGCTGTGAAAGTACGACGTCTGAAAACTTTGACTTCTGGATACTGAATGCTTTATTTTCCGTCCAGGGTCCTGAACCGCCGGCACCCTTTGTCTATGACATCATCTCATTTACATATCCTTTGTTCTCCACATGTGCCTGGATGTCTTTTATGCAAATATTACGTCCCCCCTCAAAGTATTTCTGAGACATCCAATGTCTCAAAATAGTCATCGTCACACCAAGTTTAAAGTTACAAAATACAATGCAATACAATAGTTCAAGAAAAATATCACTTAGCTTTAACCACTGGTTTAGTGAATGTTCAAGTGTACCATGTCACTGATGTCCTTTGAAATGTCTGGCTGCTTAGCCTCCTATACGACATGGTGTCCAGCTTGACATAATAACAATATACGACTCAAGAAGCAATAACTTAAACTAACATGCACATGTGTTTATGTGTGACTACAGTTTGCAACTGACTAACTTATAGATCTAGCCTGTCCGCCGGTCTAATCACCCGACCTGACCTAGTTAGATTAGCCGCGTTGTTTACATTTGAATGCGCTGTCGGCACACTTTGTGCCTGCCTGACTAGCTCGGGCTGTCTCCCTTCTGGAGCCCTCTTTCTGTACAACATATTCCCTGACTCGTTCAAAATTTGATATTCTCTTCCCGACAAGCCTGTACGACCTAAAATTACCCCTTTCTTACATTCCCCTGCATGGTTCTTGTATTTGACGCTATCACCAGTTCTCATTGGTTTGTGCGCCTTGCCACATTTCTTGTCATGGAAACTTTTCTGACTTTGTTGGCGTTTCGCCGTTTGTGTTCTCTTTGGGTTCTCCATTTCGGGTATTAAATTATCTTCCGCCATCGGCAACCTCCCCCTTAGCCTTCTGGTCATGAGCAGCTGAGCCGGAGATGCATTCAGCATGGGCAATGGAGTATTTCTGTAATTACGCAAAGCTAGCTGAAAGTCTGTCTTCATGTTTAAGCATTTTTTAAACATGTCTTTGATTGTCTGCACAAATCTTTCGACTTGGCCGTTGCTTCGGGGGTACTGCGGACTCGAATACATGACCGTAAACCCATAGTGCTGTGCAAATTCTTTGTATTTGTAGCTCTTAAACTGCGGACCGTTGTCCGAAATCACCTGGCTCGGAATACCATGCCTAGCAAAATGACCCTTCATGGCCTCGATAACCGTGACAGACCCGTATCCTTCGACAAAGGTACCTCAGGTATTTAGTATAATAATCTACAGTTATCAGGTAATTCTCATGATTTATCTCAAATAAATCCGCTCCTATCTTTTCGTAACGTTGACATGCTATCGGGTGGTTTACCAAAGGTTTGTTGTGCAAATCTTTAAGGTTATTCTGGCATGTATCACACCGACTGACGTTTTCCTCAATTTGTTTATTTATGTTAGGCAAGAACATGCAGTCATGTGCCAACTGCTTGGACTTAGTGATACCCAAGTGCATCTCGTGCAATGATTCAATCATTTCACCACGGAGCTTTGGAGGTACTACAACCCGATTGCCTTTCATAACTAAATTGCTTTCTACCGTTAACTTGTCTTTGTATGGAATGTACTGTCTCAGACATGGAGGTGTTTGTATGCCTGTAGTGTCCCAACCACTTTCAATATGTGTTATCAACATGCACATGGATACATCATTTTCATACTCTCAGACAATTTTACTTAACAGACTGGACGATTGCATGTCCACTGCAGCGACACTCCGTGTGTCGTCAAATAGGTCAGCATGACCTACATTGGCACTGTGTGCTCGGGACAATGTGTCTGCAAAGAACATTAGGGAACCCTTAACATGACACAACTGGACATTGTAATTCTGCAATCGCATTCGCATTCTTTGCATCCGTGCCGACAGTTTATGGATCAGTTTTTGCATTATCGCCACCAACGGTTTGTGGTACGTTTGAATTTGAATTTCCTTGCCAAAGATATAGTCATAAAATATCTGGCAGCTGAAACATATGGCGAGCATTTCTTTTTCGATAGTGGCATAGCCACACTGCGCTGAGTTGAGCGCATGAGATGCAAGTGCGATTGGCTTGTTTTCCTGCATTAACACAGCCCCTAGACCTGACTGACAAGCGTCTACCTGAAGAACAATGTGCTTCTCAACATTATATTATGCCAATACAGGAGCAGTTCTCAACTTCTCTTTGGGTTTGTCATATACAACTTGTTGTTTGCTTTGCCAGTGCCATGGGACATCCTTAGCGAGGAGTGTGCGCAGTGGCTTAGCGATCTCGGACATGCTTGGTATGAACTTGTGCACATACCCAACCATGCCCAGGAACCTCTGCACGCCTTGTTTGTCACGCGGCTCTGGCATGTCTACGATCGCCTGTATTCTCTCTGGATCTGGCTTCACACCTTGTTGGGTAAGTTGATGACCTACATACTTCATTGTAGTTTTGTATATCAAAGATTTTGACTCGTTTAACTTAAGATTTACCGACCTAGCCCAGTCCAACACTGCTTTCAGTCTGTCATTGTGTTCCTCCATGGTTGACCTAAATACCAAAATGTCGTCCGCGACTATACCGATACCAGGTAGATTGCCCATGACACGGTGCATTTCCTGAATAAAAATGTCACTGTCTGTTTGATGCAAAAAGGCAGAGGGGTGTACCTGCACCGTCCCCATGGAGTGTTAAACATGCACAACAGTGAACTTTCATAGTCTAATTCTATATGCCAATACCCTGTCATAGCATCCAAAACTGAGAAATACTGTGCGTTTGCCATCTTAGCAATAATCTCGTCAATGGTTTTGGTCGGGAATGTCCCTCTCTTGATAGCTTTGTTCAACTTAGTCGGATCCAGACAGATCCTTATCTTATTCTTTTTTGCTCAACAATTACACCCAATTCAACCATACAATTAAGCTTGTCATGTACTTTATTTTGAATGGCATATGGGATCCTCCTCGGCTGGTCAACAACAGGTTGTACAGATTTATCAATGTGAATGACAGCATTTGATTTTATGAGACCTAGCGAGCTGTGGTTGTCGCTCAGGGTGGAAATGCTCTTCGGCACGCTAGCATGCACCTCGTCGACAAGTGCCAACAAGTTCAACACAACACAAGCCTGCTTTCTCAAGATGGGCTGGCAGTTCCGCACCACTTGGAACGTGAAGTCTCTGCTGTCGATCCCCATTACTGCCTCACCGTCGGGAGTGATCCGATGCCCTAAAAAAGTCAGAAGCGAACAGTGGGTGTTCATCAGCTGGCCCGGTGCCACTCTGTTGAAGATGTTCATTGGCAGAACGTTCGCCTCCGATCCTGTGTCGAGCTTGAACTTGACTGGATGACCGTTCACGCGGACGGTCGCATACCAGAGTACATCATTTCCTTCTGTGCTGCATTCGATGGCACCGACAAACAGATCCGTCATCAACACATTGACTTCCACCAGATCCAGGTCTTGCTCAACATTGTGAGGGTCGGGTTCTTCCACAGTAAAATCATTGACTCTGCCCAGTCTGCTCCGGCAGCCCTTCCCGAAGTGCCCGACCTTCTTGCAGGCAATGTACGTCTTGCCTTTAGCTGGGCAGACTCCTTGGCGGTGTTCGTAGCCACAGTTTTGACAGTGGATCTTGAACTCGCCTGCACCGGTGCCACCAGCTTTCCAAGATGGCGCACCGGTACGTGCAGTCGCATATCCATTGAGAAAATCGATTTCCTTTACTTCAATGTCTGATTTCTTGTCCTCCAACTGATCAGAACTGAACTCACCGAGCTCACACATGTTTATGCACTTTTCCAAAGTAAGGTCGGCTGTCTGAAGCATTTTGTTTCTCAAATTAGTGTTTTTTATGCCAGCCACCAACCGATCGCGCAAAAGCGATTCCTCCACCGGTCCATACTCGCAATCTTTAACTCTGTCCCTCAACGCTGTAATATATGTGGACATGTTCTCCGTAGCTTGGTTATGAGAATTAAAGTGGTAGCGTGTTATTATTAAGTTGCATTTACCGGTACAGTATGCTTGAAACGCGTCGGTGAGCGGTCTGAGCATCGGTGAGTGAGCACGATGGACATATTGGCGAAGACCTTTTGAGCTTCTTCGCCCGCGATGTGAAGAAAGATACAGCATTGCACCCGTTCTGTCTTCATTACGACTCCTGCAGCCATGGCATATATGTCATATGCTCTGATCCATGTTTTCCAGTTCGATCGTGCATTGTTGCAGAGGATGAGCTGCCCTGGTGGCCTGAGACCCGGCAGTGTGTTAGCGGGCGGCATCATCCTTATCTGACACCATATGAAAGTACGATGTCTGAACACCTTGACTTCTGGATATTGAATGCTTTATTCACTGTCCAGGGTCCTGAACCGCCGGCACCCTTTGTCTATGACGTCATCTCATTTACATATCCTTTGTTCTCCACACGTGCCTGGATGTCTTTTATGCATATATTACAGGTGCTAGGACCATGCGTCTATCCCACTGGTTATGTCCTTACATTGGCTCACTGAAAAGGCCCTCTTCCTGTTTTACCTCCTTCGACTGATCTCTGTTTCATTTTCCATCTTCACTTTAAAGGACAAGTGTCTAGTTGCTAGTCGGAATTAGATAATACAATTTGTTAAATTGATCTTAGAACAAATAGAACCAGCTTTCATTCTACTTCCAGATGTTCCCAAAGTTGGTACGTGATAGGCTACTTGATACTCCCATTTGAGGCATTGTTTTCAACCATGCATTCATTTTGTATTAAATCAAATATTCAGTTTATTCATAACTATAATTTCGAAACCATCATGAAATAGTACAGAGGTACCCATGCCGTGACAAAGGTTAGGTAATTGAATATGCCATTTATATTTTTCTCGATAATATTCTATAATTTGACTACTAGCTTATTTTCAGTAAGCAGAGCTCCTACTTAAATTTGACTATCAATGTATTCTCACTACTGTCACGGCATGAACTTGCCTTTCTGTCATTCTGGCGCCAGCATCTTAACCATGTTCTTAATGCAACTAACCCGCCTACACTGACCTGCACACGTAGCCCTGGGACCGTATGCATGGGCCGCTGCTACGCATAGCCGGAGCTACACACTATATCACGGATAGCTATCCGCGGCTAGGATGGGGTCGGTGAAGTAGGTCAAACAGTATGCATGGGTCCTCTAACCGGGGCGGATAGCTAACCGTGAAGTTATTTATAGATTTGGGAAATCCCTCGAGTCAACAATATGAATAACGCCGCCAATGCAGCGGTGGCGTTAATATCGGTTCGAATTTAGGGTTAAATTGATAAGATTTCACTTATTCCGTATGTAAATCTGTCAAATATGACTGCATTTAACAGATTTGGGCATAAGCAATTCCCGCCGATTCGGCGGCGATGGTGGCGGCCATTTTTATTTGACGTTGGACAGTATGGATATCGACGTCGCTGCGGTGGTGGCGGTTTGTTTACTTTACATTCGTCGATTCGAAAATATTAATATCGCCGCTCCTGCGGCAGCAGCGTTAATATCGCTTCGCATTTAGGGTTAAATTGATCACATTTCACTTATTGTGTGTGTAATTCTGTTAAATATGACAGCATTGAATAGATTGAGACCCTCACACGCACACTAACCGCTTGGGATACCCCCTTAACCCTGGTCTGGAGGGAGGGTAACTTAGCCTAGGCTACGGTCAGCGGCTAGCGCTGGCACCGGCTCATGCATGCTGATTTTCGTCCGTTAGCCGTGTGGTGCCAAAATAGCCGTGGTTAGGGCCCTAGCTCCGGCCCATGCATACGGCCCCAGATGTATACATGTACGGATATTTACTACTACACACAGGGATTTAATAACAAAGGAGCACGAAGAGACAATTCTGATGTTACCGAATTCCACAGCCTGCACACTCACCAAGTTCCAGAGCCTGCACCCTCACCGAGTTCCAGAGCCTGCACACCCACCGAGTTCCACATCCTGCACAATCACCGAGTTCCACAGCCTTCACACTCACCGAGTTCCACAACCTGCGCACCCACCGAGTTCCACAGCCTGCACACTCACCGAGTTGGCTAAATCTGTAGAGTCATGAATATTCATGAGGTGCAATATGATTGATCTATATGATTATGGCTCGATCACTTTGTTAGCTGGTGCCAGCATTATCACCTACCGGAAGATTAACTAATGCCTTTTATGTATTAATTTAAAGGGACCAGCTATAGCTCGCTGGGACACTGTGCATACTCCGACAAATGCTCTCCAAGCACAACTTTGTTTAGTTTTTATGTTTAAATGAACCAAGTATGTGTGGGGAGAGTAGGGGACCCACTTCACCACCAGAAGTGGGTCAGTTCTGAGGCTGGGAATAGCTGGCAGCTGTTGTTTTTAAAATGGCTGGGTGAGTGGAGAGAAGGGAGAGTAAAACTGGGGTATTTTCAATCTTCTTTAGAGTAGTTCAATCAGGAAATATATTTGTGTAATGTAAAATATATGTTAGTACAATTACATTGCATAATTCAATGAGAAACAGATATAGATTAAAAAAATGTTTTTTTGTTGATGAATGTAAAAAAGGTTCTGCTGTATATGGGGTTTGAACCCACACCAACAAACAACTTCAGATTACAAGTCCAACACTCTAACCACTAGGCCACAGAGACCACACATAATTAGTACTCTCAGTTCTCCCTCCAGTCGCTGCGGCGGCGGCTATTTGTGTACTTTAGATTCGTTGATTCGAAAATATTAATATCGCCGCCTTTGCGGCAGCAGCGTTAATTTCGCTTCGGATTTAGGGTTAATTTGAATAAATTTCACTTATTGCGTATGTAAATCTATCAAATATGACTAGATTATATAAAATTTATATGGTTAGGGTTCTGGATTTCTATTAATTTTGAATAAAATAAACGTTTTGTACTGCGCGGTACAGCCTGTCGTGGCTTCTGCGCATGCGCGGATTTTCGCACGTTGCGGCGATCACTGCTATTTGTTTTGTTTACACTCGGCGATTCGACGCTGATCTAGCTGCTACGTTAATATCGCTTGGAATATAAGGTTAATTTAATTAAATTTCATTATTTGAGTATGCAATTCTGTTAAATATGATCGCATTCAATAGATTTCGGCCTAATCGGTCCCTAACACTGCCGGCGCTGACAAAAGACATTACAACCGGAAGTGGCCTCGTTCTCGCGAAATTAGGACATACCCAGATATGGCCAAACTGTGGCATCATGTATTCACTAATAGCCTGAACTGAGAATACTAACCCGTCTCTGTGGCCTAGTGGTTAGAGTGTTGGACTTGTAACCTGAAGTTGTTTATTGGGGTGGGTTAAAATCTCACCCACTGCAGAACATTTTTTACATTCAACAACAACAAAAAGTTTTTAATCTATATCTGTTTCTTATTGAATTATGCAATGTAATTGTACTAACATATATTTTACATTATGCAAATATATTTCCTTATTGCACTACTCTAAAGAAGATTGAAAATACCTCAGTATTACCCTCCCTTCTCTCCACTCACCCAGCACAACAATCTAGGTCACTCTCTTGTGCACCACCAAGTGGAAAAGTTCAGTACTAAGCATGCACCACCCCTGTGGCACACATCTGAACTATTCTGAGTTCGTTTGTTTTCCCGGCAACGAATATCTCCTCCCTTTAACTGAAACATTATTACAATATGACTAATTCGGGAATTTCAATGATTTTATTTCCATTGTGCAACACAAAGACATAAATTATTTGGATTATCCATATGTATTGGTTAACAGCATGGTGCTTATTTTCTTAGGTCATAATTTGTTTATTCTACTATCCAGAATTCTGATTGATTCCTAAATCGCCCCTATCGATGTCTTGTCTCCAGATCCTTTATTTTGAATTCAGATCGCCCCTGATAAATTCACAAATATTCCCTCTTGTTCTCAGAATTGTATGGAATACCCGAAGGACTGCCAACACATATTGGTTTGCTGTCTCACAGATTTGGCTGCTTTCACCATATGGCCGATGCTTTTAATATTCTAGGATTGGCACAGCGACAGCACAGGGAATCAATAGGAATGACAACAACTTGCTTTCAGTGTTGCCACGTCTATGACAAGCTCACGCTGCACAGACTCGTGCAGCAGGCCGCTGCCCTAGACACGGCTGTGAAGGTCAGGGTGACTAAGGGTCGCCGCCATTGTTAGCGCCTATATGTCTTTAAGGAGGTCAATGTGAGGCGCATGATGGGGAGCAAAGGGGCCAGTGGGGGTGGTTGGGGATGATCAGCGGGCTCGGGTTTTGTGGGGGTCACTTTCAGAAATGTGATGTCTGGTAACCAGTTGTAAAATATTCCGATTTAAAGCATTGGTGGGGGAATGCAAATGTTCTATTATTGATCGGGTATACGTGACCAGGTGCATGTATGTGTATATGTAGGTGTTGGTGGTGCCTGATTGAGAGGTAAATAGACATAGTGGTACTGGCAGGACTGTGTGTAAGGGGCACTCAGAGCCTATCCCATCCCCCTTCTGCTCATCAGGATCACCACACTCAGGCTCAAGGCAGGTGGTGGCCAGGGGAGCCACACAGCTTGGTGGTGGTGGGCAGATCACTGGTAACCATGGGGACCAGGAATGCTGGATCCCTATTGGTAGAGCTAAGAATGCTTGTTTCTCATTGGGGGAATAGGGTGGGCTGATACTCTACACTGAATCCATGTACCATATAAATAATAAACCAGAGGGCTTGACTCTCTCTCTTCTTTCACACTTTATACTCTTCCTTTCTCTTTGCCTGTATTGATTTCACTATAGCCTGCCTACACAACCACATATAAATTCCTCGTCTGGAATCTGTGGTTGTGTAGGCAGCCTATAATGAAATCAATACAGGCAAGAAGAGAAAGGAAGAGTATAAAGAATGAAAGTAGAGAGAGAGAGAGAATTCCCTCAGGTTTATTATTTATAGTGGTACAGGGATCTGGTATGGCATACCACCTGACTGTGTTCTCCAATGAGAATCAAGCATTTACAGTTCCACCAATGAACATCAAGCATTCCTGTGTCACCATGGCTACAGTGATCTGCCCACCACCACTATGCAGTGTGGCTGCTTGGCCATCACCTGCCTGAGCTGAGTGTGTGGTGATCCGTGACTAACAGAGGGGGGAGGGGGTAGTGGGTAGAGCTCCAAGTGCCCCTTACACACTATCTAACTAATACACAATGACTATTGACCATGAGTAAAGTATCACCAGCAACTACATAAATACATTCATGCAACTGGCACTATATACCATTTACCATTATAGACCATTTGCATTCCCCCACCAATGTGTTTTATCGGAATATTTTACACACAGATTCGAGCAGTAGACTTTACATACTGATGACCACCACAGGTGGTAAAACTATTATTTGGAGGAAGGATTCAACTTTACTTCATGGAGACCAAGTCTTTACACAGTGGCTCTCTGCTGTCCAATATGCAAGGTTATACCTGATTGCTTGTGTGCACACCAATATGACTGTGGTAACCAGTGGCTATTTTGCAAGGGTGTGTAGTTAGCACACACACTCTGGGGCCATATTCATGAGCTCGGGGTAGCGCTACCCTGAGGCTGTAACCGGGGGGTACGCTACCCCCCCGGCTAACGGCGGAAAATCCTTATTCATGAGCTCGGGGTAGCACTACCCTGGGGCTCTATCCGGAGGGTACCCTACCCCAATTTCGACCCAGGGGTAAGCCACTATCCCGAGGGGATAGTGAGTGTGTGTGGTTCTGAATCTATTCAATGCGATCATATTTGATAGTTTTAAATACGCAATAAGTGAAATTTATTCAAATTAACCCTAAATCCGAAGCAAAATTAACACTGACGCCGTAACGGCGGCGATATTGATATTTTCGAATCGCCGAATGTAAAGTAAACAAGGCAGCGACTGGAGGGAATTCCCAAATCTATAAATAATCGAACGGGTAGCTATCCGCAACGGCTAGTGCATTGGTGAATACCGATTGACCTAATTAACCTCTGCCGTTAACCCGCGGGATACCTACCCAACGGTTAAGCCTACCCTCCGGCTAAGCGTACCCCGAGCTCATGAATATGGCCCCTGGTTGGTAATGTGTGGTAACTAGTGGGCTCTGTACTGACCAATATGCCAGGTTAACCTGGTAGTCCTGGGTAGCCAGTGGCCATTGTGCAAGGTTGTACCTATTTGGGTGTAATAACTATTGGGATGTCTACTGACCGACATGCAAGCGTATACGTGCTAGGGTGTGGTAACTAGTGAGCCCTGTACTGATCAATATGCAAGGTTATACCTGACCAGTGGCTATTGTGCAAGGTTATACCTGCTAGGGTCTGGTAACTAGTGGGCTCTGTACTGACCAGTGTGCAAGGTTATACCTGCTAGGCTGTGGTAACCAGTGGCCACCGTGAAAGGTTAGGCCTGGTTTGCTGTGCTAACCTGCAAAGTTACACCTGGTGGCATTGGTGGCCAGCAAGACTTATAGGCGTAAGTAATCACAAATCCGGTAGACTGGCCAAATATATTTGATTACACCATCATCAAATGTACAATATATCAATGTCAAACGACAAATATGTCAACCAGACGACACAATCAGAGCGAACCCGTATGTGTTCAGCGTGTGGGCCGTGTAATGGCCCTGTCACACTATGACGTTTCGGCCCAACGGGGGTCGACGTGTGCCGACGGGTTGCATTTTTGCGCGAAATGTCAGTACATGTCCGGTACGTTACCGGTACGTTACCGGGGCGTTTCCGGCGCGTCGGTACATAGCAACATGTGAATTGACATGTCGGAGCCGGTCGGCGCGCGTCGGTGCAGGGCGAAAGTTTTGTGCTTGCACAAAACTTTCGGCGTGGATCGACGCGCGCCGACGTGTTGGAGGGGGCGTTACGGACACATTAGCAACATGTTGCCCCTTTGGGGGCACGCTGGCGGAACGCTGGCAGGACGTTGATCAAAGTCAGTTAACTTTGGCATTTTTTTCGCCAAACTGCGACCGTTCCCTCGGCGTGTCTGTAACGTCCCGCCAGCCGGTTCCCAGCGTGTCATCAGCGTGTTATCGGCGCGTTGTCGGCGCTCTGCCAGCGTTTCTCAGCGCGTTGGACGTGTTGCCGGCGTGCCTGGACGAGTTGGCGACGGGTCTGGATGCGCTGCCGGCATGTCCTGACGTGTTGGGGGCGGGTGTGTATGGGTTCACACAATACTAACACGATACCAACTCGCTGCCTCCACGCCGTCAACGCGCCGACAGCGCGCCGACAACACGCTGACAACACGCTGGGAACCCGCTGGTGGGACGTTGACACTTTCGTCTGCCGCGCGTCGAACCTCGTTGGCTGCGCGCTAAGAGCATGCTACTAACCCGTCCAGTTTTCTCCCAAGACGCTGAAAACTTGGACGTGTCCAGCGTGCTAGCAAATATTTCGCGCGTTGGCGGCTCGCAGGAAAACACGTCGTAATGTGACAGGGGTATAAGCAGTGACGCTCCGGCCCCAATCTTGCGTGGCAGCGGAGCAGTTGTGCGTGCGCCATCTGGCGGATCGGACTTATAGTACCAGACATGACACAGTGGTGCCACCTAGCTATACCTACACCTGCATAAACGGAGATACATGCAAAGCGTAAGCACAACTCCGGTAGACTGGCCGAATATTTTTGATTACACCATCATCACCTAAATGTACAGTACATCACTATGTCAAGCGAAAGATACTTCAATCATTGGGTGGGCTATATCGCCATGGACGACACATTTCCCATGGGTTCCAGGCAACCTAAACACAACTTTCAAGCGCAACAGTGACCCTCATGTCGCTCAGAATGCTTTCTGACGATGGTTCGCTATGTACTTAAACACCATATCAGAGAACCAGTCACCTCTGTGTTTTATTTCCTCTATGCTAGCTCTCTGCATTGCAAGATACGTAGCTCCACCTCTCCGTAAATAGTGGCAAGAGAAGTTACTGGCGTCCAGCCCGGCGCAAGCAGCAAGGTGTTCCATGGTTGCCTGCAGGCACTGGAATATAGCGCAGTGCGCAAGGCAACCTGCCAACCATTCAAGTTCTTTGCTGCTAGCTTTACCTTTATCTACAAACCTTAACAAGTGGGCCTTCAGTTTGGATACTTTGTCCGGTGGCAAAGGTAATTGAAGATTAACTTAATCTATTTCAATGCCCAAAAACTGTTTGCATTGGGACAGGGAACCCAACTTCCCAACATGAATATTATAGCAGAGCCTACGTAATAATGCAATAATTTTATTCTATGACAGCAGTCCTTAGAATTGTCCTCTACCACTGCGAAGTCATCGAGGTAATTCGTCATTCGAGAGACACCTTCGTGTATAGCACAGGATGTAATAAATTCTGACAACTTTCTGAATATACTAGGGGCTCGATAAAAGCCCCATACATTATCCACGAGAAACTCCGCCCCTTCCCCTAAATCCCATAACAGGCCCTGTTTCGGCTGATCTGCGGATTGAATATCAATAGTCCCGTATGCGTCTTATATGTCCACCACTGCAATATCATTGAACCGGCACATATTCCTAACCAGATCGTCCACTCCCTTGTAACTGAACTTTCGAGAAATGTTGTCAATGTAATTATTGACATACGAGTCCAATGGTTCGCTACAGTTGCAGAGTCCCTCTCCTGTTAACTTTGGGATGCAATACACATTGTGTACACAGTGAGGTTGTATAGCGTCATGGCTTATATCGCCCTCGTCCAACTCATTCCGGAGCTTCTTATTCAGAAATTTCTGGTGATCGGGATTCAAAGTAGGTCTATTAGGGGGAATATAAGTTTTATTGTAAGAAGGGTTTACAACTCGGAACCCAAATATAGACCCATGCAGAATGAACTCCCAATCCGGTTCCGTGTCACCTGGGAAAAGACATTCACTAAACACTCTACAATGCTAGATGCGGGTCCTGAAGGGGCGATCCCCACAGACGACTGTAGCGCAGTGCGCAAGGCAACCTCCCAACAGTTCAAGTCATTTGCTGCTAACTTTACATTTATCTACAAACCTTAACAAGTGTGCTTTTAGTTTGGATACTTTGTCCGGTGGCAAATGTAACTGTACTCCACATCCGGCCAAGTTGTATACACAATTACACATGCCGTCAATGCAAGACCGGTATACCGGAAAAGAAGCAGAGAGCTCACTATCAGAGAAACGGTCTTTTGCCGTTACTACTAAAGATCCCTCATGATTAACCACACTTAATGGGCCTGTCACACTACGACGCTTCTCCTGGCGACCCGTCAGCGTTGAAAATAAAATTTTAAGCGTCGAGAAACGTTAAAGATTTTGGGGAAATATGATGGGGAAATTGGACGTTGGCGCAGCATGTGAGTAGCGTGTTGTTAGCGCGCGGCCAACGTGTGTCGACGAGTGAGGGAAAAAAAAAAAAAGTTTGGCACGACGTGCTCATATCACCTTAGATGTTGGTAGGACATAAAACAAGAAAGCAACCATTTGGCGCAACGGGTGGAGACGACCCGCCCACACGCGCAACGTCTGCCTAGCATTCCCATAATGTTATTCCAGCGCTTCCAATGGATCTCGACGTGCGCCTAAAGTCCTCCTAACGTCCTTACCGATAAATTTGTGCACGCTGGTGGTCGTTGTTTTTTTTTTGACATGTTGAAAACATTCAGCGACCAATAACGCGCGCCGACGTTGCCCGCCGACTGTCAACGTCAAAGGTAGTGTACCGACATGTACCGACGCGCGCATAACGCGCGCCCAGCATGTCTCGACGTTTCCCTAATTATCGCCCAAAATCAACACACGTTGACGGGTCGCCGGTAAGAAGCGTCGTAGCGTGACAGCCCCATAATGGAGCAGTCACACTACGACGTGTTGGCCCGGCATGCCGCCAACGTGTATAACGCGTCGAGAAGCGTCAAACTTTTCGGCGTGTTTTGCGAAAAACTCGATACAGCGCAGCGTGTTGGCAGCGCGTTGCTGGCATGTTATTCTAAAAAGTTGCGCCGCGTTCCCACGGTCTTATCGACGCGTTATCGCCATGTTATCCACGTGTCGCCAGCGCGTTAAACCAAGTTGGCGGGTTGCAAGCGTGTTTTCAACGCGTTATCGGCGTGTCGCCAGCGCGTTAAACCAAGTCGGCGAGTTGCAAGCGTGTTATCAACGTGTTGTGGACATGTTATCGGCGGCCCGCAACACGTCGCCGCGCGTTGGGCAGCGCCGAAAGTTTTGTGCAAGCACAAACTTCGGCGCTGGGCGACGCACCCGACGCGTTGTATCAAAGCGACCTGTCAATCATAGTGTACCGACGTGTACCGACGCGGCGGCAACGCGTTGCTAACGCGTTGCCCGCGTGTTCCGACGGGTTCCGACGTTTTGACCAAAAACACAACACGTTGGCACGCGTTGTCCAACGCCGGGCCAACACGTCGTAGTGTGACTGCTCCATAAACAGGGACATTTGATTTCACACCAAGTCGGACAACTGTCGCGTGACAAAGATCAGTTAGTCCTGACACACCCCCCCCCCCCCCACCCCCCCCCCCCCCCCCCCCCACCCCCGTACCGGCAGGGTTAACTGCACATGTATGTGTTGCGCCCAATCACCTACTACTATTTATGCTAACAGCATAACTGGCCTTAACCCAGGTATTGTCAACAATCTTAATATCACTAATATCATGAGCATAACTGTGCTAGCAAGTTGGTTCGTGAAGCACGGTGTTACAGCGTCAGTGCAACCAACATAAGTGGCTTAAGTGTCAATTTGAGCTATTTCCCCAACAGGCCTCCGGCGAAATACCACGGGTGACAACATGCCATCCAGTTCAATAGAACTTAGCAGCGTTCTGTTTGCTCAAGCATACGTCATTGTTATCACACACATTTCCTATGGCGGAAAACGAAGGCGTCCACAATATTACCAAAATTTAAACCACCACCAACAGTCACTGTTTTCCTACATCTTCAACGTTAGGCAAATTGGAGGGTCGATGACAAAATACAGGAGATACATGAGGACCTGCAACCGAAAAAGTGTCCAATACTCTACCCTCCCGCCTCACCGTGATGAGTGTCCGAATGAACAGGTCTTCGAGTCACGTGATCACCCAGATTCTTTGTTGAACCCGAAACACGGCCTTTTACCATCCCGGATGAACAGTTTCCCGGTTCCGCCCCCCCCCCCCACCGACTTAGAGGTGCCACTCTTTTTGTCTTTAACATACTCCAGAGAATAATACTTTAATGAGAATTCGGCATTTCATGCCGAGAAGGCAGAGAATCCCTGTTTAACTGTTAGCTTGCGTACTGCATAATAATACTGGCAGCAGTCACGTGACGGACTTCTGCTGCACAAAGCATTGCATGAAGAATGACGAACGCCGAGCTTCAAACTCGCCACATCCTCCTCCAAGGTGGACTACTGCACCACGAGGGCAGCCATCCGTTTCTTGTTTTCCATAGCCTTGACCTTAGCCTTCAAAGGCATCTCGTCGTCCAATAGCTCACTATCGTCACAATACGTCTGAGACACGTCCCCTTCAACTCGGCTGACTCCATTTCTTCTGGCTTGATCTCCTGTGAGGCAAGTACAGTTTGTGAACGGGTGGAACGCTTCACCCTAATACATGCTTACACCCCCATCACACCACAATAGTTCTCAAACCGTCCGACTCCATTCTAAAATGGGCTGTGGTTGGGGTAGAACGTGGCTGCAAGACAATTTTGGGCATGCTCAAAGTTCTGGAACGCCATTCCGTTCTAGCCCGTCCATTCCGTTCGTACACAGACTGTATGTAAAAAGTTGCTACTATGTCCATTCCATTCGCACACAGTTTGAGCCCGTTCAGCAACATTTTCAAGAATGTAGTGAGAACTAGTTTGGTGTGATGGGGGTAGGGTATTACAGCCGTCGTTGAGTGCCCCCGAATGTATCGCACCACATGGGCCGCAATAACCTTCCGACATAGCATATCACCAATAACTATTGGAACTAAAAATCAGGACCAGACAACACGGTCAGAGCGAACCCGTGTGTGTTCAGGGTGCGGGTTGGGTTAGCAGTGACACTCGGGCCTGAATATTGTGTGGCGGTGGAGCAGTCATGCCACGCACCATTTAGCGGATCAGACTTACACTACTGGACGAGCCACGACACATTAGTGCCACCTAGCCATAAGCATATTCAGCGCTGAAAGGAGGGGGACAACCAGCCATGGTTGAACTTGTCTGAGCCTGTTTGAACTTATCGGAAATGGACTTTCCTCTTCTCGTTTTCGCGAGAACTCAGTGTCAGCCAATCAGAACTGTTCTTTTCGATTGCAAATGGCTGCCCCCTATGGTGGCTGCCATTTGCAATAAAAAAACAGCTGTGATCGGCTGAGAACAGCTCTCAGTGTCGGTCAATCAGAGCCATTCTTTTTTATTGCAAATGGCGTCTGCCATAGGGGGAAGCCATTTGCAATAGAAAAGAATGGCTCTGATTGGCTCAAATTATGGAAAGGTCATCCATTATTTTTTTAGTAGTTTCTAGTTCAGACATTGTCACACATTATGTATCTTTTGCACAGATTTAAGTGTTTGCAGTATATTTTAAATTTATCTACATCAACCACCAGGGGCCACCACAGACTCATGCGGGGGGTCGGTGGGACCAAGTGGTCCTTAGCCGCTGCCGTATTGGCCACTCGTGGCTTACTCATGCTTTTCTGCTCAAGGGGGAACCTCTCCCTGAATGTATTGGGTGTCAGTCCCCGCTGACACTCAAACACATTTGACTAAGTTGCGTTGATTTTATGGCCCTGCGCCAACAGTTCTACACTGCAGACAGTATGCGTGACCTTTTTACTAAGGCACGTATGCCTAAACGTCCACATCGTTTTGTCAACAACAAAAAATAAATAAATAAAGAGTGAGAGAGAGAGAGAGAGAGAGAGAGAGAGAGAGAGAGAGAGAGAGAGAGAGAGAGAGAGAGAGAAGGCATGTAGTAGTCCGGAGTGTCGAAAACACAAGTCTAAAATGTGTAAAATCCGCCAGCTTAAGCTTAAGCGGCCCCCTAAACCCCCTGCCGAAATTAGGAGAACACATCATTAAAGGTCTAGCTACGCCCCTGACCACTGTTTAAATCACACAATATCAGTACTTAAAGAATGGGAAACTCATCCTGCAAGCGTATGCTCGATACGGGACAGTGGTCACCCGATTTTCCTCCTTTCCTCGATGTGGACCCTTCTCGACCTAGCTATACCTACACCTGCATATACGTGTATTATAATGTATTATAATAATATAAAGGAACGGAGCAATTCCAATATTGATATCATATTCATTGTACGATTATTTGCGTGTATTCGGGATTCGCGCACCCACCCCGTTATATGCGCGCGATTGGGGCGCCAAATGTTTGGTGTGGAAATGACTCAAACCACTGTCACTTCGCTCGCATTTTTCTTTGGGGGAACACCGTGCGCATTAGCTGGCGACCTTTCTAGAATACCGTATTGAGACTTGTGCGGATTGTCGCACAAGCTTGATAAGTGTAAGAAAATGAAAGGAAAGAAGAAAGGAAAGAAAGTACCGCCTACAAAGTTAACAAGGCGCACGGCAGCAATAGAGGAAGATTTGTCGAGGAGTGTCTCTCGAGAAAGTTCACCAGAGTTGGTGGAAAAAGTGCAAGCACTCAGTTTGGACGACCAAGAGACAGCGCTACTCAAGGAAATTGCAGACATGGCCAAAGAACAATGCATAGCAGAGTTGCAGGAGAAGTGAGACGCCATGAAGAGGAGACAGGAAGGGCGTCTATTCAGCATGACGCCTTTGGAGGAAGAAGGACGACCGAGAGAACCAGCCGGTGCAATGGCGGCGCTGGCAGCAGCCGCCATTGGACACTCCGAGTATGGAGTGGCAAGGGGACGACAGAGGTCAAGAACAAGACGACGGAGACGAACTCCGTCGGATTCACGCAGCAGGAGCACCAGCAGTACAAGAGGACGGTGAAGTAAGTGGAGTCTCAGACGGTATGCGGTGTTAGGAAAGGGGTGAAGAAATTAAATAGCTATGAATTAATTACCGCTTCCATTCGTTGGTGCCTTGACATTGAATGCTTAACTGTAAAGGACTTCCGTGCTTTCCTAGAACACTTATGTTTCATGGCTTCAAGAACCAGACAGAATGACTTTAATGACTCCATGCATATAGAGTATGACAAGGACATTAGGAAATTGGCGGAAGTAGAGGGTTTTGGGGCTTTTAGTAGCCGCAACACAGGTGTGGGGATGTTCCACTATGGTATGCACAACATGCGGCCAAGAAAGTCAACCGTCACAGTGCGCAAGTCAAATGCGTACACAAAGGACGGGAAAGCGGGGTGCTTTAGGTGGAACAAAGAGGCAGGCTGCAGCAGAACGGAAGACGCATGTCATTTTGGGCACTGGTGCGCAAAATGTGGCAGCAAAGGGCACAAAAAATATAATTGTGCTAAAGACTGAACTGCCGAACACAAGACACAAAGGGAAGGCAGCCGGCATCTCAAATATTGTATGAAACATGTTGCAGCGGAATGTGGTGTTAGTAATTGCAAACAACATATACAAGAGATGGTTGATAATGCGTATGTGCGCATTACAAGTGAGAGACAACAAGAATTTGCTACCTCTCGTTTTGATAAATTTCCTTTCGTGGCCCAGTTTCAGCGGAATGTTATAACATGTAATGTTACAGGTGTGCCTAATGACCCTAATTGTGTTAATAACTCATGTGGTGCCAGCGCTAAACTGGCGGGTATGCCATTAGGTGGCGGCTGTTGTGCGAATAGCAATCCAATTAGTGTTACATGTGCTACTAACCTCGACGAGTTACCTAATTCCAATGGAATAGTGTCTGTATGAGGAGCCAAATGTGTAATTAATGACTTGAACGATAAAAGTTTAGGGCAGCATTTAAATAGTACAGACAACATTGCATGTGCTAATACGCTTCATACAATTCAATACAAACCCGAAGACAGCAACACGTTAGTGTCAGGCGATAAAGTAAAAGTTGAATATAGCGTTAAAAGCCAAGTCGATGGAATACTAAATAATTGGAGAAATAAAAATGATACAAGTAGGGAGGAAATGCTCTATGTAGAAACAGTTAGGGGTGATTACTGCTATTGGAAGGTCCATATTAAAGAATACCCCAATTCAATACCGAAAATAATTAATGTCAGGAATGACTGTGTTAACGGTAATTGCAGCTGTACGCATTATATAGCAGGCAACCTACTACAGTTAAAGCCATGTCGTTTTATATGTGAGCTCTTCCTGAGAGGGGACACTGACCCTGATTGGATGTATATCCTGTGGGGAGTGGTGTTCGGGTATCACATGATAAATATGGATTGTGAGGCAAATTATGAGACTAAATTTAAAAGAATCCGTAATACTCTATACAGAGATATTATAACTAAAAAATTATTGGCTGAACTAGAACAAGGCATAATTTCCCGAACGACACACACCCCACTTTGCATACATAATATTTTCTGTATACCAAAAACAGGGGGCGGAAGGGGTGTAATAGACTGTAGTCTGCCTAAAAAAGATTCGGTAAATAAATTTACGGATCAAGTAGCTCTTAAATTCAATTATAAGAGTGTGGACCATGTAGTTGATCACATGAGTGCCGGTGATTACATTTCTACGATCGATTTAAAAGATGCGTACAGAGCTGTAGCTATACACCCAACAGATAGGCCAAGGCAAGAGTTGGTTTGGGGATTTAATGATGACATAGGAGTGAAACCGAACTACATGCTTGACAACAGGTTATGCATGGGGCTGTCATCAAGTCCTTTTGTTTTTTCAAAAATATCTGAATTTGTAGTTCGCTGTGCAAATAAATAGGCATTTTGAAGATAGTAAATTACTTAGATGATTTTTGCATTGTTTCTTCAGATTGGGAAATGGCTAGGGAGCAGCAAAATAAATTAATTGCCATATTGCGTCGATTAGGTTTTCACATAAATTACAAGAAGTTAATTTGTCCAGGTAGGAAGATAAAATTCTTAAGGATATTAATTGACACCGTGAAACTGGAATTAACACTCCCGGCCGATAAATTTGAGAAATTGCGGAGATTTCTGACTTCTTTTAGTGGTAAAATGAAAGCAACGAGGAAAGAACTGGAAAGGTTGGCCGGAATGTTAGCCCACTGCACAAAAGTCGTGCGTGGTGGGCGAACTTTTTCGCGTAGAGTATATGACTTGGTAAACTCTGTGACTCAACTTTATTATAAAGTAAGACTCAACGCGGGTTTCAGAGAGGATTTGAATTGGTGGATTGACTTTGCAGACACGTTTAATGGCAAGGCATTAATACTCGGCATTAATACTCGGCAAGTTTGCTCCCATAAAATCTATTTATAGTGATGCCAGTAAATGGGGATATGGAGCTATGCATGGCACCGACTGGTTAATAGGTTGTTTTGACCCAATTCAGGCAGATCCTCTAAGTTCGACTGTTAAACACCACTACAATCAACCAGATGACAGGCTACTTGCTGCGCATATTAATGAAAAAGAAATGTGGGCCGTATATGCAGCCATAAAGCATTGGGGTCCCAGTTGGGAAGGAGCTGCTATAATGATAATTACAGACAATGCTACAGTAGAATCGGCATTAAACACAGGAAGATCGAAATGTAAATTGATTATGTACTATTTGCGACGGTTGTTTTGGATGTCAATAAAATATAATTTTGTGTTTGCTTCTGTATGCATTAACAGCGAGCTGAATATAATAACGGACGCCCTAAGCAGGCTAAATACTCCGGGCATGGCTAATATTATAATTAATGTGGAGGTATGCTATGTTGTAGTGACTTATTTCGGCAACATTTGTTTTTCCAGAGCTCGATAAACTCATAGCAGAACAGAAAGTTCTACAACTAAAATGCTACGCTCCGAACTCTAGGGCAGCCAGTAAACAAGTATCTTTCCTTTGTAGAGGAATTCTCGGATACGCATTCTCCTTTACCTTGTGATTCTATGCAAGTAGTGCTGTATGCAACTTGGTTGTCTAGGACATTTAAATACTCCTTGGTCATTAATTACTTGTGGTCTTAATTATTTTCTAAAATGTCAGGGCACAACGCCTATAGATTATGAAAATTTTATAGTTAGTTCCACCTTTTTCTGATGCTATGCTCCTGCGTAAGGATATAAAATTCTACCCTTGGGGGATGCTGCTAAGAGTTTGTAAAACTAAGACGATACAATTTAAAGAAAGGTCATTGCATATTCCTATTGCATGATGCCCAGATTTAGACATCTGTGCAGTCCATTGGACGGAAAAACATTTGCGTACTCAACCGGCGATAGGCTCGTCGCCCGCATTTTTTATTCCTAATGATTTCGGAGGAAGCTCTCCATTAACATATAAGACTTATCAAACAACTTTGAAATTGTTTGCTGGTTTTTCTGGTCTTGACAGGGAATTAATTTCTTCTCACTCATTGCGTAGGGGGGATGCACGTATCTATCAATGTGCAGTGCTTCCTTGGAAGAGATCAAGACAAGAGGTGATTGGACAAGTAACGTGGTATTTCAATACCGTAAGACACCTTTAACCATTCGTATTATGAATGATATGCGTGTGGCAGCAAAGCTAGCTCTGACTAATTAAGAGAGTTGGGTTGGGGGACCCGAGTTCGGGTCTTTGGCATATTAGTCCCAGCCAGAGATCTAATAAAGAACTCAGCCCAACTCTGCTTTGTCTAACCTTATTGCCTAGTGGTTTATGTGTATTATAATAATATAAAGGAACGGAGCAATTCCAATATTGATATCATATTCATTGTACGATTATTTGCGTGTATTCGGGATTCGCGCACCCACCCCGTTATATGCGCGCGATTGGGGCGCCAAATGTTTGGTGCGGAAATGACTCAAACCACTGTCACTTCGCTCGCATTTTTCTTTTTGGTAGGGCATATTAGTCCCAGCCAGAGATCTAATAAAGAACTCAGCCCAACTCTGCTTTGTCTAACCTTATTGCCTAGTGGTTTATGGGGATATATGCAAAGCATTATAGTAGTTAATGGACAGCTAGCTACCAAGCTAGCCTCGTTTTGAGAGTAGCACTTCGCCGGCAATATATTTAAGATGCAAATGAGGCAGTGAGAAAAGAATAAACATTGTAATGTTATTTGGCCAATATATTACAAAAATATAATCAATGTATCATAGATGCTCATAGCATACATATTATTAGTTACTTTTTTGTAACACATAAATACTGACCATTATTACAATTTTAAATATAATGACCACAGTGGGTATAAGAATAGCACCCCGTTAATCGAGGTTAAGCAATCCCTTTTCCAGATGTCAGTAAAAAAAATCTACTCAACCCCCAAAGAATCGACCTTAGCATTAGTGATTTCTCTAATGGGGCTGTCACATTACGATGCATCGTACAAATGTATGGCGACAGATGTGATTTTTTGCCACTACATCGGGATACGTCATTATGCGTTATGCGTGCGTTAGGTGCGTGTTGGTATACATCAATGTACGTCGACATACGGCTGTGCACATCAGGGGGTCGGTGAAGTTGTGCATGCACAAAACTTTTGACGTATGACAGACAACACATGGGTTCTTACGTTACGCCTACATTAGGCGTATGTCGAGATACGTTAGATGCACATTGGAGGAATGTTGTTCTTACATTGTCCTATGTTGACTTTCGTTCCTCTGAGAGAGAGCATTCAGTCTGCGCATTGGCAATGTAATGCCAACTTATGATGACGTTGTTCTAACATAATCATAACGTATGGCCAATGCTAAGAAGAAGGAGGCAACATCAACTGAGAAGAATGTGGATGAGAGCATGGATCAGGAGGCGGCAGCAGTTTGGTTTGTACGACCAGCTTCTGGTGGTATTGCTGCTGCTGTAAAGCGGGGGGTCTCCTGTAGTCTTTTCGTGGACGACTTTGTTTTATATTACAGCGGTGCTAACATGAATGTCATAGAGACAGCTACAACCAAGCACAAATGGGATCCATCGATGGTCAGTTCTGAACGGTTTCAAATTTTCCAAGACCAAAACAGTCTGCATGCACTTCTGCCTGCTGCGTAGAATGCATGCGGAACCGGAGCTGACCCTGGATGGGGATCCCATTAAAGTCATTGAGAAAACCAAATTTCTGGGCCTCATTCTCGACGCAAAACTGTGTTTTGTGCCACATATAAAGTATCTGAAAACAAGATGCCTGAAAGTGCTAGATATTCTGAGGGTGCTGTCCAGCTCAGAGTGGGGAGCGGACAGAGATGTTCTGTTGTACAGAACCTTGGTTTGGTCACAAGTGGATTACGGCAGCATAGTAAATCATATATTGGGCTGCTAGACACGATCCACCACCCGGGACTGCGCCTGGCCCTTGGGGCCTTCCGCACCTCACCGGTTCAGAGCCTCTACGTCGAAGCCAATGAACCATCACTTAACGACAGGAGAATCAAACTGGCCATGCAATATGTAGTCAAGATAAAAACTAATGCATTGAATCCTGCACACAATTGTCTATTCGAGCAACATGACGAATCCAGGTATGAAGCCAGGTATGAAGCCAGGCCGAATTACATCCGGCCACTGAGGCTCCGAATGAAACCTCATTTGGAGGCCTTGGGCGTGGATTTGGATGTGTTGGAGGATGCCAAAGTCCCAGAACATCCCCCGTGGTCATTGAGAAAGCTGGTTATCCTCCGACTCACGGAACTGAGGAAGTCTGGGACACATCCACTCGAGTACCAAGGACTGCATGCAGAGATTCAAGGCCAGTTTGCAGACCACCTCTCCTTATACACTGATGGTTCGAAAGACCAAAGCCGGGTAGCTGCTGCGGCAGTTTGCCGACAGGAAAAATTTGGCGTTCATTTGCCCGATCAGAGCTCAATTTTCACTGCAGAAGCCCGAGCACTCCTTCTCGTGTTGGAGTGTATCGAGGTATCCAACCACACTAACTATGTTATATATAGTGATTCGTTCTCTTGCCTCCTGGCAGTTGCTGCACTGAAAACGAATCACCCTATTCTAGCAATTGTCATTTAAAAAATGAACCAACTGACAACGGTTGGGTATGACATCCACCTGTGCTGGGTGCCTGGCCATGCCGGCATACAAGGAAACGAACGAGCTGATCGGGCTTCAAAGAAGGCCCTGAACTGTGATCTTGAACCATGTCTGATCCCTCACCCTGATCTGAAACCACTAATAGCCACCCACATAAAATCCAAATGGCAACATGAGTGGGATGAAAACATTAATAAACTTAAAGAAATTGAACCATCTGTGGGAAGGCCACCACAGACTCATGCGGGGGGTCGGCGGGACCAAGTGGTCCTTAGCCGCTGCCATATTGGCCACTCGTGGCTTACACATGCTTTTCTGCTCAAGGGGGAACCTCCCCCGGAATCTATTGGGTGTCACTCTCCGCTGACACTCAAACACATTTTACTAAGTTGCGTTGATTTTTTAGCCCTGCGCCAACAGTTCTACACTGCAGACAGCATGCGTGACCTTTTTACTAAGGTAAGGAAAACATTTTAGCCTTTTTAAGAGCAGCTGGACTGTACCACCTCATATAGTTTACTAAATAGATTCTATCAATTATTAATGAAACTTTTCTTTTTCTATGGGAATTTGTTTCCCTTGACCACTAATATATGATTGTGAGCTTTCTAATTTAATGAGTGTCTATTGGCACCTAATTGATTGTCTGCTTTTACATGTAAAAGCGATGGTTTGAACAAAAAACTAACATTTCTCACTGTGAATATGGCCTATGCTGCCGACACGGCGTAAAGCAACCACCAATCAATCAATCAACTCCGTAATGAGAACTCCGTAATGAGGACACAGCTTCTTTCATCAACTTCATGCGCATGCCTCCCCCGATGTTCAACGAGATGCTAGCCAGAGTAGGTCCTCGGATAACTAAAAAGTACACAACCTTCAGAGAGCCAAACGAGCCTGGCCTGAAGCTTTCCCTCACTCTGCATCACCTAGCCTCTGGGAGCAAGTATGCCTCCATGAAGTTTGGGTGGAGGGTCCCCCACAACACACAATCAATCATTGGTCTCCCTTCCAGCGAGCCTATCGTGAATGGCCAGGACGCTGTACCCTACTTCCTGATCAGTGACGATGCCTTCTCCCTATGCCTGACAATGATGAAGCTGTACAGCTGGAGGGATATGACGCATGAGGTACCCATCTTCAACATCAGGATTTCCCAAGCTAGGAGAGTCATGGAGAATGCGTTTGGCATCCTGGCAAACCGATTCCAGGTTCTGCTCACCATGATGCAGGACCTCCCCTCCACCGTGAAGCTGATCGTCATCACATGCATGATCCTACACAGCATGATGAGGATGTGATATCCCATGCTCCAGAATCAGCAGCTAGACCGTTAAGAGAATGGCAACCACAACATCATCCGCGGAGCATGGAGAGAGGGCCTAAAAATGCCAGACCTAGCGCTCAAGTACCTGGCATGAACACTGGCTCCAGGGAAGGAAAGGAGCAGCGGAATCTCCTCAAGGACTGGACCAACTCTCCAGTCATTTCAGTTGAATAGCAGGATAATATGATCTAGTGATGTCTTCGTACTGTGATGTTATTGTACCGTGATCTCTGTCATTTGTGATATTTACTCTGATATTTGTATGTGAAAAAATGTGATAGTTCTATTGGTTTAAATAAAAGGTATCAATATCTGTTGTTGATACCAAACCAAGCTGAACATATCAGTTATTTTTTGGGTGGGGCAGATTTAGGAGAATTGTTTTGTCAGTTATTTCTTTTTCTGGGCCCAATTATACATACTGACAAATTTTGATGTCAGTTATTAATTTGGGTGCGGTATGTATCTTAAATATTTTCTGGGCCAAATTATATACACTGACAAATTTACATGTCAGTTATTAATTTGGGTGGGGTAGGTATCTTAAATTTTTTCTGGGCCCAATTATATACACTGACAAATTTACATGTCAGTTGGATGGGAAAGATTAATTTTACACTGACAAATTTACATGTCACTTACTAATTTGAGTGGGGAAGGTTACTTTATTGGGAAGATTACTCACTTTTTAAGGGCCAAATTTAACATGTCAGTTATTTTAAGGGGGGGGGGGCAGGGTTCTTATTTACAATTACATATTAGATTTTTGTACGGTAGGCTAACTGGGCAAAGGCCTAACTTATTTAAAGTTTCATTTAATTTATTTTTACCACATTGCATTTGGGGGATTTGAATAATATGGATAAATAATGTTTACAAAGAAATAGACTAAAATCTGGATTAAAATACATATAGTTTTATGTACACAAACATTTTCCTCCCATCTGCAGGTAGACCGTCTCCGTCGTTGTCATTCCCAGGCTAAGGGCGGACAGCCAGAGTATCAGATATATACGGTTCGTTGTCCCTCCCCGCATTAATTATACCAAAGCAGTTATTTATTATTTCAACTAACTGGCTATCCTCCCCGCCATTCGGTGTGTGTTATTGTTTTCGAATTAATCCAGAACTAAGCAGACACGCCTTGCGCCTCTGCTACCGTCACTGATAATCAGCCTAAGTTAATGTCTTATTTTCAGCCAAATAGCACTACGTTAATTCTGTTAATATGTCTGTTATTATCTTTCCGCAGATGGGTTAATCAGCTGCATAAGGCCTACCAGGCATAAGGCCCATAATTACATATAAAGCAATCAAATATCAGGTTGACCATAGCAGTTAATCTACAAGAAGACTGGAGAATAGTAAAGAATGCAAGGAACGTTCCAATTCCCCTTTCCAAGAGCTCACGGCTTTATTCTTACCCTAGCTAGTACAATAAGAGTTATTTCATGGATCAATTTCAATGAATAACGACTAAATACAATAAGTGTATCCCCTCCCGTATTTGTAAAGTTAAATCAGTTTGGAATTTTGACAATAAAAACCTAAATCTCGTCTAAAACATCAGAGCGTGCATAAACACGTCCGATGGGTCGGAGCCCGAGCGCTTGACCTTCCACCATTGCTAGGAAAGTCACAATTGACGTCTCCTAGCAACGCGTTACAGCAGGGAACCTGGCCCCGCAATTGGTGGCAAATGCGAGCCTGGTGAGTAGCCCGCATTTCAGAATGCGAGCTAATCAGCCCAGCCCGCATTTCCACCAGTCGAGTAGTCTTGCCCACTTCACATTATAACAAATATACATATATACATGGCTACAATATTTACATACTACAAACAATAAATATATTCATATATACAGCACCAACATTACAGTCCCTTACCCACCGGGGCCTTTGGAGGGGTGTCCATTTCCCCCGCAGGAGCAAACAGCTCCTGTGCCTCAATGTTCAAGTTTGAAACTTTGGAAATCCCCGACAGCCCAGACAGATTCAGCAAACTGTCTGTGGCTGTCAGAGTACTGGTGGACTGGTTCAGCACCGCTTGGGCTGAAACCCACACCCCAATGACGGAGCTGCCAGTCGCCTGTGGCATTGCTGCCGGTGCTGCCGGAGCTGCAGGTGCTGCCGGAGCTGATGCTGCTGAAGGTGCTGGACGTGCTGTAGGCAGTGAAGGCATCCCCACAACCTGGGGCTGCAGTACCGGCTGCAGTACCTGCGCCATCGGCTGGTGCTGCATCGGTCCCAACAGGAGGACACAAGCGACGACGTCGACTGCCATGACATCACATACGGGGGCCGCACAGGACACCGTGGAGGGGTTGGACCTGGATGGGTCCATGTGCATGCATCGCTCATTGTTGTCTACCTCTTCATCCAGCACCTCCAACAGGACATGATAAATCCAGGCCTGCGCCTTCTTTTCTTGGGCCTTGGACATAGTCTCCATCGCGTCCCTGACAAAATTACAAAAGGCGGTCCCGACTATATCATGGCCCATGATACAACCGGCTTCAGGGTCTCCAGCAGCTCCCCCGACTCATTAGCGCGCTGCTGGAGAGTTGTCAGCAGACTGCTGTACTCCTTCACCCTGCCTCTGGGCATGGCTGGGGGTCTGGGTCTGCCCAGCTGCTCATCCAGCCAGATCTGTAGCTCAGCGCATGTTGATGCAGCAGCCCCCAGATCTCCCTGAGCTGCATTTATGGCGGCAAGCACCTGCAAGACACAATAATAAAGCACCATAAGTAAGATGAATACAAATTGATTGGCCAAAATGAGGTAAAGAATACAAAAAAGCACATCATTGCAAATTATAATGCCATTAAAATATATACAAAGATTTATCCAGAATAAAGGTCTATAATGGATTAAATCCACATCATTGCAAGTTAGAATGTCAGTAAAATATACAGTACTTACAGTTCTGCAGGGCTCAGGCCGGTGCCTGATGACTGAACTCAGGAAGCCGAACTTCTCCATGATCCACTGCTCCCTCTCGGTGTGCAGGGGAGGCCCATCACCGCTCTTCTTCTTGTGCAGCCTCATGTTGCAGTCGCGTAGGGACTTGAGCCAGCCCTGGAGATGCCCCGCAGTTTTGCCCATCCTTTAGCCCAGGTCCTCTCAAAGCAGGAACTCCAGCATTAGCGCCTTGTCTGCTGCGGTCAGAGTGTATTTGCACTTCCTCACCCTCCTCTTGTTTGGCCCTTGCTGCATGTTTGATGAGGTGGAGGCGACGGAAGAGGGGCAGGCCTGAGGAGGCGACGGAGACGTGGACTGCGTCTCCATCATCTCCTCGGGCTGGCTAGATGGCGATGTCCACTGAGGAGATCCCACAGGAGGAGATGCTGGAGATTGTGGTGGAGATAGTGATGTCTCCCCCGCCTTCCTCTTACTGCCTTTCCCTTTCCCTTTGCTGTGTCCCTGGCCAAACTGCCTGGGTGCTGATGAGGTCGATGAGGTCTTTTTCCCTGGCATGCTGGAGGTGTTGTGAGGAGAGAGCCAGACTGCAGCCTTATTTATACCCAAGGCGTGGGTGGGTCGGGTGCCCCCCGCACGTTGGCATGCATTACTCACGCATTATGCCAACGTCACACGCACTGGGTGCACGCTGGCACAACACCGAAATGCGCTGGACTGTCGTTGGACATGCGTTGCTCATACGTTGCGCAACACGTTTAACGGTCGCTAGCGGAACATTTAAATTTTTTTATTTTTTTATTGAGGCTGTATTTATACTGTCCATAGCATATAAGCCCGGGTACCCAGGCTTGGTTTCAATGCTGGCCAGTTGTAGTGTTGGTGTTATCTTACCACACAGTAGCTGCTGATAAGTAATTTGATTGCCTGCATTTCCGTACCAGATAGATGGTTGGTATGGTTAGTAGCCTATGTTAGTTTTTTTGGATTTTCTTGGCATATATGTATTTTATTTTGTTCTACTCTTATTACTAGACTAGCCTACTCCTATTTACATATTGTAGGCTTGTACGTAGCTGTGTGGTGTGTTATCTGGCTACTTTTGACATGGTTACCTTCCATTGGGCGTCCCGCTGGTGGACCGTGACATATCACATGCCCCTTTGCAGTGCAGCTTAGTGGGGGTTTCCTAGCCTTATTTTGCACAGATATTTTTTGTAAGTTTTTAGGTCAGGAATTTGTCGTTCCTTTGCCGTTTGGGCATTCCACACCTTGGCAGCCATTTCCAGCAGGCTTCTCTCATGAGCTTTTATTTGACTTCTGGTCTGTTTTAGTAGTGGCGCATTATTTGCTCTAGTAGCCCTTTGTGGTTTTGTTAGGAGTTTATTGTTTTGACTATAGCTATATGCTAATGTTTTCAAGTGAATTATTCTCTAGTAATTACACTTTGGTTCTTTTGTGTATGTCATAGGTGGGGTGCAACTTGTCTACTCTAAGACAGATTTTTAGGGCTCTGTTCTGCAGTATTTGCAGTTTTTTTAGTAGTTCTTTTCTAGCACCCATGTAGTTTACATCTCCATAGTCAAAACAAAAAAAATCAGTATCCCTGACCTAAAAACGTACAAATAATATCTGTGCAAAATAAAAACTGGGAACCCCAACTGAACTGCACCACAAGGGGGCAGGTGATATGTCACGGCCCACCAACTGGACAGCCCAGGGCGGGATAACCGGAAATACAAAAGTCGGGTCACATATCAAACAACAATATAAATCAAATCAAATCCAAACAAACATAACTTAACCACCTATTACGTACAAGCCTATGGACATGTAAATAAAATAAAATAGGCTAGTATAGAACTAAGTAGAAAAAAAAGTGGAAAACTCTTCCCAAGAAAACCCCAAACCACTAAAATAGAACCTTAAGAAAACAACTAACATAGTAATAAGAATATAACAAAAATACAATGCCAAGAGGGCCCAAAAATGTAACATAGGCTACTAAACGTACCAACAGACTATCTATCTGCTACTGAAATGCAGCTACTGTCTGGTAAGACAACACCAACACTACAGCTGGCCAGCATTGAAAACAAGCCTGGGTACCCAGGCCTACATGCTATGGACAGAATAAATACAGCCTCAATAACAACAATAATTTAAAAAAAAAGGGGAGCACCATGCCCTTGACGATTTTTATTGACATTTCTTGTCTAATGTAGTCTCTTAGCTTTGCAAATAGCCACAGTTTATGGTTTACTTTCTGGATAATTTTATTTATACATAGGTTGTAGTTTAGTTGGCTGTCCAACTCAAGGCCTATGTATTTGTAATGGTCTACATTTTCTAATGTTTGGTTTCCTAACTTACAGTGTAGTTTTCTTTCTGGCATTTGTTTATGCGAGAAGAGTACTGTTTTTGATTTGCTTGTGTTGATGGTTATTTTGTTGGACTCACACCACTCATCTAGTTTTAGTAGGAGTTTAATTAGTTTAGTTATTACCTCCTCTTCTGTGGTGCCATTTGCGTATATGACTGTGTCATCTGCATATAGTTGGAGGCATTCAGTTTGCACCATTTTTCTAGATCGTTTATATAGATTATAAAGAGTAGTGGCCCTAACACTGATCCTTGGGGTACACCACATCTGACAGGTTGGTTGACTGATAGTGTATTGTTTATTTTTGTTTTCTGTTGCCTGTTGCTCAGGTAGCATTTTATCCAATCAATAGTGTTGGATTTTATGCCCATGGTTTTTAGTTTTTCCAGTAGTATTTTATGGTCTACTGTGTCAAATGCTTTGCTGAAGTCAATGAAGGCTGCTCCAACTAATTGTTTTTGGTTCATTGACGCCAGTATGGCATTTGTTAGGTTAGCTATTATTTTTTATGTGGAGTGCAGTTTCCTGAAGCCCCCTTGTCTTTCGTTTAGTATATCGTTTTTTCCCAGGTGTTCATTTATGTGTCTATGTAACACTTTTTCAATGAGCTTGCCTGGGGTTTGAAGAATTGATATTGGCCTGTAGTTTCCCATATTTTGTTTGTCTCCACATTGGGAGCGCGTTATGCCAACGCTAGGTATATACCTCACACGCGAGAGGCACGTTAGCCACACATTGTGCCAAACTTATTTTAGTTTTTTTCTCATATGTCTAGATACGTTACCACTACGTCGGACCGACGCTATGCTTATGTCTACTACGTTGCGCTGACGTCCAACCTTTCCCCCCGTGCCGAAAAGGTAGATGCATCTCGACGTAAAAAAGTGATTTTACGCGTTGGCGGCACGCTTGCGAGATGCGTCGTAATGTGACAGGTCCTTAACAGAGGCGCACCAAGAAAGCATCCCAAATCCCGCCCTAAGCCCAGCTGGGTTCAACGCCAGGTCCTGTGAGCCAGAATGGACGCGCGAAGTTGACTGGTGCCGGCGGGACGAGGTCATTCGTCACCACACGCCTCCATATAGCGTCTGGGCGGTGGGTGGTGAAAGCAGCATGGCTTTATGATGACAGGTGGTGACGCACAGCTCTGTCACCCTGTATACCCTCTACACTATTGATGTCTATACCCCACACTGTACACATGTATACCCTCTACACTACTGTCATCCATACCCTCTACACTACCCACATGCATACCCTCTACACCATTGACATCTATTCTATACACATGTATACCCTCTACACTACTGACATCTATACCCTCTACACTACCCACATATATACCCTCTACACTATTGACGTCTATACCCCACACTGCCCACATGTATACCCTCTACACTATTGACATCCATACCCCCACATTGCCTACATGTATAACCTCTGAACTACTGACATATATACCCCCACACTACACACATGTATACCCTCTACACCATTGACATCCATACCCCCACATTGCACACATGTATACCCTCTACACTATTGACACCTATCACACTGCACACATGTATACCCTCTACGCTACCCACATGCATATCTTCTACACAATTGACATTCATACCCTCTACACTATCCACATGTATACCCTCTACACTATTGACATCCATATCCTCTACACTACCCACATGTATGCCCTCTACACTATTGACATCCATACCCCACACTACCCACATGTATACCCTCTACACTATTGACATCCATATCCTCTACACTACCCACATGTATACCCTCTACACTATTGACATCCATACCCGCACACTGCACACATGTATACCCTCTACACTACCCACATGTATACCCTCTACACAATTGACATCCATATCTTCTACATCATCCACATGTATACCCTCTGCGCTATTGATATCCATACCCTCTACACTACCCAGATGTATACCCTTTACACTATTGACATACATATCCTCTACACTACCCACATGTATACCCTCTACACTATTGGCATCCATACCCTCTACACTACCCACTTGTATACCCTCTCACATTATTGACATCCATACCCTCTACACTACCCAGATGTATACCCTCTACTCTATTGACATCCATACCCTCTACACTACCCACATGTATACCCTCTACACTATTGACATATATACCCCACACTACCCACATGTATACCCTCTACACTATTGACATCCATACCCGCACACTACCCACATGTATACACTCTACACTATTGACATCCATACCCTCTACACCACCCAGATGTATACCCTCTACACAATTGACATCCATATCCTCTACACTACCCAGATGTATACCCTCTACACTGTTGACATCTATACCCCACACTACCCACATGTATACCCTCTACACTATTGACATCCATACCCACACACTGCACACATGTATACCCTCTACACTACCCACATGTATACCCTCTACACTACCCACATGTATACCCTCTGCACTATTGACATCCATACCCTCTACACTACCCACCTGTATACCCTCTGCACTATTGACATCCATATCCTCTACACTATACACATGTATACCCTCTACACAATTGACATCCATACCCTCTACACTACCCAGATGTATACCCTCTACACTATTGACATCCACATCCTCTACATGATCCACATGTATATCCTCTACACTATTGACATCCATACCCTCTACACTACCCACATGTATACCCTCTACACCATTGGTATCCATACCCCCACACCACCCAAATGTATACCCTCTATGCTATTGACATCCATACCCACACACTGCACACATGTATACCCTCTACACAACTGACATCCATACCCTCTACACTACCCACATGTATGCCCTCTACACTATTGTTGTCAATACCGCCACACCACCCACATAAATACCCTTTACATTACTGGCATCCATATCCTTTACACTACCCACATGTATACTTTCTACACTATTGACACCCATACTCCCACACTACCCACATGTATACCCTCTGCACTATTGACATCCATACTCCCACACTACCCACATGTATGTTTCAGTCCTGCTGACCATACAAGATAACCTAAGAGTTTTACTTCAGTAACTCCAAACTCACATTTAGATTCTTTAATAGTCATATTGTTATTTTCCAAGATAGTCAATATACTAGTCACATCTTTCTCATGACTCTCCTCATCTGGTGAATAAATAATAATGTCATCTAAATAAATTAGACAACATTTACCTAAATGTTCCGCAAAAATTACATTCATCATTCTTTGGAATACTGCAGGTGCATTCGTTAATCCAAATTGCATATGCTTAAATTGAAATAATCCCATGTGAGTGTTTATAGCTGTTTTAGGTCTGCTATCTTCATCTACCATTACCTGCCAATACCCTGATTTAAGGTCAATGGTGGTAAAAATGTTAGCACCATGCAATTGATCAAAAATGTCCTGTATCCTAGGTAAAGGATAAGCATCTTTAACTGTAACTGCATTTAATTTATGGTAGTCACCACAAAGACGTATAGTACCATCTTTCTTAGGCATTAAAGTAACTGGTGAAGCCCAAGGACTACAACTAGTTTCAATTATATCATCATCTAACATTTTATTTAATTCTTTCTCTACCACATGCCTCTTACTTAAAGGTATTCTATAAGGTCTTTGATTTAGTGGATATGCATTACCTGTATCTATATGCATCTCAACTACCTTAATAGCTTTAAGTTTTTCATTAGAATGAGGAAATAACAAGGGAAAATGTATTTTCCAATAGTCTACTTCTAGAACTATTCCTGCTATTTTTCTATCAATTAATTCTAAACTACTCCATGGATGTACAATATCACATAAGGAAACAAACTTATTTCTGTAACAAATCTCAGCATTACACATTTCCATTATATCTGTCCCAATCAATAATTCAAAAGCTAATGATTCAACTACAAAGAAAGGACATAACTTATCATAAATAGAAATGTAAGTTACACCTAAAGTTTGAATTAAATGACCTGAGATTGATCTCAGCCTACTCCCTGGATACAATTGCCTATGTGCTATTCCAATATCTACTAAATTTCTAAATGCATTTACATGTATTAAACTTTTAGCCACACCTGAGTCTACCAGACCAGTTAATCTCACTTGAACAAAATCAATGTCAATACTCGGACGAGTATCAAGTGCGCTACTTAGTTTCCCGAAGCAGTAGAGCTAATGTTACTACGCAGTAATTTAAAATGTGGACAATCTTTCATTAGATGTGTGTCGTTACATAAATAGCAAGTCAAACCACCACGTCCAGCCCCATGCATTCGCTGGCGATACACTTGTCCCTTTTTAGACGTCGACGACTGCGCCTGCGCAGCCGGCGTCGCTTTCCCATTGCTTCCTCGCTGTTGCGTTGACAGCGCATGCTTTCCCATGTGCTGTGTGACTAAACCTCCTCTATTTTTAGATGCATTGGCTACCTCACCCTTTGGCGCTATATTTATGTGCGGTGACTCAAGACGTCCGCCCTTGGCATAAGAACTGGCACCATACGGTGACGCAACGTTTACTGAATGAATATCTGCATGTGTACACTTATTCTCAGTTACCGTGAAGCGTTCTACACACTTTCTTAGTGATTTTACTTAATTTTGGAGTGATTTTAGAGCCTGACTCTCTGCTGCTGCTACTGAACTAGTGTGAACTCCCCCAGAAGCAGTTGTTTTTGACAATTTAGAAGAATTAAAGTTCAGACTATCTACCTGACTAGTCATATTCAAATCTGTCAGTTGTGATTGTGCACGTCGTTGCTGTCTCAAAACAGACCTATCACTCAATATAGCAAGAGTAAAAGCTTCCTCCAATGATTTTGGTCTATTGGTTTCTATTTACCACATACTGTTGTCATCCAACAATGAATCAAGAAATAATGATAACAAAATTTCAAAGGTGTCAGTCCCCAAGGTAGCAGAAGGTAGTTTCCACCCCTTACTAGCAGCTGTTTTAAACCTTTGGCAATACGCCGCTACTGTTTCACCCTCATTCTGTACCATATTCATTACTATACTTTTTAAATGTGTTTTCTCATCTGCTGTCAATAATGTCTTAGCAATTTCCTCTTTGATATCATCCCATGACTTAGCACCCTTAGTTGTGAAGGCAGTGAATAACACTTCATGCAGTGTACCTGTTGCATTTGAAAGTGCGAAGCGAATTATATCTAAATCTGACACATCTGCAAGTATTCCTATCCTCTCAATAAGATTTACCCACTCTCTCAGTGCACCTCTGTCAGTCCCATCCAGCATAGGTACAGACTTCCCATATGCTTTAAGAGCTCTTATTTTAGTCTCATTACTTTTATGTTCTAGACTAGCTAATTCACGCCTTTCTCTACGCTCTTCCCTGTCATTATCAGCCTCTGTACGTTCAGTAATTTGCAACATTCTTTCTTCATTTTCTAAGCTATCAGCCATAAATTTTGTCCATGCTTCCAATTTATCACAGTCAGCACGAAGAATACCTATTTCAACCTGACTTTCAAACCACAAGCCAAATTGCTCACGCAGTGCGTCCTCCTTTAGGCGTGTTATAGGCATTGTCAGTGTGTTGTGAAAAGCGCGGTAGAAATAAATTTAAAGAATTGTATCCAACCGAGAAATATACCTGTAATGTAGCAGAAAAGTGAAAAGTCTCTCCCGTATATATGCTCCTATTTACTTCAAGGTTAAAGAAAATTACCGAAAGTAGTCTGAAATGAAAATAATTCTAGCGGCGACACGAGGCTTCAGACATGCGACATTACAGTAATATCGATGCCAAAGACTAATGTCTCCCTCAGGAATTGACACTTTCATAGGAAACTCGTTGACAGAGCAATTTACTTTAATTTAGCCCTCTAATAAAGTAAAAAGAATGGAGAATCAACAGAAGAAAAACTAACCTATCCACTCCATCAACCGCCAATCGAAGCTCATAAAAAGTTCATTGTTTTTAGAATTTAGAATAGCATCAATATAAATGAAATTAAAATACTACCAGTAATATTATCTATAAAAAGAAATCCTAGCCCCAGTCCCTAATGCCAAAATTAAAACACCCCGTGAGTTAATTTGAACTACTAGCTAACTACAATTTTCAATACAGTAACATTTCTTCCCTATAGTATTAAACAACAAATAAAGTAAAATGCTACTGAAACCAACCGAAATATTCACACAGTCAACAATGAGTACTTACCTCGTGAAGATTCAAACCCCCGTGGTTTCAACATGTTGTGGTCGAATATGTAAGTGTTGAACACTCTATCCAATGTCACAAAGTGCACTCGTCGTGGTCGCCATTTTGTAAAGTCGACGGCTGGCGGTTTGAATGATGTGGACAGGCTAATAAGAAATCACTACAGGCAAGGAAGGAAAGTAGATAACGAGTGAAAGGTAGGAGAGTGAGACTCTCATTTATTACTTTTATAGTTTCCAGAACAAGATGGTGGTGGTCACATGATCCAATCTTCCAATCCCTACAAACATTCCTCTATCCACCAATGAGGGTTCAATATCCCTGTTGCCAAGGTATGGTTAGATCTGTATCTGTGGCAGGGATCCATAAATAACTCTTGGAGGGGACGGGGTATGTGAGGCAACTTCCCAAAGACTGTCCCACCTAAGAAGTGACACACCTTCAGGTCAAGAAGTGACCCTCTCTCTCTATACTATATTAATATACAATTTCTATCTTTTATGAGTAGTAGCTCACCAACTCCACATATACCTTATATGCCTTTGGTTTTACATACTATTTACCATTTTATAGACAAGTTTGCAATTTATTATAGCAGAGTTCTCCATATCGCATATCTCATATATCGGAAAATTGTACACTCTGCACTACTGGCATCCATATCCTTTACACTACCCACATGGATACCCTCTACACTATTGACATGGGTGTAATATTAAGCAGTGCAGTCATGGTGCAGTTTTCTATCCGCTAGTGGACTTGGCATGTGTTCACTGTAGTTGGTTGTTGGAGTTTTATGTCCTCGCAACATCTAAGGTCATATAAGGACGGGTATCGACTTATGACAGTGCACACTCATGGTGACTTTATAGTGGTGTCCCACTGGGAAATAATGCTGCCGGCACCATGCTCCGATATCCCACTCAGTCACATTATCCGGACACTGAGATAACCAGTCATTGTCCTATCCTATTAATGCTGAGCACCAGGCTAGAAAGCGACAAGTATAACTTTTAAGGTAATTGGTTTGATTTGACCGGAAACCGAACTCCCGACGTTCCGCTTGCGAGGCCCGCGCTCTACCGATTAGACCACTGCGCCCGGTGTGGCGGTTTCAGCGTGTTCCCGTGCTCAGCCGTCTCCATCGCTTCTGCGCATGCGCGGATTTCGCATCAACTCGGGTCACCCGAGACACTTATATGCGCATGCGCACATCCTACAAACTCGGGTCTAATAATCGAATACGCTTCTCCGTGCTCGGGTGGACAATTTTTTCTTTTTTTTTAAATAACCGATAAAACTACAGAAAAATAGGATTTAAAGTATTTTATGATGGCCTAGTTTAGCTATAGTTCCATTTCATTAATCTAAGTTATTCTTTTTTTGCACACGGCACGTGTATTTGTCGACTCCACTCGCCGTGTTCTATTTGAAATTCTGACCACTCGGATGACCCGAGTCGCCCGGGTTGTGGTAATCGATTACGGCCATGTTTATTAGATTCTGACACATGCGCAGAAGCAATGGAGACGGCTGAGCACGGGAACACGCTGAAACCGCCACACGGTATGTGTCCGCTGTAGCCGTGAGCAGCGGGCGAGGCGCCCTGCGGCTCGGCCGAGAATCGGCCCGCCATGCCGCCCAAATTGTAATCTCGGCGCGCCACCCACCGCCTGCCTTCCACGCACCTGGAAAATTATAACTATCGAGCGAGGCCAGCAAAAATAAACTAATCACCGCAGTGCACGTACATCCTTAGAGCATCAGCACATTCCCACCCAGTGTTCACTCCGCCACAGTGTCTGCCGGTGGAGAAAAGAACCTGATTGCAAATCGGCCATTGACGTAATAAAGCCGGCCGCGCCAGCCGACGACGCTCTCTGCCGACCCCCCCCCACCCCCCCTCCGCCTCCCCCCTCCAGGCTGGACCGTTATTCCAGCAGATTGACACGGCGGGTTCTTCAAAATAGCACTGGCGGTAACTCGGAGATGGGGGTGCTTCTTAGAGTAGGCTGACATTTATTTCGACAAAAGATTCAGGATACCAAGGCAGAGTATATGGATTTGAAAGTTTTTTTAATTTTTAATTTTTAATTTTTTTGATTGAGCCTGTATTTATACTGTCCATAGCATGTAAGCCTGGGTACCCAGGCTTGTTTTCAATGCTGGCCAGCTGTAGTTTTGGTGTTGTCTTACCAAGCAGTAGCTGCTGATAAGTTATTTGATTGTCTGCATTTCAGTAGCAGATAGATAGTCTATTGGTATGTTTCATCGTATTTTTGTTCTATTCTTATTACTATGTTAGTTGTTCACTCATATTGACGGTATTTGTTGGTAATTAATTAGTATAAACTATAAGTGTTTATATAATTGATTTAAGCGATATACGCGGGCTTGCCTCATCCCCGGTGCAGCTGATGGCGGCGGTGGCGGGTCACTGCGACCGGTTGAAACTGCTCCCTCTGATTCCGGAAAGAATATACCGGAATGACCCTCCCACCCCCTCCAAAGCAATGGCAGAATAATATGCCATGAATATTATTCCCTCTCCAGAATAAACGAGTGCACTCTTCTTTGCATTATTTTCCTTTTTATATACCTAAATAAATTCACGGAGAATGTTCGGGCTGTGAAGGGACACCTCCTGTATAATATTCCGATTACAAACAAAACACGTCGTGGTGGCATGCCAGGCAGTCATAGGGGGCAGTATTATACTGGGGAGGCAGTATTATACCGGTATAAAATTCCCCCCGGTACTTTTATTCTGGTAAAATATTGCCAGAGGGCAAAACTATTCCACTCCTACATAACGGGGATGGAGGTGATGGGGGACAATATTACTCCTTTACGCCGGAACCAACGAGAGGCGCCTGTTTGATTATGCTTCAGTCAGGCCTCGCGTACTGCCACGTCCAGCCCACAAACCTATCAGAGATGTTGGTCACAGCCACCCCCGTCACCAGTTCACAAGCACCTGACCCGTGATTAATTCACCTCTGCTTAGACTAAATATAGCTTGCTGCCACTAAGATGCAGATGTGGGAAACGTGCGGGAAATTAGCAATTAAGAGTTGTCTCCTGTGACAGTATGCAACATTTAATAGTCGCAGCCTGTGCTACTGTCACATGTATCCAACAGCCAGTCACGGTAGAGTGGCCGACAACCACTTTGTTCCTTTACTGCTGTAAAATAGTAGTTAGCAATTTCAGTAACTATGAGCGCAATATGCAAATTCTAATATTAATCAGAACTAATGGTGGACATATAACTAGTATATGAAGCGAGCACCCAGTGTGAAAGTACAACGTCTGAACACTTTGACTTCTGGATACTGAATGGTATATTCACGGCCTAGGGCTCGCTCAACCCGCCGGCTAAACTTTCCATGACGTCATCTCATTAGCATAATCCTTTGTCTCAAACTCTGCATCTCGTTAACATATATTAGCCACATAGCTATACATCTATTACGCATATATCACACCCAGCAGTCAGGCTAGAAGGGAATGCATGTAGGTAACACATGGGTGAAACTGACTGGGTGTTATTTGGCCACAGGCTGAGGGGGATAATTGGTTGTAAACCACTGTGAAGTTGACTTGAAGGGAAATAAAGCTGTGACACTGTTCTATATATACATCAGAGAGGACTTGTGCATTCAGTAAAGCCAGGTGGTGGTGGTTAGTTTGGGTATGTTTGTGTAAGAGCTGGGGCTCTGTTGGGGTGAAGGGGGCTGGGAGGTGCAGGTGCAATTACCTACAGTGGACCAGGCCCTAAAGGTGGTCTTAGTGGGAACGTCTAGTAGTAGGAGGGTTATTTAGGAATGCATTATATGGAATAAGAAATGTCTGCAGCAATACTTAATATCTGAAGAATACTATCAATTCATGATTGTAAATGTACAACAATACATTGCATGCATGTTATTGTATGAGTATATGTTAATGGTATGACTTATGTGTTATGTAGGAGTGGATTATCTGAAATAGGAAATGTCTGCAGGTATAATTAATATATGAAGAATACTGTCAATTCATGATTGTAAATATACTAAAATACATTGCATGCGTGTTATTGTATGGGTATATGTTGAGGTTATGACTTAGATGTAGTAATGATGTTAGAACATGGTAATTGTGGGTTCTGATTGATTCCACCCACAGTCCCACCCACCCCCGGCCAACCCCTGTGAGTATAAGAGGGGGTGATTTCCTGTAAGCTGGCTTCAATGCTGCAGTTCTGCAGCCAGTGACCACTAGGTCACAAACCCTCCAATAAGTAAGTAAGTAATCTGGCACTCTCTCTCTGGTGGTGGTGGTGAGTGGAGGTTGGCAGAGTTGGTTTGTGTTGGGGTTGACTGGAGTAGGCAACAATAAAAGCTACTCTATCCTGTCCTTCACTGTTGGTTGTGCCTTCCTTTCTCTACTGATATTATTGCACTAGAAGAGAGTTCTGGAGCTGAAGCTGGAGCTGAGCTGTGTGGAGGACAACAATCAACAGTCTACACACATCATGGAGGATCATGGCATCATGGCGGATCTCCATGCGATTGGCCTTCGTGGCCACCTGCCAATTTTCATCAGGAACTTTCTAGCCTTTAGGCATTTCCACGTCCATGTCCGTGTCTGTGTCTGTGTCAAGACTAGCTATTCCAGCCTACACTCACAGGAACTAGGAGTACCTCAAGGCAGCATAATGGCAGTCATCCTTTTCGGGGTCAAGGTCAATGGTATTGCTGCTGCTGTAAAGCGGGGGGGTCTCCTGTAGTCTTTTCGTGGATGACTTTGTTTTATATTACAGCGGTGCTAACATGAATGTCATAGGTCAGTTCTGAATGAATTCAAATTTTCCAAGACCAAAACAGTCTGCATGCACTTCTGCCTACTGTGTAGAATGCATGCGGAACTGGAGCTGACCCTTGATCGGGATCCCATTAAATTCATTGGGAAAACCAAATTTCTGGGCCTCATTCTCAATGCAAAATTGTCTTTCGTGCCACATATAAAGTACCTGAAAACAAGATGCCTGAAAGCGCTAGATATTCTAAGGTTGCTGTCCAGCTCAGAGTGGGGACCGGACAGAAACGTTCTGCTCTCTGTTTACAGAACCTTGGTTCGGTCACGAGTGGATTACAGCAGCATAGTATACAGTTCTGCAAGGAAATCATGTATTGGGCTGCTAGACACTATCCACCACCAGGGACTGTGCCTGGCCCTTGGGGCCTTCTGCAGCTCACCGGTTCAGAGCTTCTACGTCGAAGCCAATGAACCATCACTTAACAACAGGAGAATCAAACTGGCCATGCAATATGTAGTCAAGATAAAAACTAATGCCTTGAATCCTGCACACAATTGTCTATTCGAGCAACATGACGAATCCAGGTATGAAGCCAGGCCGAATTACATCCTGCCACTGAGGCTCCGAATGAAACCTCATTTGGAGGCCTTGGTCATGGATTTGGGACGTTTTGGAGGATGCCAAAGTCCCAGAACATCCCCCGTGGTCATTGAGGAAGCCATTGGTTATCCTCCGACTCACAGAACTGAGGAAGTCTGGGACACATCCACTCGAGTACCAAGGACTGCATGCAGAGATTCAAGGACAGTTTGCAGACCACCTCTCCATATACACTGATGGTTCGAAAGACCAAAGCTGGGTAGCTGCTGCGGCAGTCTGCCGACGGGAAAAATTTGGTGTATGCTTGCCCGATCAGAGCTCGATTTTCACTGCGGAAGCCCGAGCACTCCTTCTCGCATTGGAGTGTATCGAGGTATCCAACCACACTAACTATGTTATATACAGTGATTCGTTCTCTTGCCTCCTGGCTGTTGCTGGACTGAAAACGAATCACCCTATTCTAGCAACGGTCATTTATAAAATGAACCAACTGGCAATGGATGGGTATGACATCCACCTGTGCTGGGTGCCTGGCCATGCCGGCATACAAGGAAACAAACGAGCTGATCGGGCTGCGAAGATGGCCCTGAACTGTGATCTTGAACTGTGTCTGATCCCTCACTCTGATCTAAAACCACTAATAGCCACCCACATAAAATCCAAATGGCAACATGAGTGGGAGGAAAACATTAATATACATAAAAAATTGAACCATCTGTGGGAAAACCACCATAGACTCATGCGGGAGGTCGCAGGACCAAGTGCTCCTTAGCTGCTGCCATATTGGCCACTCATGGCTTACACATGCTTTTCTGCTCAAGGGGGAACCTCCCCCTGAATGTATTGGTTGCATTTATCTTTTTGGCCCTGTGCCAACAATTCTACACTGCAAACAGTATGCATGACCTTTTTACTAAAGTTAAACAAGAACATATTTTAGCCTTTTTGAGGGCAGCTGGATTGTACCACCTCATATAGTTTACTAAATAAATTCTATGAATTATTAATAAAACTTTTCTTTTGCTCTGGGAATTTGTTTCCCTTGACCACAACAATATGATTGTGAGCTTTCTAATTTAATGAGTGTCTATTGGCACATAATTGATTGTCTGCTTTTACATGTAAAAGCGATGGTTTGAACATTTCTCGCCGTGAATATGGCCTAAAGCAACCACAAATCAATCAATCAAAACACACATCCTACAGTCAACATCAACAGTGGATTACGTGGAATTGCTGTCTTACCTTTTACAGCGTCCACCACATCAGCTTGCAGCATCTACTATCCTACAGTTACCCACTCCAACAAAGAACTTGAACATTACACTAGCTTTATTCAGTTTCCGAATGCGCGTGCATTCCCGAAGGTGCATGTCTGTCAGAATTAGGCCAAATACAAAAAAAAAAACCGCTGATCGTCCTTTTGAGCACACAAATCAGGGTTGGGTAGGCGGTTTTAAATTTTAAATTTTTTATATTTCTTTCTGGGATATGACCTAAACGTAATATGTAACCAGACGCGATGGCTGATTGAGTTGAGCATCCACCTCCCGTTCTAATAGGTCATTGGATTCGAACTCTTGGGTTCGAACCCTGGCCGAGTCAAAACCAATTACTTAAAAATTGACATGAAAGTTGAATTGTTGCTAGCTCAACACATTTGTAACAGTTAAACAAACTAATATGGGGCAGGCGATTCTTCAGGCACGAGCTGGGACGCTCACCAATATAAATATTTTATTTTGGCCTTAGCTAGGCTTGAATTTGTTTGATGAACTCTCTTTATGACAGTTAATTTGAAGAGAAACGTTGAGACTCCAAACTATATGTAACCTGACCAAGCTGGACAGGAGCAGTAAGCTAGACACCAGGGCCCGTATGCAGGAGTCAGTGTTAGTGGCGTTTGGTGTTACAGCCTGATAGTGATACCGTTTAGCTATCACTGACGTCGGGAACTGTGTCAAGTGGTATGCAGGAGCACGTAACACTTTCATTATAGCTAAACATGAATTTATTTATAGATTTGGGAAATCCCTCTGTGTCTGTAGCCATATATTAGGCTTAAATATATTAAATGCTATCATATTTAACAGAATTACATACGCAATAAGGGAAATTTCATGAAATTAACCCTAAATTCGAAGCAATATTAATGCTGCCGCCGCAACAGCGGCGATATTAATATTTTCGAACTGACAAATGCAAGCAACCGCCACCACCGCCAGTATGGAAAGCGACGTCGATGCGGCGGTTGCAGTGCCGATTTGTTTACTTTACATTTGTCGATTCGAAAATATAAATATTAATATCGCCGCCGTTGCAGCGGCAGCGTTAATCTCGCTTCGATTTTAGGGTTAATTTAATAAAATTTCACTATTTGACTATGTAACTTTGTTAATTATGACACGATTGAATAGATTTTATACCTTGCACCGCTGTAAACTAGCTCAATTTCTGGTTTACCTTAACCTAGTTTAAGCTTCTGGTGTTAGGCCTATCACTGACTCGTGCATGCCATATTTCGCCGCTAAACGGGAATTCCCACCAAACACCGGTTTGCCTCGCTAACACTGACTCCTGCATACGGGCCCAGGGGCCGTATGCACGAATCTGGGTTAGGCTTAGTCGGAGTTAAGGCACTAGCCGTGGTTAGCTACCTCAGGGTAGCGGGGGGTTGGAGAAATGTGTGAATCGGTATGCACCAATGTTTTAGCTGCTGCGGATAGCTAACCATGAGTTTATTTATAGATTTGGGAATTTCCTCCAGTCGACGATATGAATAACACCGCCAATGCGGCGGGAGCATTAATAACGGTCCGATTTTAAGGTTAATTTGATTAAATTTCACTTATTGCGTATGAAAATCTGTCAAATATGATCGCATTGAATAGATTTGGGTATAATATATTGCCGTCGATTCGGTGGTGGCGGCCATCTTTAGTTGACATTGTACAGTATGGATATCGACCTCGAAGTGGAGGCGGCGATTTGTTTACTTTACATTCGTCGATTCGAAAATATTAATATCGCCGCCTTTGCGGCAGCAGCGTTAATCTCGCTTCGATTTTAGGGTTAATTTAATAGAATTTCACTATTTGACTATGTAACTCTGTTAAATATGACAGCATTGAATAGATTGAGACCCACACACGCACACTAACCGGCGCGGCGACAGTATGTATATCGACGTCGATGTGGCAGCGGCGATTTGTTTACTTTACATTCGTCGATTCGACAATATTAATATCACCGCCGATGTGGCGACAGCGTTAATATCGCTTCGTTTTTAGGGTTAATTTGATTAATTTTCACTTATTGCGTATTTATGTTAAATATGATAGCATTGAATAGATTTGGGCTCCATCCTGACACAAACCTAACACTAACACCGCTGAACCCCAACTCTGAAAGTGGTTTACCTTTGCCTAGGCTAAAGTCTGTGGTTAGCGCTGGCACCGATTTGTGCATACCGATTTCTCACATTTAGCCGTGTGGAGCTAGCATAGCCGCGGCTACGGCCATAACCCCGATTCGTGCATACGGCCCCAGGGCCCATATGCATGAGCCGGTGTTATAGCCCTGTCACACTACGACGTAATGACGTCAGCGTAGGGAGAACGTGAAGAACGTTGAACTTCTTGGCGTAGTATGCAAATTTGGGCACAAGTTGAACGTGGATGCAGCGTAGTGGACGAGAGCGTAAAGTCGGTAAAGCATAGTGATACCGTCATTCAACGAGAGAGGACAAAGTCACTACGCTCACGGAACGTTATGAACGTTATTCCATCGCCAGAAGAACGTTACGTGACGTTAGCTACGTCATGAGACGTTGAACGTATGTTGAATGCACGTTCTCCTGACGTTCTCCTGACGTTCTCCTGACGTTCCCATTAAGCCTCGTAGGCAGTTGCACTCGGTTTAATGTGGGTCAACGTAGTGGAACGTAGTTGAACGTAGTGAGCAGCATTGGAAAAATGTCCGTTTAACGTCATTGACGTTCACTGAACGTGAACAGAACGTACGGCGAACGTAAACCCTTACGTTCGAGCTACGTCAAAAGTTTTGAACATGTCCAAAACCTTGACATAACTCGACGTAACACGATGTAATGTGACGTAGCTCGACGTCATTCTGACGTAACCCAACGTAATGATGAAAAATGACCATGTTAGGCTCACGTTGGCTCGTTACGTCGTAGTGTGACAGGGGTATAAGGGCCGTAACCGCGGTTTGGCTGGCTCCACACGGCTAACGGTGGAAAATCCGTATGCATCAACCGATGCCAGCACTAGCCACCGACCGTAGCTTAGGCTAAGCTACCCTGATTTCAAGTCAGGTGTAACTGCTAGCCACGCCGGTTAGTGTGCGTGTGTGGGTCTCAATCTATTCAATGCTATCATATTTAACTGAATTACATACTCAATAAGTGAAATTTGATCAAATTAACCCTAAATTCGAATCGATATTAACACCGCTGCTGCATCCGCGGCGATATTAATATTGTTGAATCGACGAATGTAACCTAAACAAATCGCCACCACCGCCGCCACCGCCGCCGCATACTGTCTAATATCAACAGAACAGATCGCCGCCGCCACCGCCACATCGGTGGCAATATATTAGGCCCAAATCTATTCAATGCTGTCATATTTAACAGAATTACATACGCCATAAGTGAAATTTTATCAATTTAACTCTAAATTCGAACCGATATTACCGCCGCCGCCGCATTGGCGGCGTTACTCATATTGTCGAATCTAGGGATTTCCCAAATCTATAAATAAGTACACGGTTAGCAATCCGGACCGGTTTGGACATCGGTCCATATGGCTTGACCTAATTAACCAAGGCCCTCCTAGCCGCGGATAGCTACCCCAGAGCTAGCGCCTAGCACCGGCTAAGCCTAACACCGATTCATGCATATGGGCCCTGCAGTAATAGACAACGTTCAGTTAATTAGAGGATAAACCAAAAACAGAATTCCGTGATTACTGTAAGTAAGTCCAGAGTAGCACACATGTGTGTGGCCATCGCATTTCGCGCTATCCTCCCGATGAACCTATTTCATGAATAGAATCATTATTAACATGACAAACTCGTGAACTTTGAAGGGTGATTAATATAATGTTGAGTTTATCCTTCCAAAAGTCTTAATTGGTCGTGGACATACATGACCATTTTAGTTCACAAAGAATACTCTAGATGGCACGGGCACAAGTGGATTTGAGAACTAGCAGACCAAGAACAGTAATAATTGCAAGCTATGTTGCTTTAAGAAACATTTTAGTACTAGCAATTTCTGGGGTTGTTTCTAACCTTATGACGGTTACTGGTTGCAGAACTGCAACATTAAAGCTGAGATTCCTTTTACGCGGTATGCGGCATGCGGCATGCGGTATGCGAATGGGAAGATTCCTTCTATGCGGTATGCGGCATGCGGCACACGACCTGCTATATTTAAAAAATAAAAATAAACAAGTATACTCCATACTGCACTGAATATGGCCTAATATGGCATTTATATCTATGTAACTCTTGGTACGTCACATGGAGGTTCCTACCTTTATAATTACCAAATTATAGCTAAGTATTCATATTTTTGTGGCTCTGGTAGCATTTTTACCAACCCGAACCCCCACCACCACCACTACCATATGTTTCCCCTCAGCACCCTTGTGCGTGACCGTTCCGTAATGCTCAGTCGCCTCTCCTAGTGTTAAACTAATGGACACATCAGACTCAGGTTTCTATTCGCACCCCACTTGCCGCATGCCGCACCGATCGCTACATGGACCGATCGGAAAAACGCATTCGCATTCGCATTCGCATACCGTCTGTAAGGGTTGTAGCCCATTGACTTCAAGGCGTTTCGATTTTTTGCTGCATTCGTATTCGCATACCGCATACTGCATACCGCGTGTAAGGAATCTCAGATTAACAGAGAGGCTCCGATACATCAGCCCAATCTTTGGTTGAATATTTAACTTCAGTAGGGAGTGTTGTAGAAGCTGGGGACATCTTTACAACATTGTAACGGCGAGGCGTTGGGGCAGCAGCGAATCTCTTCGGTCCGGCGGTAGTTGAGCGGTAGATGTAGTTGAGCACTTGTACCCAGTCAGCAGCAAGGGATTCGAGGACTGGTGGGTAAAGATGGGTACAGTGGTGGTTCCAGCGACGAGAACAAGACAGAGAAATCGTAAAGGTGAAGGGCCCCACCCAAGAACACAACTACCCTGGTCAGGGGAAGAAGTATGCCTGGGAGAAAATCGAAAGGGCAGAGTCTAGGAAAGAGAAATGAGGAGAGTTGAGTCAAAGGACTGTGTCTATTTGCTCTATGGTGACCAACCAGCAAGCCATAGACACAGACAGGGTAAGAGTAGAAAGTGAAATTCCGGCGGGCTCCCCCTCCTGAACTCTTTTCAGACATATCAAGGAGCAGCAAGGCTGGCGGAGAGGAGATAGAGAGAGGTGTGGACAGAGTGCGGTCCAAACTTTTCATGCTGATTTAAAATATGTGAAACCAAACTTTTCATGCTGATTTAAAATATATTGTTTTATTCGATATTTCTAATATGATTAATTGCATTGTGTGCGTTTTAAGCGCCGCTTCGAATGGAATCCAAAAGCCCCTTGTCTAACATTAAGCTCGTTAACCCCTTCATTTCAGATCACCGAACGCGGGCAGCGTACTGCCTACCCCAGCCGGGTGTGTTTGTTGGGGGGGGGGGGTGGGAGGCACATTGCACCATGGGTTAATGAGGTCGACGGGTAAGTGCTTCCAGTATTTCACCTATGATTACCGCCAACATGACGGTGCCGCGCGCATGCTCAGCGGACGCCCGGGCCTCGTGCGGAACGGTAGCGTCATGTGTGACGGCCACATGGCCAGGGCACAGACCACATCGTCAAACAGCTTGTTGACACCGGCGTTTTCATGGTTCTGGTGTTTGTGCTAGGAGAGCAGTAAGCTTTTCTTCGTAACTTACTGCCGCACCGAAAACACTACTTGAGTTCCTGTGTACTAGGTAATCTAAAAACAGGGTGCATAAATATGAGCTAATCAGACATGGGATACTTATCATCTTTCCAGAAGCTAGATGGGAGAGCAGTGTGCTGCTCTTTCTAACGGGCACCTCTGGTTACTTTGTTCAGCCAGCGAGCAGCCATAAACTCCCACTCCTTCAGTAAGCCTCAGCTCAGGTCGGTGTACATGTAAACGGGAAAACACGCACAATATGTGGACTTTCAACAATTTAAGTTTAATTATTGTATTATCAAGTTTATACTTCAGTGGCTTCTAACGACTCTGTGCAAATCATAAGACATGTCCAATTAACAAATAGAATGCACAACTATGCCATTGCCGATGCAGCATTAATTTTCATTTTTCTCCAGGCAGTAATCAGCCAATAGCAAATTCATATAGTGTGCACTATAACCAATATAGGGATATTATAAATATAACATCACATAGCAAAACTATCGTGGTAAATGGTGGCAAATATACTCGAATTTCTGCTAAATGGTATCATATTAAAATAACACAATTTTGCTACTATTTCCACTAGACCGTTTGGACCAGCAATAATCTGGGTTTCTCTTAGACTGTAGCTATATATTTAATTAATTATGAATTAAGAAACAGTTTGAAATATGTAGGAACCGCCTATAAGTTGGATAGCACTATGCTGTTCAGTGTATATGTATTTCAACCAATGACAGTTCTGCATTCAGGTCATGTTGTAAGATACGAGTCGACACGTTGAGTTCCAGGTCAAGGCTGATTTTATTAACCGTCTCCATCACCTTAGTTACGTTCTAGTTATAGCTTGTGACCTGCGTGTACCCGGTCGACCTACATATCTCACATCTCCCTTCCAATATATTTATTGACACAAGAACTCTTATAAATAACCAATCTGACAATAAATACCTTAACTATCACATATTCTATATCACATGCATAACAAATTGTATTATTGTCAACCCGTATAATCATACACCGTTATAAATAAGCAATATGACGATAAATATAAAAAAGCACTATGACATAACATTATGATATATATATAAGCAACATGACGATAAATACCTTATTTCCTAAAAAACATTATGATCTATTCGATATGCCATCTGTATAACTGTCAACAAACATATCCTAATACACGGCCGAAAAATAACTATCTTAATATATTATGCATTGTCCTTCGTTGTCACAAGTTGATAAGAAATGTTCATACTGATGGATATTTTGGTGAATTCATTGTCAACAATTTGGCCATGCAGGTCCATTCAATGTTCTTTGAGTGTGTTATCAAAGTTCAGAACGGCCTAATGTTATACACGAAGAATGGCCATAACCTGTATGATGTTTATCACATACCCTTATTCTAATATCATGGATGATTCTAACCCATTAAAATAACGCGTGTTAGAACAGAAACATCCACGTTTTAATAATGATTGATTGATTGGTGGTTTCTTTACGCCGTGTCGGCAGCATAGGCCATATTCACGGCGAGCGTTTTAATACATCATCACATCTTATGATAATATACACAAATGTTGAAAGTGTAAAGATAATTTGTGTCTGATATATATTATATATTTGTTTATATAGACAACCTAGGTGTCCAACAATTAACAGATTTCAATAAGTTAACTTTACATTAATATTGAAAATATATATATTGACAGAGTGTTCACTAGCGCACTCCTAACCTAGATACCGGGCGAACAACCCTGCCATAACGTTGTAAAAATATACGGATTTTCGGTTAAGAGTTATATATTGGCAGAGAGCATTATTAGTCTTGGGCGACGGAGTGGGGACGATGTTATATAAACTAAAAGTAATAATATCCCACTCCCCTTTATGACATGATATAAGCTGTGTGAAATATATGTTCATATATTATGCCTGAGACTAATGAAGAGATGTTCCTATATAAGAGGCAGTACATGATTGTTGAAATGTTTCTCTATGCATCCATAAAGAGTGCAATTGGAGAAAAGACCATTTTAACAGAGATCTATTGTAACTGTATAACTACCTGCCCCCCCTGCCTTGACCACTGGGCCGGTCCACCAGCCTAATTTGCATATACACACAGGGCACCACCTGCAGCTGGGTTGAGTGACAGCTACCCCTACTGGGGGAGGGTGCCACCCACCCTGACTGTGGAGGTGCCTGATTGGCTGGCTGTGGACTGCATCCCATCCCATTGGCCCTCTGACCACACTAGCCTCAAACCAAGATCTTAATTCTAGACTCTGCTTCAGACCCCCTGGAGAGAGATCACTCTACTCCTGGCTCTGGAGTGAGGCACACCTACTCTGGAACAGGAACCCCAGACACTCTGTCTGTTGCTGGCTAAATTCACATATTCCAATTGAGTGTGAACACAGACATAGGACTCCTGTCCCATGTGCTGTGGACACTGCTTTTGATACAGGCTAAAGTAGTAATGAGATACTATGTGGCTAGAAGGCAAGGGGTGTGGATGATAGGTCACTGGTAGGTGGACAGGAGTTGGTGTTAGTAAAGCACAACTTCTCCACTGTTTATCTGTGTGACTTGTCTTCATTCTTCCTTAGCATTGGTTAATGAGTTGATAGATAAGTGATATGAAGGGGAGAGTTTCTGTGGTATTATCTGGTGTCCCAAACGTGGCCGGGCATCCAGTAATATTATAACGTGTTGTATATGGGATGTCTTGAGTTATTTCACATTCATTATGTCTGTGACTTTCTTTATCCAAATGTTCAAATGCCTGCCTGTGTGTCTGTATTTTGTCGTTGTTTACTTTGAAAATATGTTTTCGATTTCTTCGTACTACGTTGTTTTGTGAATTTAGTATACGATAATCCCTAGGACCGGGCAATCGTGCATCGACAATCTTGCCTGAAACCCATTTCCCTGAGTGATGCAAATACTGCACATTTTCGCCTTGTCGCAAATGTGGGTGTTCAAGTCCCGTATGCCTATCAAAATATCTCTTTTAGTTTCTTTTTATTTTCTCTAACTCGGTGTTCTTTGGCAATTGACATTTCGGTTTTAAATGTGTGTTCATTATAGGTAATTTAGTTCTCAGCCTACGTGACATTAGCAACTGTGCCGGACACGCACCTATGCCTTGTAATGTTGTGTTCCTATAATTCAATAATGCAATGTTTGGGTCTTTGTTATCCAACATGGCTTTCTTGATTAACAACTTAATAGTTTGAACATACCTTTCCACCTGTCCATTACTTTGGGGAAACAATGGACTTGAAAAAATTGGCTGGAAGTCATACTCCTGTGCAAACTGCATGTAATCTGCACTGCTAAATTGTGGTCTGTTGTCAGATACCACCTCTCTGGGAATACCGTACCTGCAGAATACCTCCTTCAATGTGTGTATAATATCTTTACTAGTTGTGGTTTTCAGTTCAACTATCTCAGGAAATTTTGAATAATAATCAATTACTAATATAAAAGTGGTATGTTCAACATAAAATAAATCAATCCCGACTTTGTGATATGGGATACATTTGATGTGATGGTTCACAAGCGGCTCAGAATGTTGTGCGTTTCTGTATTCTTGACAAATTTGACAACAGGAAACCTGATCTTCTATTTGACTACTCATACCTGGCCAAAAAATTGTATCATGTGCCAATTGTTTACATCTGACGATACCTAGATGTGACTCATGTATTTTGTGTAATATTTCTGTTTGTAATGTACGTGGAATAATAATTCGATTGTCTTTCAACAATATGTCATCCTGTATTGTAATGTCATGTCTGTATGTAAAGAATGGCTTCACCTCAGGCTTGAGATTACCATTATGTTTGGGCCAACCATGCTTCGCCAAATATATGACCTGTTGTAGTGTATTATCCTTCTTGACCTCGTGCTGTACACTTGTCACACCATCATTCCCTAATGCAATCTCCGCTACCGAGAAGTCATTGTCGAACAAGTTGCTTGGTGTAGTCATTGTGGTGTGAGCCCTGGACAGCGCATCTGCAAGATACATGAGAGTGCCTTTAATGTGTATTACCCGTATGTCATAGTTTTGTAGCCGCATCCTCATGCATTGCATTCTGGCAGACAGAGTGTGTATAGGTTTATTCATGATAGCTACTAGCGGTTTGTGGTCTGTTTGTACTGTCACTTCTTTGCCAAATATATACTCGTGAAATTTCTTGCACCCGAAACATATCGCCAACAATTCTTTTTCAATGACAGCATAGTTCGATTGTGTCTTATCTAAAGCTTTTGAAGCCATGGCAACTGGTTTATTTTCCTGAAACAATGTAGCACCTAACCCAGATTTAGAAGCATCAACCTGCAATATAATATCTTGCTTGACATCAAAATATTTCAGGACAGGGGCTTTTGTAAGCAATGCTTTAAGTTTGTTAAATGATTCCATCTGTTCACTTTGCCAGTGCCATGCTACATCTTTGGCAAGCACTACACGCAACGGTTTGGCCAACTCAGCCATGTTAGGAATGAACTTACTAATGTAACCCACCATTCCCAAAAACCTCTGTACAGCCTTTTTATCACCAGGTTTTGGCATGTCAACAATTGCTTGTACGCATTCTTTACTGGGCAACAGGCCCTGAGATGTTAATAGGTGACCAACATAACTAACCTGAGTTTGACATATTTTAGATTTCTTGGAGTTTAGCTTTAGATTGAATTTTCTGGCCCTGTCCAAAACTGACTTCAATCTGGTGTTATGTTCCTGAACATTTTTTATATACACCAGTATGTCATCCGTGATTACATTCACCCCATCTAAATCGCCTAGTATATTATTCATTTCTTCAATGAAAATATTTCCAGCAGTTTTAATGCCAAAGGGTAAACGCGTGTACCGATAGCGACCCCAAGGCATATTGAATGTGCACAATTCTGAACTTTCTTTATCTAAATGAATTTGCCAATAGCCGCTATTAGCATCAATGACCGAACAATACTGGGCCCCATGTGTATTGGCAACTACTTCTTCTATGGTACGAGTGGGATATGGGCCCCTCAAGATAGCCTTATTTAGCTTAGTTGGGTCTAAACATATCCTAATTTTACCTGGCTTTCTGACAATAGTTATCGAACTAACCCATGGAGTCGGTTCTGTTTGTTTTACTATCACCTCCAACTCTAACATTCTGTTTAATTCTTTACGTATGTCATCTATGATTGCATGTGGTATTCTTCTAGGGGCATCAACAATAGGGGTAATACTGTTATCAACATGAATATGAGCATTTATTTTTATTTTACCAAGCCATGTGAACACGACCTTGGATCGTGATGAATGTCTCCCCGAGCAGTTGTATACGTTGCCCGGTGTAGGTCACGAGGTGGCAACGTGAGGGAGACATTGTTACGCCGTTTAGTTGATCATAAATGGTCCGAGGAACGATGTTCGCCTCAGTCCCGGTATGCAGCTTAAACTTAACCACAGTATTATTCAATACGATATCGGTGTACCACAGTTCCTCCGTGTTGTTACTTTCGTCAATCAGGGCACCAACAAATAGATCGTGGTCAGTGTCGTCCTCGTTGTACGGTTGCATCCATTCATTTGGTTCGTCATGACGTCCTATGTTTATTTCGTTTACAGTTGAGATCCTATGTTTACTACCACGACACATTTTAATGAAATGGCCAACCTTCCGGCATCCCGAACACTGTTTCTCTCTATCTGGGCCTTGTCCCCTGACGTGCACGTATCCACAATTCGAGCACTTAATCCTGGATCCGTTTGATCTGTACTGTTGTTGTTGTTGTTGTGACGTCCGTCTCCATGGGTGAGCTTGGCACTGTGACGTCACGCCGCTGTCGATTCTGGCCATGAAGTCAACTTGTTCCTCCGATTTGTTATTTACTGCATCACTTACTAAAACATGGTTGTGTTCACTTAACCGACACATTGTTATGCACTTTTCTAACGACAGTTCATCGGTTTGCAATAAACGATTCCGTAGATTGGTGTTTTTTTACGCCGCAGACCAGCCTGTCACATAATAACAAGTCTTCTAATGAACCGTAATTGCAGTGCGAAATGCGGTTTCTTAGTTCTCGAATGTAGGTGTCCATGCTCTCGGCAGACCGATTCAATGAATTAAATTGATAACGCACTACAGTAATGTTTGTTTTTCCCTCACAATAAACTCGAAACGCCTCTATCAATGGTGTTACCTTGTCACGGTTATCTGTGTCGATGTCAAACAATCTGGGTACCTTTTGTGCCCCCGTTCCAGCCACATGAAGGAATACACAACACTGGACTTTTTCAGATTTGGCCGCGACTCCTGTTGCTATGGCGTAAATTTGATATGCATTTATCCATTGTGTCCAGTTTAATGCCAGGTTACCCTCCAAGTTGAGTGGCATCGGGGGTTTTAATCCTGATAATGCCATGACTTGTCAGGTAAGCCACATCTGACACCATGTAAAATACGAGTCGATACGTTGAGTTCCAGTTCAAGACTGATTTTATTAACCGTCTCCATCACCTTAGTTACGTTCTAGTTATAGCTTGTGATCTGCGTGTACCCGGTCGACCTACATATCTCACAATGTGATCGAAACAAGATAAGGAAGTAGCAAGGAGGATGTAAGCCTGAGTCGAATTCGACTTGATTTAATTAATATATTAATTTTGGATCGTTTCAGACCGGTTTTGTTCATTAGTTTAGTCAATAATACGGTTACATTGCCACCATGCCAGTTAGATTGCAGGAGACCAGGGATGCAGGGATGCAGACAGGGCCTCCTTCATGCTGGGACATGGCTGTGGGTGGGTGGCGGCCTGCTGTATAAGCTGCTACAAAGGCAATGGGCGCGCTTAAGACGGCTCGGGCTGGTGTACATGCCTTAGCACCACCAATTACCATTACGGTTCAATCCATGCCGTGCAAATTTTAAGCTATAGAAAGTATGACGTTAGCACCATCGTGCATATACCCCTTTATTACCATCGTGCAAACACGCATAGTATATAACTATGTGGGCCTATGTGGAAACTAGTGACACGAGAGCAATGCGAAAAAAGTGCTTCTCTGATCCCGTTAATTACTTCTTTTCAATACCACTCGACCCGCCCAATGATTTGAAATTAAAGCCAGCCATTCAACAGATTCACAAAGCCCCCTACCATGTTACTATGCCATGCTACCTCCATATATTTCTATACACCTTTCGAGAGAAAGTCGCCATGGCACATACAATGTTTATGTGCTTTCACGACTATATAGGCACCTACGGTCCATGAGTCTGACTTCTTTCCCACCATATCTTAAACTACATGTGCAAAATAAGATCCTCATTTAACCTACTATTGTCTATATTGTTCATACCATCTCATTGTCTCATCCATAAATATTTCATATGCACTATAATTGTTAAGGGCGGACGACCAGCGCCTCGGTGCTGAAAAAAAGATGTTATTCAACTGGAATGAAAATTTGAAAAAAATTGAAAAAAAAAAAGAAGTATCTTAATGAAAGATCACGCTTAGAATGGGTAATTTGAGCTCAGACATAGGCCCCTAACAGGTCGGGATTGGTCTGCCCATCACTATTAGACCCTGCATACCCCATTGCTGTTATTATGGCGCATGACGCCAGGTTCAGGCTGCCTCAGTGCAGGTGGCGTCGTCTGTGGGTCAAACAAACCTGCCCGTTTTTTGTGGAAGGTGGCTGGTAAACGAGCACGTCGATCTCTTCGCGCTCTTCAGTTGTGCACCTGGGTGTCCTGCATACACCTTGCACTGGGTGAATCTGATAGTGCGGGGTGTCATGATGGCACCTAGGTGTCCTTCTGTAGATACCTTGCACTGTGTGAATCTGACAGTGTAGAGTGACATGATGGCACCTCGGGTGTCCTGTAGACACCTTGCACTGTGTGAATCTGACAGTGGGGAGTGATACGGTGGCACCTCGGTGTCCTTCTGTAGACACCTTGCACTGTGTGAATCTGACAGTGCAGAGTGACATGATGGCACCTCGGTGTCCTTCTGTAGACACTTTGCACTGTGTGAATCTGACAGTGCACACTGACATGATGGCACCTCGGTGAACTTCTGTAGACACCTTGCACTGTATGAATCTGACAGTGCGGGGTGGCATGGTGGCACCTCGGTGAACGTCTGTAGACACCTTGCACTGTGTGAATCTGAGAGTGCAGACTGACATGATGGCACCTCGGTGAACTTCTATAGACACCTTGAACTGTATGAATCTAACAGTGCGGGGTGGCATGGTGGCCCTAGGTGAACTTCTGTAGACACCTTGCACTGTGTGAATCTGACATTGTGGGTTGGCATGGTGGCACCGAGATGTCCTTCAGCAGACACCTTACACTGTGTGAATCTGACAGTGCGGGATGGCATGGTGGCACCTCAGTGTCCTGTAGACCCCTTGCACTGTATGCATCTGACAGTGCGGAGTGACACGGTGGCACCTCGGTGTTCTTCTGTAGACACCTTGCACTGTGTGAATCTGACAGTTTGGTGTGGCATGGTGGCACCTCGGTGACCTTCTGTAGACACCTTGCACTGTGTGAATATTACAGTGTGGGTAGGCATGGTGGCACCGAGATGTCCTTATGTAGACACCTATACTACTGACCGGCTGTATCCTATACTACTGACCAGCTGTATCCTATACTACTGACCGGATCTATCCTATACTACTGACCGGCTGTATCCTATACTACTAACCGGCTGTATCCTATACTACTGACCGATTGTATCCTATTCTACTGACCGGCAGTATCCTATGCTACTGACTGGCTGTACCCTCTACTACTGACCGGCTGTATCCTATACTACTAACCGGCTGTATCCCATACTACTGACCAATTGTATCCTATTCTACTGACCGGCAGTATCCTATGCTACTGACTGGCTGTACCCTCTACTACTGACCGGCAGTATCCTATGTTACTGACCGGCTGTATCCTATACTACTGACCGGCAGTACCCTATGCTACTGACCGGTTGTATCCTATGCTACTGACCGGCTGTATCCTATACTACTGACCGGCTGTATCCTATACTACTGACTGGCTGTATCCGATACTACTGACCGGCTGTATCCTATACTACTGTCCGATTGTATCCTATACTACTGACCGTCAGTATCCTATGCTACTGACCGGCTATATCCTATACTACTGACCGGCTGTATCCTATACTACTGACCGGCTGTATCCTATACTACTGACCGGCAGTATCCTATGCTACTGACCGGCTGTATCCTATGCTACTGACCGGCTGTATCCTATACTACTGACCAGCTGTATCCAATACTACTGACTGGCTGTATCCTATACTACTGACCGGCTGTATCCTATACTACTGACCGATTGTATCCTATACTACTGACCGGCAGTATCCTATGCTACTGACCAGCTGTATCCTATACTACTGACCGGCTGTATCCTATACTACTGACCGGCTGTATCCGATACTACTGGCCGGCTGTATCCTATGCTACTGACTGGCTGTATCCTATACTACTGACCGGCTGTATCCTATGCTACTGACTGGCTGTATCCGATACTACTGACCGGCTGTATCCTATACTACTGTCCGATTGTATCCTATACTACTGACCGGCAGTATCCTATGCTACTGACCGGCTATATCCTATACTACTGACCGGCTGTATCCTATACTACTGACCGGCTGTATCCTATGCTACTGACTGGCAGTATCCGATGCTACTGACCGGCTGTATCCTATGCTACTGACCGGCTGTATCCTATACTACTGACCAGCTGTATCCAATACTACTGACTGGCTGTATCCTATACTACTGAACGGCTGTATCCTATACTACTGACTGATTGTATCCTATACTACTGACCGGCAGTATCCTATGCTACTGACTGGCTGTATCCTATACTACTGACCAGCGGTATCCTATACTACTGACTGGCTATATCCTATACTACTGACCGGCTGTATCCTATACTACTGACCGATTGTATCCTATGCTACTGACCGGCAGAATCCTATGCTACTGACTGGCTGTACCCTCTACTACTGACCGGCAGTATCCTATGTTACTTACCGGCTGTATCCTATACTACTGTCCGGCAGTACCCTATGCTACTGACCGGCTGTATCCTATGCTGCTGACCGGCTGTATCCTATACTACTGACCGGCTGTATCCTATACTACTGACTGGCTGTATCTGATACTACTGACCGGCTGTATCCTATACTACTGTCCGATTGTATCCTATACTACTGACCGGCAGTATCCTATGCTACTGACCGGCTATATCCTATACTACTGACCGGCTGTATCCTATGCTACTGACCGGCTGTATCCTATACTACTGACCGGCAGTATCCTATGCTACTGACCGGCTGTATCCTATGCTACTGACCGGCTGTATCCTATACTACTGACCAGCTGTATCCTATGCTACTGACTGGCTGTATACTATACTACTGACCGGCTGTATCCTATACTACTGACCGATTGTATCCTATACTACTGACCGGCAGTATCCTATGCTACTGACCGGCTGTATCCTATACTACTGACCAGCTGTATCCTATACTACTGACCGGCTATATCCTATACTACTGACCGGCTGTATCCTATGCTACTGACCGGCTGTATCCTATACTACTGACCGGCTGTATCCTATTCTACTGACCGGCTGTATCCTATACTACTGACCTGCTGTCTCCTATACTACTGACCGGCTGCTAGCTGTGAGTGAATCATCAAAGGCAATCTCAAGATGACATCGACTGAATGGGCAGCGCCAAGCCCCACTAAAGTTGGGAGCTCTTCCTCTTGAAGGCACTCACTTCCTCCGCGTGTAACCTAACACCGTGATACACTTTACTATCAGTACCTCGCCCTAAAATCCTGCAATCTGTCCCACAATAAAACCACCAAAGGTTGGTGAAACCACACAACGGTTGTTCCGTATATATTATAAAGATGTTGATGGACTCTATTAATGAAGTAGACGTGCATATTGTGTCGGTTTCCCTCAGACGTCGCCTCGCCGCACTCATTTCGGGTACGTGCACGGTGAGCTGCTCGCGGGACGCCGGTCAGGGAGGGCCGGCTTAACGGGCGTGCACACCCCGCCTCTCTGTCATCAGCTAAAGGGCCGCCCTACAAACACCAAGACGAGCATCAATCAAATCAGGCTTAATTCACTTAAGCGCGCAGACAGTAAAGCTTGCTGCATCTTATTGATTAGATTGTCATTAACTTCCGCAAATGCAATACTAAAACGCGTAAACCTAGAGCACAGAGCCTTCTCTGAGTCTGGACCTTGTCAGCGGCCCGGCCCGTCTTACTAAGACACTCAGGATACTATGTGCTTTGGTGGAGATCAGTTATTGTTATGCTGGGCCGTATTAAGAAGACTTTTCACAATTCACGAATCTATTATGAATATGATCAAAGTATACTGTTTACTTGGTCAATGAAGAGGTTTGTTTGGTGAACTCTGTCACCGAACTACAAGTTTGTTCATTACCTGGTGATATCAGTTTGATGGCATTGTGATCTCACTTATCAGCTTAGTAACACACGTTCCTTGCATGTTTTATAAATAATTCGGCGACAATATACTGAACCCTATTAATGTTATATGAACAAACTACATATGCCCAATGGTTCTACCGAACAATCCTCCATAATTCTAAAACTTAAGTTAATAAGAAATGAAATGAAAAATTATCGAAATTCATCATATATTTTAAAAACTCTATGCAACACTGTAGTTTGAGAGTTTATGGGGACAATGTTTTAAACCATGTAACTGCTGTCATCAATCTAGAGCAGCTTCACTTCATGTTCTGCCCATAGATTTTCGTTGATCACGTGACAACCCAGCCATGATTACCTGCTTGAACGGCGCTCTTATAAAGACGTTCCCCTTTCTAAGAGCCATTCAGTAAATTCCAAAATCTTTACACATTGCAGAAATCTCTTAAATTGGGTTACTGAAACAATGTGCAAGGCTACCACACCTTGCACGACAATCTGACTTTCACTCTGTTGATCGCCGATCTCGATTGTATGTTACTGGATCGAACTGAGTGAAGGGATACAAGATTTGAGATTTTGAAAATTAACCAACACACACATAAATTAGCAGTGGTTGAGAGCTCTTTCTTTTTAACTTAAAAAAAAAACCCCACCAAAAGACAAAACCCAACAAGTCTGTCTACTTGGTCAACCACTACCAAAGTTTTACAGCGGCAACACTGCCGATTGTGGTGAGCACTGTGTAGTGTCAGTCGGGCATTATATGCATAGTTCTAGTCACGCTTCTAATTCATTGCACATTGGGGAGTCAACCGCTCGATAACCACGAACCCCGGGTAGTGTGAGGCAGCCGGTGAAGCCGTACCACCATGGCATGTTTCCCTATTGGCTCTGACATTTTGATAACTGATCTAAAACAACTTTTAGACTAGATCCGAACATGCAAAACCGCATAATTTGAAATCCAGATAAAAGAAGCAATACATTATCTGTTGCGATCACCGTGAAAGTGTTTCTATGAACAATCGATTTATTGTAATAAATAAAATTGACACACATGCTAAGAACTCATTTAATAGATAATAACGGAGTTCAAAATCAGATATAAAATAGGAAAGGTACTTGTGTTCTGGGGAATTCACATATTGAATACGGTACTATAGTTACGTAATATATATGGAGGAACACCGACGTCCCCAGTACGTAGTGTTTCCTGCCACGTGGATGAGGATGTATGTGTGCAAACACTGATAAATGACCACGCTGTTCAGAATGGATTAGTTTCCGTTAGCCAATCCCCACATGCCCATTCCCCACGTCCCTTCTACGGAGGGCACTCCGGTGATGCGGATTCCGAGGGACACCAGTTTGCCAGGGACACTTCCATTCAAATGCACTGTTAACGGCCGTGACCAAATCTTTATACAGAAGAAGTCAAATATCTCTCAAATTACACCATCTAGAAACAAATCGCTTGGAACACATATAGAAAACATCTTTACCATAAAGAGTATATTAAATTTATACGGTTAGGGTTCTTGATTTCTATTAATTTTGAATAAAACTAACGTTTTGCACTGCGTGTACGGTCAAACTCAAGGCATTGTCAATGGTCGTGAGCAATGTTCATACAGAAAATACAGAAGAAGTCAAATATCTCTCAAATTACACCATCTAGAAACAAATCGTTTGGTACACATATAGAAAACATCTTTACCAAAAACATTATATTAAATTTATAAGGGTAGTGACGATGCTGTTCGATTTTGATGCATGTGCAGAAGCGATGTGTCCCTCGCAAACTGGTGTCCCTGGGAAACCGCAACACCGCCATCTTGCTTGTAGGACACCTTGCGCTTTTAAACTCTTCTGGTATTAATGTAAACGCACAACGAAACACTGACACGGCTTCGGCACTTAATCACTCTACGCAGTTCTAGATCAGTATACAGTGATTAGAACGAGAGCAGCACAACACTACTATTTTTTATCAAATTAAAAGAAGTGTTGAATTGCTTAGTACCAGGAGCCTTTGCAGTGAAAGCAGCGTTCACGGTGCTGCAGGCGGAGCTAATATTACTCCACCCCAATTAGTCAGAGCAGGCCGAGACAAAGGCTCCCAGCTGGGCCCGCAGTGCTCGGCGTGGGCGGAATATAAGATGACACTTACATTTTTACGGTGTTTTGAATATTTTATATACACGCACAAGAAGTAGCAGGCATGATAATTAACAACAACAAAAAGGCCACTTGGGTACGTATTGAGTGACCATCAACATGGAAACAAGAGCAGGTTAATTAATGGGCAGAACATGAAGTGAAGCCGCCTCCTTGTTAGTCTACGTGGCTGAGGTTTCCGTGGCGCGGTGCACCTTGGAGTCGGCTGTTGCTGCCGGGAGGCAATTACGGGGTCAGTTCCACCAAGACCCGCTAACGCCAGCCACCAACTCATGTCCGACATCCCCGCTTCTTACACGCGTATTCTCTGAGGGTCTTTTATTAACAGGCGGCCTGACCAATTCCACCCCAAGATATAATTGGGTGAGCACTGGTGAGTGGTGTGACACCGTGAGTGGCTACGGACTTTAAATGTACATAATGCAGACGACAGTGGCTGTGTTGGGGTCTTGCTTGAAATGGCAGTTGGGCAGATTTGGTGGGCGATGTGGCGAGGACTTTGTATCTAGTAAGTGGTGGCACATTGCTAAGGCCCACTACTGAGGTACGACTGAGACTCACTGCTTTGTAATTCCGCGTACGACATCCCAGATGCTGGATGCCAGGTCACGGCGGGTCCTGCACCTATAGTTAACTCCCAGAGGAAGGGTGTGCTCAGCATTGATATATCCGATTATGGAGGAGGGTGCGATTCTGACCATCAGGAGGGGTTCCACCCTCCGTACGTCCTCCTTACACCGCCTTCACACGTGCTTGATATCCGCCTGGTACCCCCTGACACCAACCTCACACCTGCCTGATACCAGCCTGACATCCTCCTCATACCAGCCTGATACCAGCTTGGCATGAACCTGATACGAGCTTGACACCAGCCTGGTACCAGCCTGACACCAGACTGATACCAGTCAGACAACAGCGTAAAACAGTCTGCCACCAACCTGGCACCCACCGGACACCAACTCCACACCAGCCTGACACCAGCCTGACACTGGTCTCACATCAGCCTGACACCAGCCTAAACCAGCCTGATACTGGCCTGGCACCAGTGTTGTACCAGCCTGACACCAGCCTGACTACAACCTAGCAACCTGGACCCGGTTTCTCACCAGCCTCATTTTCGCATCACACCAGCCACGTACCAGCCACACAACAGCCACCCACCAGGCTAACACCAGTCTAACATCAGCATCACACCAGCCACACAGCTGCCTCACACCAGCTTCACACCAGCCTCACACCACCCACACACCAACCTCACACCACCCACACACCAGCCAAACACCACCCACACACCACCCACACACCAGCTACACACCAGCCACACACCACCCACACACCAGCAACACACCTGCCTCACACCAGCCACACCCCACCCACACACCACCAACACACCAGCCACAAACCAGCCACACACCAGCTACACACCAGCTACACACCACCCACACACCAGCCACACACCATCCACACACCAGCCTCACACCACCCACACACCAGCCTCACACCACCCAAACACCAACCACATACCAGCCACACACCACCCACACACCACCCACACACCAGCCGCACATCAGCCTCACACCAGCCACACATCACCAACACATCACCCACACACTTTCCACCCACCACCCACACACCACCCACACACCAACCACACCCAAGCCTCATCAGCCTCACGCCTCATAAACGTTCAAAGTAGTCCAACACCAGCCTGACCACAGCCTGACCCCAACCTCACAACTGCCTCACACAGGCCTAACACCTGTCTAACACCGGTGTGACATCAGCCTGACTCGAGCCTGACACGAGGCTGGGACGAGCCTGACACCTGCTGACAATTGATGCTTTGATTTCAAATGCACTGATTTATGTCACCCACACACCAGCCGCACATCAGCCTCACACCACCCACACACCACCCACACACCACCCACACACTTTCCACCCACCACCCACACACCACCCACACACCAACCACACCCAAGCCTCATCAGCCTCACGCCTCATAAACGTTCAAAGTAGTCCAACACCAGCCTGACCACAGCCTGAACCCAACCTCACAACTGCCTCACACAGGCCTAACACCTGTCTAACACCGGTGTGGCATCAGCCTGACTCGAGCCTGACACGAGGCTGGGACGAGCCTGACACCTCTCTGACAATTGATGCTTTGATTTCAAATGCACTGATTTATGTCAACGCTTTGGAATTCCTTAGCACTAGCAACAGTGGGCCTTAATTATTTTTGCCTTTGAAGCATATATATAGAGAGTATAATGTATTATACGTATATAAAAGGGGCGGAGCTCTCTCATAATATTATCACTATTATTCCTCTGTATTCGACTAATGTTATTCTCCAATCGCTGACTTGCCCGCTTTTGCCCCGGTCCTGGCCTACCCCAGCGCCACCACCTGTGGGTTCCTGGCACTACTTGCCCGGGCAGTCAGTCTCTCTCCTGCTTCTGAAATGGGATGGGCGACACACCTGTAACTAGGTCAGGTATGGCTACGCGCAGCAGCACAGCACCGTCTAAAAATGCGAGATCGGGAGGTGATGTCGACGACTTTGATTCAACCGCCTCCAACTTCGCCGAGTTGTCGCTGGAGGAGCGTGAGTCGACTGCACGCGCAGCTATCGACAAACTCAAGGCAGAGATGAGAGTTACGGCTCTGGAGGACGAACTGGACGATCTCAGAGCAGAACGAGACAGACGACGAAACAGACGCCGGACGACCGTGAGGGACGACCAACACGATTTTCAAACTGGAACGAACCGGGACGACGCGGACGACCGACTTCATCCACAGGAGGATCGACGGACGACGGACGCAGCGCCTAAGCAGCCGAGTTGGACACTAGGCACCGACCACGTCGACTCTAAACGCGGTCGATCGCGTCGACACTCACGTGGGTCGAGTAGGAGAAGGAGGCGTGATTCTAGGTCGAGTAGTGACGGGAGTTCTTCACGAAGGCGGCGCAGTAAGTGGTCATTGAGAAAATATGGGATGGGCAAGGAAGTCAGGAAGATGAACCCCCATGAACTTGTTAAGGCTTCATGCGACTGGTGCCTGGACATTACGTCACTCTCAATATCGGACTACAGATCGTTCATCCAACACATTGGCTTCATCTCAACTCGGGCGCGTGAAGACCACTACAGGGACATTGCCCATGTTGACCACGTGCTTGCCATTCGCAAGCTCGGGGAGAGCATCGGGTTCAAGGCATTCTCTAAAGCTCACCAGGATGAGAGTATAGAACACTACGGCCCCCACAATATGAAGATTAAGAGGCAGGGCTCTAACACATATAGCGCTCGGAAAAGATCACCGGGCAACAACTCTAAGAAGGCTTGTTACGCCTGGAATGGCGATTCGGGCTGCCTTAAAGCGGACGATGAGTGCCGCTTCGCTCACGCTTGCTCAAGATGTGGCTCTAAGTCACACAAACGGACTAAGTGCAAAAATTGACGTGCTCGAACATTCAACATGTCTAGGCACAATGTTGAATTCTCATATAGCTCCGATCATCCGATTGAATCTAGGACTGTCACCCCTAACCGAACTGAACATCCCAACTCCTCTGATAATGATTGCATGCCATGTCTTGATCTTTCAGCGGGGTTCGAGATCGGGGATGGTGCGGGGGGGTGGATGTCAGTATTATTCATGATAAGGCTAAGGTCTTGCTGTGGGAGCAGCCTGAGGGCGCCAGCAAGGCGGATCGTCTATTTGTAGAGCATACCGCATCGGGCGGCCTGCTGGTATACGTTAGCGAAGCCGAGGGGGCGCCACCCAAGAGTTTTCAGGTAGATCGCAGCTGTGTTGATGGGAGCTGCACATGTAGCCACTTGATCGCTGGTAAACCGAGCCAATTAAAACCTTGCAGGTGGTTCGCTGAAATATGTCTTCGGGGCGATTGGGACCCAGATTGGGTGTATCTGATGATAGGGGTCACTTTTGGGTTTAGGGTGATTAACCCAGGTGTGCAGGTCTCCTATATTCCAGACAAGCCCAGGAGGAAGGCTAAGTGGGAGCGTGATATAATTAATAAGAAATTCCTCGAGGAGGAACGTGACGGCTTAATTTCTAGGGTAGATGCCCCCCCTCTCTGCACGCACGAGGCCTTCGTCGTCCCTAAGGACGATGGCGGAGGTCGTGTTGTTATCGACTGCAGTATGCCTTCGCACGAATCCGTGAACAACTTCACTGATGAAGTCCGGACCAAATTTTCTTATAAAGGCCTCGATGATGTAACGGAGATGCTCGAGAGGGGTGACTATATGGGGACGATAGACATAAAGGACGCCTATCGTGCAGTCCCTATCCACCCTGATGACCGCCAGCGTCAAGGCCTTCGCCATGGCGATGATAACCTCGATTACTTTCTTGATAATCGTTTGAGTATGGGCCTTTCATCGAGTCCCTTTATATTTTCCAAGATATCGGACTTCATCGTGAGATGCGGTGTTCGCGAAGGCTTGGCCAGAGTCGTAAACTATCTTGATGACTTCTGTCTGGTCGGTGGGACACGTTCGGAGGTCCAGGGCGCCCAGAGAACCCTCATCCATATCTTGAGAAGACTCGGGTTTTTTGTTAACTTCAAGAAGGTCAGCAGTGTCGAGACCAAGGTTAGGTTCCTTGGTATATTCGTAGACTCTGTACGCCTCGAACTTAGCCTTCCTCCCGATAAATTAGAGAAGACATTGGAGATCCTCCGCAAACTGCGCGGGCGCAGGAAGGCCAGTAGAAGGGAGCTGGAGCAGGTTGGGGGGTTGCTCGCTCACTGTGCCAAGGTCGTCCGGGGCGGGCGGACCTTCTCTAGGCGGATCTATGATCTCATGTCTAAACTTAAGCAGCCTTTCCATAGAATTAGGCTAGGCACCGGAGTTAGGGAAGACCTCGACTGGTGGCTGAATTTTGCAAGTAGCTTTAATGGGAAAGCCAAGATTCTTGGTAAGTTTGCCCCAGTCATATCCTGTTACAGTGATTCTTCCAAGTGGGGCTTCGGTGCCCTGCATGGCAGCGACTGGACTGTCGGCGCTTACACAGACTCAGCTGAAGACATCCTTGACAGTTACGTCGGTCATCACCACTTCCGTCCTCCGGAGGATGTCTGGACCGCCCACATCAACGTGCAGGAGATGTGGGCGGTCTACGCATCCTGCGACCGTTGGAGCGCGGGCTGGGGCGATACCGCTGTCATCTTCGTCACCGATAGCTCTGTCGTGCAGGCAGCCCTTAATACTGGCAGGTCTAGGAGTGCCGAAATCATGCACTTCTTGCGCAGAATATTCTGGTTCTCGGTTGAATACAATTTTACCTTTACTTCTGTTTATATACGTAGTGCTGTTAACGTAGTATGTGATGCCTTAAGTAGACTGTGTGACAAGGATAGTGCCGCTAGAATCAGGAGTGTCGATGGTGCCAGAATGCTCTGTTGCAGCGACACCTTTGACCGATCGCTCGTCTCTTTCAGTGAGGGCAGCCCTGAGAGCCGAGCAGCAGCAGTACCAGCATCAGGCATACGCTCAGAACTCAACAATAGCGAGGGCCACGCAGATCAAGAAATATTTAAGATATGCTGAGCTTTTCCATTCTTCAAGGTCTCCCATACCATGCTCCGAGGAGCAGGTGGCCCTATATGCCGCCTGGTTGGCGAGGGACCTCAAGTATGTATCTGTCATCAACTACCTTAGTGGCCTAAATTTTTTCCTCAAGCAAAACGGCGGAAGGCCGATAGACTATACAAACTTTGTTCTTTCTTCCACGCTCAAGGGTATTCGTAGAGCTAAGTCTGATATACCTAGGCGTGCTATGCCTCTCCTTCCCCATATGCTTCGCAAAATCTTCGCCTTGTTAACCAATAACCCCGGCCACGTCGCCTGGCGCGCAGCAGTCCTCTGTTCATTCCGAGGGCTGTTGCGTAAGTCCCAGGTCACCTTGTCCGATGCCTCCTTATTGAGATCGGACTTCCAGTTTTATGACTGGGGCCTGATTTTGACTGTTCGTCGCTCCAAGACCATTCAGTTTAACGAGAGGGTCCTCGAGATCCCGATAGCTAGGTGTGTCGATACTGACATGTGTGCTGTTTATTGGACTGAGCGGCATTTCAGCCAGATTGCCGCTAAACCATCTCAGGTAGCCTTCCGCATTCCATGCGGCGGCGGGAGTTCCGCCCCTTTTCCTTACTCGGTCTATCAGGAGACTCTAAAGATATTTTCGGCCAGGGCCGGGCTCGATTCCGCCACCCTCTCTTCCCACTCACTCAGGAGGGGGGTTGCACCTTCCTGTCCATGTGTGGAGCCACCATAGAGGAGCTTAAGGTCCGGGGCGACTGGGCGTCCGAAACTGTCTACTCATATCTCAAGACACCGCTCGGCACAAGGATTGTGAACGACATGAGGGTTGGGGTGGCGCTATGCTCGAATCAGGCTGGCGTTGGGTTGGGGGGAGACGCTTAGGCGTCTCCTTGGCCTATATTTTGCTGCCCTGACGCAAATAAAGTCGCCTACCCATCACCGCCTCTTGTCTCTCTCTTGCCGTAGCCCAACTTTATAGAGAGTATAATGTATTATACGTATATAAAAGGGGCGGAGCTCTCTCATAATATTATCACTATTATTCCTCTGTATTCGACTAATGTTATTCTCCAATCGCTGACTTGCCCGCTTTTGCCCCGGTCCTGGCCTACCCCAGCGCCACCACCTGTGGGTTCCTGGCACTACTTGCCCGGGCAGTCAGTCTCTCTCCTGCTTCTGAAATTTTTATTTTTATTTTTTACCGGTAGCCTATATTTTGCTGCCCTGACGCAAATAAAGTCGCCTACCCATCACCGCCTCTTGTCTCTCTCTTGCCGTAGCCCAACTTTATATTATGTATTATATATTATATAATATATATGATGTTATCCCATTCCATTTTAAGAGTGAACATTTTAAGGGGGAACGCGGAAATTTCGATTCCTCGAAGTGATGTCGGGTGGTGTGAGTTGGGTTCAAGAGTTACAGGGAAATCAGGAGCGGAGTAAATGAGCACGGTGATTAGTTTGGGGAAAGGTGCTAACAACTGACAACGGTGGCCCTGTACTTGGAGCACCACAATTCAGATCTCTCCCCGCACTCCAAATAACTAGTAATTTAACATTTCCTTCAGATCTCAGCCCGCTTCCAATATATTGTAATAATTTGGTTTCGTATTAAAAGCGAAGACAATGGCCACGTGGTGATGCAAGACAACATGCATCCTGGAAACCCGCTCTTTCTGAATGTCTGCTTCTTTGTTGTCAATATAGGCTACACACTGACAATGAAAGTTACCCACACGGGCTCCACTAACACAATTAAAAATAACACCATTGATTAGACCATCATCATTTGCTATCCGGTCCGCACTTCGTCCACACCTCTCTCTATCTCCTCCATCGCTGGTGTTGCTCCTCCTTGATATGTCTGAAAAGAGTTCCTGGAGGGGGAGCCCGCCAGCATTTCATTTTCTACTCTTACTCTGTCCGTGTCTTTGCCTCACTGAATGGTCACCATAGAGCAAATAGACATGGCCCTTGACTCAAATCTCCTCATTTCTCATTCCTAGACTCTACCCTTTTTTCCCCCTCCCAGGCATACTTCTCCCCCTGACCAGGGGAGTTGTGTGCTTGGGTGGGGCCCTTTACCTTTACATTTCTCTCGCTTTGTTCTCGTTGCTGGAACCACTGCTGGACCCATCTTTATCCACCCTTCCTCGGAAACCCTTGCTGCTGTCTGCTGGATACAAGTGCTGTGCTACAGCTGGACCGGAGTGATTCTGGACCGCCCCAAAGACTCGTCGTTTAATCGTTGTAAAGACATCCCCCAGCTTCTACAACCATCCCACCAGAAGATTATTCTTCAACCAAAGATTGGGTCAATTTATTGGAGCCTCTCTATAATGTTGCAGTTCTGCAACTGGTAGCCGTCATAAGGTTACAAACAACTCAGAAGTGAGTCAACTAGACCATCATCTCCGATTCGTTGCCTAGCGAGAGCAATTAACAGCGGCATTACAAGAAACTAAATTAACAAGCGAGGGAAGAAACGGCCCGAGACCAGAGATGCCACCCACCAGCTCGGCCCTCACATCTCCGCAGACCCTACCCACCACCCGGAAGCCGCCTGCTCCCGGCCGGAAGTATGCCGCCCCGCTTCCCCTGGTGGCCACACCCACCGGGCCGCCCTCCCCCGCCACCCCCAACACGCCCCCCCCGCCCCCCCCCCCCCCCCCCCCCCCCCCCGCAGCCTCCCCCGCCACTGAGGCAACCTCACCCCTGTACCCACAAACCGCCCTCTCATCTTCCCCCGCCACACCGCCACCAGCCCTGAACCGGATACCGCCTGCCCGCGACCGGAAGCGCGTCGGAGCGACCACGCCCTGAGGACCACCCCTCGCAGGGCCCAAGCCGCCTCCAACGGCCCCACACACACGCCACCACTTAAGAACACAGCCGCGGACCATCATCCCGGCTCTCTTATCTCCAATGACCCGTCCAACGACCCTCGGACCCTCACCGCCCTCCTCAGGGGCACTCTCCGCACCCGAGGCGTGCCCGCCTCCGAGACTTTCACCCTCCGCAGCCTCTGGCACGGCGCCGCCCAGGCATGCCATAGGGTGGGCTTCCCCCCACGGACATCATGGCCCAAGGGACTTGGACCTCTGAAGCGGTGCACGCCTACGTCCCTTGCCTCGCCCCCTCGGCCGCCCCTCGAGCCATCTCTTCCATTTTGGTGGAGGGCTCCTCGGCGCAACCTCCAGACTCTCTTACCTCCTAGGGTCCCTCTGAGCTCATTAGATTTAACCTTTATCCTGTATATATATCTTTTATTATTACCTGCATTATCCTGTTATCCTGCATTTAACCTGTACCATCCTGTATATATGAACACCCAATGAATGTGCTTTTCTCCACCCTTGCCTCCTCTTCCTTCCTTGTCGTGCATCATGGCGACGTTAGGGGCGCGTCGAGATACGTTGAAAGCACTGGAATAAAGTTATGTGAACGCTAGCACACGGCATGCGCATGTGAGGCTCGTTGCGCCAAATTGTTGCTTTGTTTTACATCCTAGCTACATCTAAGGTCAAATCCGGATGGTGCGCCAAACCTTTTTTTTTGTTTTTGCAAAACGTCGGCCGCACGCAACCAATACGTTGCGCTGACGCCGAAAAGTTTGACGTTTCTGGACGATTAAAGTGATTTTGCGCATTGCCGGCGCGCCGGCGAGAAGCGTCGTAATGTGACAGGGGTATAATAGCCCTGTCACACTACGACGTATCTCGCCGGCGTGCCGCCAACACGCAAAATCACTTTTAATCATCGAGAAATGTCAAACTTTCCGGCGTCAGCGCAACGTATTGGTAGAGTGCGGTCGGCGTTGTGAGAAAAAAAACAAAAAAGTTTGGCGCGCCATCCTGATATGACCTTAGATGTTGCTAGGATGTAAAACAACAAAGCAACAGTTTGCCGCAACATGTGGGAACGACCCTCACACGCGCACGGCATATGCCTAGCGTTTGCATAACGTTATTCCAGCGATGTGGACGTGCTTCTGACGTCGCCATAATATTTGTACCAGTGTGTTGTCACGCGTTGTCGCACATCGAAAGTTTTGTACAAGCACAAAACTTTGCTGATACCCTGACGTGCGTCGCCGACCGTCACAGTCCATCGACGATTACCAACGCGTGCCTAATGCGCGCGTAACGCTTCCAGCCGTCTCCCGACGTTTCGCCAAAAAGTGACACATGTCGACGCGAGTTGGCGAGACACGTCATAATGTGACAGCACCATTAGCTTGAGCAGCGAATTCACACTATTCATGCGTGACCTAATTCGGCATCAGAACGAGGCTGAGTATGCGTCGGATATTGGAAATTGCCATAAGACGCTGCTGTGTGCCGATGTGTATGAACTACTACAGAAATTAAAGGAGTAAAATTTGAAGATATTCACTTTTGAAACTATCATATTCATTTTTGCATACCTTTTTTCTATTTATTGGTCAATTTTCATGAAGATTGAGTGATGATCAGATGCATTTCAGTAGGCAATGTCAACCAAGTCGCTCACCTTGGCTACCAATCTTTTCTTAAATTCAAAATTGCATAACTTTCTTAATATATATTTATATTAAAAAAATATATTTTAACCCTTTTAAAGCTTTTATCAATTTGTAATTACTAAAGGGGCTGTCACATTAGGTTTTTTTGTGGGAGCGTATGGCGGCGTAAGCGCGTTACGTCATATACGTCGGCATACGCCGTATACGCTACTCATACGCTACGCATACGCTACTCATACGCTACTCATACGCCGCCAGATGCCGCCAGATGCCGGCGTATGTGAAGCGTATGAGGCATACGCCTCCATACGCTTTCATAAATCCGTCCGTCCAAATTTTTTTGTGCATGCTCAAAAAAACTCGACCTATGAGGGCGTATGGCCCATACTGTCAAAAAATGTCACAGCACGCTCCTCATACGCTCCTCATACGCTCCTCGTACGCTCCTCATAGGTTCCACATACGCTCAAAACCACCCGAAAGGTCACAAAATGTCATCATAGGCCGGCACGCGCAGGACCTACGTAGGTTTTCAATACGCTCCCGCCATACACCGTAATGTGACAGGGCCTTTAGACTAGTTGTTTAACTGTGTTGCAAACATAACTGACAGTGCTGCATTACATGATACCACCATAACTATGCAGACTTGAACTTGAAATTGACAGTCACATTGTAGTTAAAGAATGGGAAAATCACTATGCAAGAGTCACCCAATCTTCGTGAAAATTGGTCAATAGATAGAAAACAGGTATGCAAAGATGAATATGGTAGTTTAAAAAATGAATACCCTCAAATTTGAGTGATTTCGAGAGGTATTGGTCGACGAAAAAGTATTCACATTACTTTTCATACAGCGGCGCCTCGCCTCGGTCTGGAATAAATAGTGTGAATAGGGCAAATACCTATTAGTCCAACTGTACTTTGTTCTAAGCCTGCAACAGTTCTACACACACATCTTGCTGAACCTTTTCACTGACGGCAAGGTGAATGAGGTGGACGGCCGTGTGCTCGTGGCTGGTCCATCGGTGTGGGAGACCAGGCCGTTGATCGAGGTGGAGCAGCCGAGGCGACTCGCTCGACCGGAAATCCGGTCTGAAACCAGGTCTTATGTCATTAAATCGGGGCAGGTAAAGTTTGTTCTGAATGCCACTTTACAAAATAAACGAAGAGATGAGAAGGCAGACATTAATGGTGGGACCGTTCTTCCACAGGCATCATTGCGCGGGTACAAAGTGGTGAAAGCAACTTGGAGAATACTCTCAGGGTGAACCAGACATCTATCATACATTTCAAGTAACAGATTGATGCAATTAGGATGTGTGCCTGTTTTATATGGTGACGAGGATGGCTCTTAATAACTATCGTAATACTGACTCTTAGATGACAGATGGAATAGCACCAAAACCGATAGCATTTTGCAGGCTTATTCAGCCACTTCAAGGCAATTTCCTCCTCCGATTTTGAAATAACCAAAGCTGACTTTCAAACGACACTTAATCCGGGTCTGCCGACTGATTTAATGACTTTTGCTCAGTTGTTTGAATTTGTTTGAGGTTTTAGTTTCTAGGGCAGTGTTGGCAGCTTTCTCCTGCCACGAGTAAAGAAGCACCGTGAAGTCTTTTGATTGCTGACAAGACACCGAGTTTCCGGCATGAGTCGAATTCCGAGTGACCGGAGGCGGCCGTCTTAGCGGGACTGGGACGTGTGGTGTATGGACCCTGAACCTAATGGGGCAGTCACACTATGACGTGTTGGCCCGGCGTTGGACAACGCGTGGCAACGTGTTTTTTTTTTTGGCGAAACGTCGGGACACGTCGGGACGCGTTACAAACGCGTTACAAATGCGTTGCCGGCGCGTCGGTACACGTCGGTACACTATGATTGACAGGTCGCTTTGATACAACGCGTCGGCGCGCGTCGCCCAGCGCCGAAAGTTTTGTGCTTGCACAAAACTTTCGGCGCTGGCCGACGCGCGCCGACATGTTACGGGCGCGTTAGCAGGACGTCGACACGCATTACCAGCGCCGATAACACGGCGATAAGACGTGGATAACACGCGTCCAACCCGCCAACGGCGTATGACGCGCCGGCGACATGCCGATAACACGCCGATAACACGTCGACAAGATGCTAATCAACCGTGGGAACACGGCGCAACTTTTTAGAAATTGGGTCAAGCGGCGGGGGTTTCTTTCTTTTCCACCCGCGCAACATGCTGGCGGCACGCCAATAACACGCCAGCAACGCGCCGAAAAGTTTGACGTTTCTCGACGCGTTGAATATATTTAAGCGCGTTGGCGGCACGCCGGAATACACGTCGTAGTGTGACTGCTCCATAAGGGCAGCCGCCAACATCGGGCTGTTTACAGCCTCCTTATGGCTATAGGCAAATAACTGCATGCAAGAAAAGGCGCTGGGGGGACCTATTTATATATACATATATGTAAGAAGGAAGGCTAGGAGTCATGTATAGCAATTTAGCGTAAGGGCGACATCATTTATTTACACAGCAATGATATAGCTTAGATCATCAGCCTGGCAGGCAAGATCCTGGATGTACCAATCATCCATAACTTTCAATAACCAATGTGATACACCAGAACACATAGCAATTAAATCATACAGTAATCATATCAATCATAAATGATATCTGGCTGGGCCACTGCCCTACCGAAAAGGAAAAAAAACAAAAAACACGATGTTGATCGGGGTGCGGTTGACAAGCAAGTGTCGAGTCCTGTGCACCTCTGGCCTGGATGTGCGTGCGCCGACAGTGGCGCCGCGAGTCCCCTGGCGTCGAACCCAGGAACCACAATGGTGGTTGTTTATCAAAGAAGTAGTATAGCCGGATTCCTTCTAGTTACACCTGCATACAGAGGGTCTGTATACGCGCTGTAAGAAGGAAGGCTAGGAGTCATGTATAGCAATTTAGCGTAAGGGCGACATCATTTATTTACACAGCAATGATATAGCTTAGATCATCAGCCTGGCAGGCAAGATCCTGGATGAACCAATCATCCATAACTTTCAATAACCAATGTGATACACCAGAACACATAGCAATTAAATCATACAGTAATCATATCAATCATAAATGATATCTGGCTGGGCCACTGCCAAGGGCCACCGCCCGAACCCAGCCAAGTGGAAGAGAAAAAAGGAAGAGAGAGAAAAAAAAAAAACAATATATATATATATATATAATCAAGAAAGAACATTCTTAAGTATTAACTGTCTAATTACAAACATATATCAATTGAGGCAGCTGCTCGAATATCATTAAGTATCCGATCTGAAATCGGTAAGGTGATGTATTTATACACACAATCTGACTTCCAATCACCTCGGGCTCTAATCTCCTCTATAGACGCACCTTCCATATGTAGAAAGGTGCACCCACCCCTTCTCAGTGAATGGCAAGAGTAATCATCCGGGTTAAGCCCTGTTCGCACACACAAATACTTAATCGTTGATTGAAGCACTGCATAAGTCAATGGCTTATAGCCGTGAGCAGACTGAACCTGAAATGCTAACGCGTCCTTGGACATAGGTACCTGCTTAAAATGTAGTTTCGTCCAATAGACCGCACATAATGATTTATTTTTTAACTCCGCTACCGGAATAAGTAATTTACGTTCACAAAATTGAATCGTTTTTGATCTCCTGACGGAAATAATCATTCCCCAGGAAAAAAAATTCAAAATCGCACCTTCTCAAGGTTGAATCCGACTGAGTCAACTGACACTTGCGTAACAGTCCCCTGAAACCTGTCAGTATAGCAGCTCTAGTCGCAACATGTCCATAGGAATCTGTTAACCAATCAAACATATTCAATAAATCCCTAGGTAATAGAGGCTTTGCAGCCTTAACCTCGCACCCAAGAATCCGCTTCACACCCCCAAGGGTAGTTTTTTACGGTATGATCTGTATAATCAATAGGACTTGCATTTTGAGATTTCAAGAAAAAATTTAAAGCAGAGAGATAATTAGTTATAGAGCTGTATTTCAAACTATGTGAAAGCCACGTTATATATATTGCTACCTGGTTGGACGGACACGGCAACGGCACCAATAGACCTTGGAATTGGTCAATGAATGTAAAGTACTTCCTTATTTGCATTGAACGCGTTAGCGCGACTATTGGGTGCATAATACTGCATTGCAATTGCCTTCGCCTCCTTCTGCAGCGTTGCCAGACCTACAAATGCAACTTGAACAAATGAGAACAACACAACACCATTGAACTATCGACCTCTGATATCCTTCCTAGCTGTTTCGGGCTATCCCATCTACTCAAGCTATCACTAATCACATTGTAATGGGTTTTTATATGCACGGCTGTTATACTGAAATTATAACGAACGGACACCCAAAATATCCGCTTTATCATGTCCATTATAATTTGATTTTTTGTCACACCTTTCACCAAAGCAGCCCTAACTGTGTTATTATCAGTGACGAATACTATATTTTTATTTGTCCATTGCATACACCATCTATCAACAGCTGCTACCACCGCCCACATCTCTTTAATATTTATGTGTGCACGAACTACTTCAATAGGCGTTACAACCCTATGGTGAGACAACGCGTGAATTGGCCGGTCCTCTTAAAAAAACCCGACACACCAGTCCAAACCATGCAGCGCGCCATAGCCTTGCTGTGACGCGTCAGTATACACTGATAAACTCCCCTGCTGGCCTATCAATATTTTTTGCTCACCATTAAACTGGTCTACATATCCTAGCCACCAATCTATCTCCTCACGGAAGGAACTGTTTATCCTGTACTTATAATATGGAAGCTTAAGGGTACTCACCGCCCTATGAATTTGAGCAGAAAAAGACCTACCGCCGCGCACTACTACAGAACAGTGCGATAGCCGACCACCTAACTGTTCCAACTCTTTCCTAGTAGCTTTCTTTTTACCAACAAACTCGTTTAGATGATTTTTTAATTTCAATAACTTATCACCCGGCAGCCTAACCTTCATAGCTATACTATCTATTATTATTCCCAGGAACCTAGCTTCCGTAGAAGGCGATATCATCTTTGAGAAATTTATATAAAATCCCAATCTTCTTAGAATAGAAATTAATCGCTGCTGAATCAAACGACAATCCTCATAGTCATATCCCAACACAGCAAAATCATCTAAATAATTAACTATACGGTTATTACCCTGCCTGACTGCACAACGATAAATAAAATCTGATATTTTACTAAAAATATAAGGGCTAGAAGATAACCCCATTGACAACCTATTGTCAACAAAATATTTAACCTGACCATTAATATCCCACCTCAAACCTTGTTTAACTCTATCATAAGGGTGAATGCTAACAGCTCGATAAGCATCCTGGATGTCAACTACCGCAATATAATCTCCCTGTACAAGTAACTTCAATAATGTATCAACATTTTTATAACGAAATTTACAGCATGTATCAGACACAAAATTGTTTACCGATTTCCCATAAGGTTTACTACAATCAACTATTACCCTGTAACCTGAATTAGCTTTAGGAATACAGAACATATTATGAGAGCAAGTAGGAAGAATCTCAGTTGGAGAAATATATCCTTTTTCAACCTCGGTTTGCAATTTAGTTTGTATGAAAATATTATGCTTACTGTCATCCTTACTCGTGTATGTGCTATTATAAGAATAAGGAAATTGTTCATTAATTATTTTAAATCCAAAAATAACACCATGTAATATATAGTCCCAGTCTGGGTCGGTATCACCACGGAAAAAAAACCTCTGCAAATACTCGACAGGGTTTAAGCTGGACTGCGACACCTGCAATTTTATGTGTGCAAGCACAATAACCATGAACACAGCTGGGGAAAACTGGAAAATTACATTTAAACTCACCATTAGTATATTTATCAGTAGCTGTAACACTGTAACCGTCCACTGTATTACACCCTTGTAACCAAGATGTATTAATGGGTATCATAAAGGGAAGTTGATTAACCGTACTGTCTACAGTGCCACTATGCACCGGTACATGCTCGGCTATTCTAAGCAGAGTCGGAGAAGCACACCCCTCCCCTTTCATTACTACAACTGTATCAATTCCCTTATGCTTATTCTTAGTCGTTAATTTTGAAGTAGACTCCAATGAACTATTTAACTTAATTCTTGAATAAGTAGCATTATCCCCATCACGTGTAACTCTAATTTTTCAATCCCTACGGCATTTTACGCGTTTATGACTCCGACTCCCACACCGTGAACACCAATGACCATAGTCACATGTCATACTATCACGTGAACAGCCCTGCTCACCATTATGCGCAAAACAAGGTTTCTTTCCGTCCCGAGCATATAGACGGTTTGAAGCGTTAGACGAACTAGCTCCGTTGGTCTTCTTATTGTCTTTTAAATTTTCAAATGCATAGTGCCGCAACGCTAAGTCATTATTACCAGCTTGAAATGCCTCAAACCCTTGTTTCTGCGCTAATTTACGAATACCGGCATCATAAGCTACATGCGCCAAATTATTGAAATTATTGAATTTAGCTTTAGCACTCAAGAAGCTTATGTGGTTTAACATAGCATGACATGCACTCATGTCCTCGTAGGCACTACTGTCCTGGAACCAAGCGCACATGGCCTCAATAATTTCATATGTATTTAATTTTTTGACTTGCTTTCTGTCCGCCGTGTGGTGTTTCAAAGACCACTTACGCTGCCGCCGCCTCTCAGTGCTGGGCGTCCGGCTTCCCGAGCTAGAAGAGGACGACCTCCTACGACGCCGGTGACCACCGCGCGCGTGACCCGACTTGCTCCGCCCCCTTTTTTCCGACACGTCTTCCGACACCTCTAACGCACTCAGCTCCTCCTCCACTAGCTTACGCTGCTTCTTCAACACCGCCACACGCCGCTTCCTCTCCAGAACGTCCACTTCCCGTGTTAAAGCCGCCTCTTCTTCCAGCAAATTGTCGCTCAACACACCTCCGGTCGCGCCACGCACCTCACTTTTCACGTCAGTATTCATTTCGCGTATCTGTTCAACCGGTTGTAAGGCTTCAGGGTGCGCTCGTGTTGCTCTCTTTTTAGTTGCTGATAACCGCATTGGACACAGCTCGTTGACTGGTAACATGTGTTTCTGGCCGCACGGACCACAGTAGTCGGATATCTGTTGCCTATGTCTGGGAACGCCTCCTGCTATGCCGGTGTCACACACCGCTAAAAAAAAAACACGATGTTGATCGGGGTGCGGTTGACAAGCAAGTGTCGAGTCCTGTGCACCTCTGGCCTGGATGTGCGTGCGCCGACAGTGGCGCCGCGAGTCCCCTGGCGTCGAACCCAGGAACCACAATGGTGGTTGTTTATCAAAGAAGTAGTATAGCCGGATTCCTTCTAGTTACACCTGCATACAGAGGGTCTGTATACGCGCTATATTTATATATACACAAATATATATATATATATATAAATATTCCGAAAGTGCACAACAAACATAGTCGCGAAATACCCACTGTGACTGGGAAAACAGCACGCACATGTTATAAGCACACGCTTCCCGCTCTATCTTTTTTTCCTATTTAGAGATTGCATCCAGTGCTCATGTATATGCCGATTGGGCTGATAGCCGAATAACAATATCCAAGTGCACAGCACGAACCAAGTGTCTGTTGTCGTGTAAAGTCGTCGGCTGGCAGCTGTAGTTGTGCAGGCATGCTAATAGGAAATCACTACAGGCAAGTATAAGAAAAGTAGAGTATAAAATGTGCAGGAAGACAGAGAGCTTGCACCCTCAGGTTTATTATTATAGAGTGGTTTTAGAATCCAAGATGGCCTGTCACATGACCAGATCCTCCAATGAACAGTAAGCATTTACATATCCACCAATTAACAGTAAGCATGCTTGTAACGATGTCTTGGTTGTTTTGGCCTCACTGCCCTGTTGTGTCTGGGTATGCAGTGATCCATAAATAACAGTTGGGGGGGGGGGGGGAGGGGGTTTGGGAGCAGAGCTGCTAAGGCCCTATCACACTAACAGTAGTGCCCCTCTCACACTATCTATAGAATACAAAATGTCTATTTAATCTAAGTAAAGGATCACCAGCACTACAAAATATCACATGCATCTGGTCACATTACATCATTTACCTTTTATATAACATTTGTAATCCCTTATAGACCAGTTCACATCTCCCACCAATGTGTAATTATTAAAATATTTTACAACGTACACCACCCCTCCACTTCTTGCCACCTGCCCAGCAGCGTAGAAAGAAGTGCACAATACTACATCGTACTTACATTACCCATTTTGTCTCCCTTAACCAATAAGGAATAATAACTTAATTCTAAAGCGTTTTTAATGGATAAGGTTTTTCTGGCTTCGAATAACAATTTTAATAAAATATTAATTTATATTTTATTTTTATAATCTCAATTTTCAATTTGTTTTGAATAATATATCACCATTCTGATATCTAATATGATGTCGTAAGAAACATCTGATTCATTTGCTATCATTTTTAGCTTAATCCGACCATTTTTCAACTTTGTGACAGTTTAGAGGTTCTTTGCGACGCTCTAAAGATACACTTCATTCCCAAAGCATTGACCTTACATTAGTGCTTAATTGGATTTGGTATTTGCTGTCATTTAGTCTAACATTGATATGGTTGATCCGATACTTTGATCTCACCGACTGTCAACTAGAAGAAACCTGAAGACGTCGATGGTAGACGCGTGGTTGCTCGACAGGTCTTCATTGAGTTAACATTACGGATCTTGTCTCTATGAGAAAACAAGGCTTAAGTGGTTTGAATCGATGACCTAGTTTTACAGACTATTTTCTTGCAAATCTAGACCAATTTCTTCAATTTCACCGCAGATAAGTCGTTTTGTATTGAAATAAAGGCAACAATTGAATCAAAATGTCTTTTTGTGCCACCTGTACAAGGATAACGCATCAACTATCATTATTAACAAATATAATCATGACAATAGAATTTCATATACTGACAGCGTTAACTTAGCGTTAAAGGTAAACAAAGCAATGACAGTGGTTCAGTTTGAACTTCAACATCACAATGTTCGCATCTATATTAGCGCATAGCTATAGATTTACATCTTTTTGCACAAGTTTCAACCAATCTGTAGTAGTATTAGAATGTTCTCCATCTGTTGGCGTCGATTTTCTATGTTAAGCATTTCCTTTGGCGAAACGTCGATTTTCCATTGAATAAATATATATGCGATAGTTCCCCTGAACCACGCTTCGTCCTCTGATATTATTGATATTGCTTAGTCCTTAGCTAGTCGTTATCGATCCAGGCACCAAGTGACCATCCAGGCACCCATCAGCATATGTACTATAGTTCCCCTGAACCAAGTATCATCCTTTGATATTGCTGATTTTGATCCATCGAGTCAGTCGTATATGCTAAAGTTCCCCGTGAACTGAGCATCGTCCTGTGATATTACTGATATCGCCACAATGATTCTGGTCCTGTGATATTATTGATCTTGATTCATCGAGTCAGTCATAGTAGAAAAGGCAACCGATGACTTCTTCTTCACAGAAATTATCGATCTATTATATCATTAATCAGGTTTCTATTCAATAAAATGTTTCAGAATAATACAATTCTCCACTTATTGTTCAAATTTAAATCTATAACCCTATAGATTATATAACTATATGCCTTTGCAGTACAAAGACCATTAATATGTCCTCACAACATGAATAATGTCAATGCCATACATCTCTAGTACAAAGATCATTAATATGTCCTCACAACATGAATAATGTCAATGATACCATTAGTTGTCTATGAATTTCAATTGAAACAAATTTTTCATGAAATAAATGTCAATATTCAATCATTTATCCAAAGAATTTTCAAATGAACACATTTCATGCACATGGTTACATTCAACATTGTATAGGTCAATGATTTTTCAATTGAACACACCTCATGACATCCCTATGTCTATGAACCTTCAAAATGAAACACATTCATGACAACAATGCTAATATTCACCCTCATGAATTCTGAAATGCGGGCTGCTCACTGGGACAAGCCCGCATCGGCCATCAAATGTGGGGCCGGGTTCACGGCTGTAATGGGTTGCTAGGAGACGCAGATTGCGACTTTCCTAGCAATGGTGGACGGTCGAGCGCTCGGGCTCAGACCCATTGGACATATTTCTGCACCCTCTGATGTTTTAGACGAGATTTAGGCCTTTATTGTCAGAATTCTGAATTGTTTTAATTTAATCATGCTGGGAGGGGTTGTACTTATGCGTATTTATCGATTCTGAATTGGATTGTATCAGTAGGGATAAGAATAAAGCTGTGAGCTCTTAAAAGTGATTGGAACATTCCTTGCATTCTTTACTATTCTCCAGTCCCTACATATATTAACCGCTATGGTCAACTTGATATTGATTTAGATTATTCTATATACATATACTTAATTAAGGGCCTTCCGCCCCCGGACTGTATGAAGCCGATCAACCCCCCTCCGGGGATATAGTAACCACCTTCGTATTACAAGTAGGAAGTAAAGTAATATTAATAACATCTAACTATCTAGGCTGTGTATAAGTGACAGCGGCGACACCAAATATGGAGTGTCTGTTTTGGTCTAAATCTACCAGCAATAAATAACAAGCTAAATGGCGGGGAGGAGAGCCAGTGCAATAAGGGAGTAAATTAATACATGTTTATTAAATGCGGGACTAGGGTCTTTCCGTAACTCTATGGCACACTGGCTGTCGGCCCTTAGCCCGGGGACCCATGGACGAAGGCGGTCAACCGGCGGTGGGACGAGAGGCGGCGGCGGCCCGTGTCAGGCCCAGGAAATTCACACGGAAATTATTATATAAAATAACACTTAGGCTCGCCTTAGGCGCACAATCCAAAAAGCAGAACGGTTAAATATCTATTAGTTTTCAAATGAACCCACTCTTTCATGAACAAATGCAATATTCAAATCATTTTGTATGTCAATGAACTTTCAAATGAACACCTTTCATGCACATAGTTACATTCAACAATGTTAATATTCTACCTCATGAATTTTCATATGAACACTTTTCATGACCAATGATAATATTCAACATATTATGTTCATAATTTTAGTGTTTAGTCATCTAGATTGTTTCTTTATATATCATCAATAGCAAAACATTTTTGCAGTGTAATATAGGTTTGTAAAGCCCATATAGCTTCAGTAATATTATTTAATTTAAATAATAATAGTATGATATATTTAAAAAAGTTGATTATGATCTCAAAAAAATAAAAAAATATTCTTTTACTTTTCAGCCTTGCTGATTTATCAAGTCAAGTCAAATGAATATATATAAAAGTATATATATATCAATCCACTTTTTAGCCTTGCTGGTCCAGTCAGTTTTCTGCTCATGCAAGTGAAACAAACAGATATAAACAAATATATATATAAAATCCCACTTTTCAACCGTCCTGATTTATCAGTGTTGCTACCTCAAGTTACTGAAATATATACTAAAAAAATAAATATTTTACTCTTCAGCCGTGCTTGTTCCAAAATAACAATTGAACTTAAATGCATCTATCTGTCCTGAAATGGAGTTACAGAGTAATCAGTTCGGGCCAGATCATATGGATCAGAAAGTCATTACTCAATAGTTTAGGGTTCTCCCCTTCACTACCACCAGTTACTATTATTCACTCTGCAGTCCTGCTGAAAATCAGACTCGCTACCTCAAGTTAAATATGTGAAGGGTCATCATATATAATGATCTTTATAGGTAACTATCCCTATAGTTCACCTCTGGATAAAGTAAATACGTATATGATAATAACAAAAATAATAATCAATTCTCTAGGACTAACTGTGCCCAGTTCACCTCCCAAAAATACTGATCATTTTCAAAATAAATGTTGAAGATCATATGAAAAAACTGCATTTTTATTTCCACTTATAGCTGAGGTTTGTCTTGCTCGCTCTTGTAAAGTGAAACCAACATATGTATAACAAAAATGGTGAAATCCCTATGATTATTTCAGCTGACCTCCCAACGAACAGTCGCTTTTGTGAAAATAATTTAGTTCATTCAATACCCTAGGCATTACTATTACCTCCCCAGGTATCTTCTCCACTTGATAAGCAGTAGAAAGCAAATCATGTCTCGCTCAGCAAACAATAGGGAAAAAAAGGAAGAATCTTGCAGATCACTTCGACATAAATGAAAAAGACCTTCACGTCAGAGATTTCTCTAAATCTCCAGACGTTCAACTAATGTTTTTGCTTAGCGGAATATTTTTTAAGAGTTTCCTATAGAATCCAACTTCCACAAGAGTACTCATATGTTCAACCTCACAATTGAACTTAAATGCACCTATCTGTCCTGAACATAGGGTCACAGAATCGTCCTTGCTACCACCAGTTACTTAACTCCATCGAGTTATGTTTCACTCTGTAGCCCTAGAGAATTCTTGCCTTGAACCTGGATCAGAAAGTCATTTTCCTATAGTTCACATCGTAGTCTACAAGTATTAACTCTCTGCTTAGGTTTTTCATCCATAAGAATCACAATCAAGAACATTATTTATTTTTATTTTTAAATAAATAATTCTTTTTATAATATATATCCTATTAATAAGTAATATGAACATATAGAATAAATCTCTTGTTAGAAAATAAAAATGTTTTTAAAAGTTAATTTAATTCTCTTATTTCATAATTTTATATGTATTGTAATACACATAATAACATAGAATAGATACTTTAGATGTCTTAGCTATGTTAGTTCATGTCTCTAAGTATCATAGTTCTTTAGTTATGCATTTATTAGCATAAAAACATAAGACCTGGACTTTCTATAGTTCCAGTCAAGGATGAAATGCTTCCACCGATCTTTCGTCAACCACAACAAAGATTAGCGACATTTTAAGACAAATCTATCATGTCAATCATGTTATGTCTAATTTAGCTTCACACCTCGGTTAATTGTCTGTAAAAACTGCTTCATTCACACTGAATACAAATGTTTAATCGCTTCACGCGTGTCGCCGTCGACGCCTGATAAGAAATAGACTCCTGGCTCGCGCGTCAGATTTCCTATCGACGTTACCGTATACTCGCGAAAAGTTTACGCTCGCCAAATAGATTCGATCTATCAACCATATGCATCCGCCCTTTCCGTGATTGAGTGGGTATAGTTCGAAGATAGTGCCTATATTTGTGTGGAATAGATTTTTAAGATTCGAGAATTCACTATGGTTATTACGGTAATGCGAAATCAATGTGCTATTTTAAGCGTTTTTAGGTTTTCCACTGTTCAAACAATAAGATTTTTGTACTAAGAATAGATAATGCATTTTCAATGGTGTGTCCCAAAACGAAGTATATAACATCTTTGATTATTTGCATTCACTTTGCTTTAATAATGTCAATTCTTAGACCTGCTTGATCTACCCTTTTAAAAAATATAGCATTCCAAAATCTTAGCGAAAGTCATCGAGTATTAAATCATGCAAATGTAACATTTCTGTCATTTGTGTGACGAATCTTAGCTTTATCCAGTAGCTAAACAGTTTAAACTCAAACCATCGAGTAAGACCTGTTTTACGTCACACTACGTAATACAAAGGCGTACTAAAAATTAACTTAGATAAATAGAAAAGTCAATGGGAAAGAAATGGATTTGTTATTTGTTAGTGTGACATCCAGCCACCACAGGTGTACTTTTTTCAGTCTATGTCATGGTAGAATAACAAGATTATATTAGTACATGGATGTAAAAGCCAACGTCTATACAATTCCTCAGCATGTTAATACTAATTTATCCATTCTATACAATTCATCCGCATGAACTGCTCCAGCAGCATTCGTAAGCATAAGTGTCTATTTATCTTACCATAGCAATGCTACTGCGGTGTCAATCCCATCACCGACATGCCTGTAATAATACAGCATTAGTAATCTTAATTAGTGGCGCAACTTATGTTACAACATGTCCATGCTGGCGCTAGTTTAGTAAGCAACGTAAACATCTCTTATGACTAAACCTCGCAAACCCTGTCGAGCAGATTTGGACCTGTCAACTTGTACTATCCTTCGTGTTAGTACAATGGTTAAGTATGACTCAATCGTTATTTATTAGGGGCGCAGAGACAAAGAATTTTTTGTCGAATGAGCCGAAGCACTCAGACGGCTGCGTGTCCATCAATCCCTCCGCGGTGTCCTTTGCTGTGATTGGTCAATTCTGTTGAATAAATTATAACTACCAGTTATTGAATCCACAATAAGTGCTTTCTGGTGCATAAATGTTCCAGAATTCCCAATTTCTCGCGAATCTATTAAGTTAAGTTTTTATTTTGTTTTATTCCCCAATAATTCATTAGTACGTCAATCCTGGCCACAACTGAAAAGGTCGAAGGCAAAGGTAGTGAAATACCTTATATCATCCCCGTACCTCTGTAATTTGCTATCAGTTTACCACAAAACCTAATTATGTAAAGTGCTCACCACTGTTATCATAATGATTTTACGACCATGTAATAATGGATCATATTTCCCGTAGATTCATTAACCATGATTACCCATAATCATCGGAATAAATCAAACAACAATTTTCAAACTTCTACTATAACTAAATTCATTATTCTTTGGAAAACAGCTCATGCATTTGTCAATCCAAATGACGCACGCTTAGAGTGAAATAGTTTTATGAGTGTTTATATGAGTGTCTATCGCAGATTTCAGGTTTATCCTATACCATTAAGCTCTTTCTATGATATCCTCCAATCCCAAGTACCATACAAACTCTGTTTTATAGAAGTTATACATTTATCTGTCTCTATATGCATTTCAACTAATTAATATGATAAATTTCCATTATTCCCAGAACCAAAATCAACCTAAAGCTGCGTTTACACGGCCAAAAGTAAAACGATTCAAGACAAAGCGTTCTACCTGAAACGTTCTCGTGGCGCGTTTACACGGCAGCCTTCAGCGCACCAATGCGACTGAAAACTCCCCAAAACAACAACAACTGTGTCGTATTTTCGTGGCTTTTGCGCATGCGCGGATTTTCGCACGTTGCGGCATCACTGCTATTTGTTTTGTTTACACTCGGCGATTCAACGCTGATCGAGCTGCTACGTTAATATCGGTTGGAATTTAAGGTTAATTTAATTAAATTTCATTATTTGAGTATGAAATTCTGTTAAATATGATCGCATTCACTAGATTTCGGCCTAATCAGGCCCTAACACTGCTGGGCACCAGCGATTAGTTACTGCTGAGACTGTAGCCGGCGAGCACCACTATTGTACACTATAGCTGCCTAGGAACCAGCTGAAACGTTTCCTGTAGACCACCTGATTAGGTGGTATACGCGGGACGTTCCAGCCGAAACGGTTCAGCCCTAAAACGCCGCAGTGCCGCGTTTACACGGACACATTTAAAACGAACTAGGCAACTGGTTCCAGCTGGGGCGTTTCAACTCGCCCGTGTAAACGCAGCTCTAAAGTCAACAGTACTCGTATACAATTCTCTATCTGCTACAACAACATCCCCGTGACATTGAAATGCAATCAAATCTATCCAACAATTTAGCTAAACTTGAGTTACCAAACCAACAATCTAAATTCCCACAATTCCAGATTAATTGTAGAATGTATCTCAAATATGCCATTTAGTTCCACAAAGTACAGTAACATTCATGCTAATCTAGTTTGTATGGACAATATACCAAGCAACGCAGTTTATTACGCAAGTAACAAGTCAATTTGTTCAACCAGCCCCGCTCAGCATTGTTTTTCAGCATCTACACACATATGTCCCAATATAGCAGTACCAGCCCACCAAGTCAATGGCATTACATAAAGTAGATCACGTCTGCGCAGTCGCATCAACCCCCATTGTCTCTATGCTGTCGCGTTGACAGCGCCTTCTTCCCCGTGTGCTGTGCGACAGAAACGCGTCTAAATTTATATGCTGTTTCGACTCCCCCCGGCAGCTCTATATTTTTGCGCGGCGACTCAAGATGTCCGCCCAATGCATAAGAACCGGCACCACACGGTGTCGCAAAGTTTAGCAAATGAATTTCTGGGGAAAAAACCCAGAATTACCACCCGCTAACGTTAAGCATTCTACAAACCCCCACAGAAACCCAACCACACCATGAACATGTCCCAGACTGATTACAGAATGAGGAACGTTTGTCAAATATAAGTTTGTTTGTTTGTTGTTGTTTTACGTCCTAGCAACATCTAAGGTCATATCAGGACGGGTACCGACTTGTGACAGTGCGCACTCATGGCGACTTTATAGTGCTGTCCCACTGGGAAACCAGGCCGCCAGCACCATGACCTGGTATCCCACTCAGTCACATTATCCTGACACTGAGCACACCAGTCCTTGCCCTATCTTAATAATGCCGAGCGCCTGGCTAGGAAGCGACAAGTATCAATTTTAAAGTCATTGGTTTGACTCGACCGGGACTCGAACCCACGACCCCACGATCTACCAGCACGGGAGACGGACGCTCTAACTCATTCGGCCATCCTGTCTGGTCTCAAATATAAGGGAATGTACTGATATAAGGGTGGACAGGGAAGAGCGTAGAGAAGCACATGAGCTATTGCAGGTAGATCATCGACAGTGAGAGGTACGTAATAGATCGTTAAAAGCGTACGGTAAGTCTGTACCCTTACTTGACGGGGCAGACAGAGGAGCGTTACACAATTGGATAGATTTAATAGAACGTATTGGGGCTCTAGCTAATGTTTCTGACTTGGATATAATCCGCTTTGCTTTGTCAAATGCAACTGGTACATTGCATGAAGTTCTGTTCACTGCTTTTCAACATAAAGGTGCTAAGTCATGGGAGGAAATATAAGAAGTAATAGCTTCGACTCTCCTAACGGCAGATGAACGTAGTCATCTGAAGAGTATTGTACTGTCTACGAAACAAAATGAAGGCGAGACAGTAGCTGCATACTGCCAGCAGTTCAAAACTGCTCCAGCTAATGGTTGGAATCTTCCTTCTGCAGTCCTTGGTACTGCTACCTTCGAGATACTTCTTTCTAGGTTTCTTGACTCCTTACTGGATGACAATACCATGTGGTATGTGGAGACAAATCGTCCTAAATCTCTTGAGGAAGCTTTTGAAATGTTGATACTTAGTGATAGGTCTGTTATTAGGCAGCAGAGACGTGCAAAATCACATCTGGGTAATTTAGCTATTTGTGATCAAATGGATAGTCTGAATAGTTCTTCTTTAGATTTCTCCAAGACTTACCTTTCTAAGGGAGGTTCTAAGTCCTCTACTTCAAGTAGTCAGGTTCTGAAAACGATTCAAGGTGAGATTAAGTCTCTAAGAAAATATGTAGATACCTTGTCATTAGCCAGTGATATTTCTGAACATACTACATCCTTGGATAAGTTTAGAATTAATTGATAGAGGAATTGCAGGGATAGTTCTAGAATTAGACTATTGGAAGATACAATTTCCTTCTTTATTTCCTGATGGTGATGAAAAACTTAAAGTTATTAAGGTGGTTGAGATGCATATCAATACAGGTAGTGCATATCCTCTAAACCTTATAGAATACCTTTAAGTAGAAGTCATCTTGGAGAAAAAGAACTAAAAAGAATGCTGGATGATGATATTATAGAGTCTAGTTGTAGTCCTTGGGCTTCACCAGCTACTTTAGTGCCTAAGAAAGATGGTACCATTTGTCTATGTGGAGACTACCATAAGCTAAATGCAGTTACAACTAAAGATTCTTATCCTCTGCCCAAGATACAGGATATTTTTGATCAACTTCATGGTGCTAACATTTTTACCACCATTGACATCAAATCTGGTTATTGGCAGGTAATCGTGGATAAGGAAAGTAGACCTAAAACAGCTCTTCACACTCATATAATACTATTTCAGTTTAAACGCATGCAGTTTGGATTAACTAATGCACCAGCGGTTTTCCAAAGAATGATGAATGTAATCTTTGCAGAATTTTTAGGAAAATGTTGTTTGATTTATTTGGATGATATTATAATTCATTCACCTGATGAGGAGAATCATCAAAAAGATGTAGCAAACATTTTGACCATCTTGCAGGATAATTGTATGACTATTAAGGAATCTAAATGTGAATTTGGAGTAGCTGAAGTAAAACTCTTAAGTTACGTTGTATGTGAAGCAGGATTAAAACCTAATTCTGAAAATATGGTTGCAATTAGGGATATTGCTTCTCCAACTAGTAAAAAAGAAGTAATACGCTTGCTAGGGTCAGCAGGGTATTATAGACAATTAATTTCTAACTATGCTGATGTTGTAGCTCCTATTACTTATTTGACTAGTAATAAATGTAGCTTTGTTTGGACTGTAGAATGTGAAAATGCTTGGGATGAGTTGAAAAGTCTTTTATTAGAATATGTCCTTCTAAAATTTCCTGATCCTTTTAAGCCTTATAAGCTGTATACAGATGCTTCTGAGTACAGCTTAGGTGCTGTCTTGGTGCAGGAAGATGAAAATGGAATAGATAGGCCTGTGCATTTAATAAGTACTAGATTTTCTTCTGCTCAGCGTAATTATCCTACTATAGAAAAAGAAGTATTTGCTACAATGTATTCATGAATAAAACTAAGACCTTCCTTATATGGTGCTGATTTTACTATTTTTACAGACCATGCTCCACTAAAATGTTTTTTCACTAAGGAGATCCGTAATACACGTATTCAATGTTGGGCAGTATTATTGGCGGAATTCTCAGCACCTATTGTCTATATGAAAGGGTAGATAATATATGGGCTGATATGTTGTCTAGGTTGAGACCTAATACAGAGGCTAAAGAACCAATGGATATGTTTGCATTTGATTCTATATTAGCAGAACAGGCAATTCCATTTGAGCACTATAAACTGCCATTTGATGAAGTCATTAATGAGCAGAAAAAAATGCCAGAATATACATTAGGGGAGAATGAAGAAAAGAATTATTTACTTATGGATAATCTTTTTTATTCTATGATAGCTCCTTCATGAAAAGATACATATCCTCGACTAGTCTTGCCGAAAAAATATAGGAATTCTGTAATTAAAATAGCATGTACTGAAGTCGGTCATATGGCTATGTCTAAAACACTGAGATGATTACATGAACATTTTCGTTGGCCTAGTATAGCTGCAGATGTCCACAAAGTAATTACCAATTGTCCTAATTGTGTAGTTAATTCTAGCAGGCGCACACATGCATATCCACAGTCAATGCCATTACCAGTTGCACCTGGTATCATAATTGCTGCAGATCTTTCTGGTCCATACCCAGTTAGTACTAGTAGTAATAGATATTTATTGTCTATTATTGATCATTGTAGTGGTTTGGTAGAATATAAGTCATTGCCAGACAAATCATCGAAAGGGGTTCATGATGATATATTCAATGATTATATTCCTCATGCATGTTTATCCCTGATAATGGGTTAGAATTTAAAAATAGAATGACAATGGATCATTTCAAATAACTTGGAGTAGAAGTAAGACATACGGCACCATATCATCCACAGTCAAATGGACTGGTAGAGCGTTACCATAGAACACTAAAAAACATTCTGAGGAAATTAGTTAATTCTTGTGCTAGTTTATGGGAAGATTCTTTACCTGATGTGATATATGCGTATCGTACTGTACTTTCTGATAGGACAGGTTTTTCGCCTTTCTTTCTAACCTATGGTAGACATCCAGGTACGAAACATAGTTCTTTACTGTATCGATTGACAGGTACAACGGATTCAAATTTAGCTTATCGAATAGACAAATTGTCTATGGCTTTAAGTAAGGCTGTCGATAATCGACGAGAGAGTCGAAAATATAATATTGCTCATCTGGATAAGAAGGCGAATGCAATTAAATTGACTCCGGGTGATAAAGTTGTTTTGTTAGTCAATTAATCTGGACCTTTGGAGAGGACATATGATCCAGGATACATGGTGGTTATATCACAAGGTTCAGTAGTGACCGTGGTTGGGCCTAAGAAAGATAAAAAAATTGTTAATCGAGATAAGGTTAGAATAGTTGATTCTAATATTATTTGGGATGATTTGGCACCTATATTGACTCGTACGGAGAGGATAAAAGGTAGAGCACAACCTTTGCCGTTCTATCCTATTATTTTTGGCCAGGAAAAACAAACTACTGTATTTTTGGTGAATAAAACAAAACAAAAACCTAAAATAATAAATTCTCATGATATTGGTACTGGAGCGTTTACGCTACAACAGGCGCAAAAAATGGATTCGCTAATTGGTAGTTGTAATTTATTCAACAGGATTGACCAATCACAGCAAAGAAAGCCGCAGAAGGATCATCGAAGATGCGGATGGCAGAGTGCTTTGGCTCAGCCAACAAAAAAATTCTTTGTTCTGTGCCACAGATATGTTGGAGATAGGATAGATTCCACAGTAGCATTGCTACAGTAAGATTATTGACACTTTTACTTACGAATGCTTCTGCTTGCATTTCCCGTGGTCGTTGAGAAAGCCATCGGTTATCCTCCGACTCACGGAACTGAGGAAGTCTGGGACACATCCACTCGAGTACCAAGGACTGCATGCAGAGATTCAAGGCACCCAACCCGTGGTCATATGCCTTTCTGAGTCTCCGTAAGAATGGGCAGTGAGTGACTCGCTGCCTTTTTGCACGTACGACTCACTTCACGGTATGACACTTTTTTTGTGACTCACTCCGCCGAAGGGCATTCTGTGCCGTTTTCCCATAAATATCTGTTGTTCTTGTCAGGAGGGGCCTGACCCCCCACGTTCGTCCAAGGTTGACCTATGTAAAGACTGAGCCTACATGAACTCCCATGTTTGTCCAAAGCCTGACATATGAAAAGACTGAGCCTATATAAACCCCCACATTCGTCCAAAGCTATCAAAAGAGGCCCCCTCACTCGGCAGGACCGATTGGCTGAGGCTGCATAGGTGGTCCGGCAGTGCAGGAGAGTGACAACAGTAGTTACAGGCATTTATTAATTTATGCATTTATTTATGTATTCATTTATTTAATTATTTAATTATTTCTATAGTTCACCATGTTGCATTACGCTACCGACGATAACCTACAAACGCATTGATAGAGTGGTGACAATACAACATTTATATAGGACGCAACCAAATCCCGAATGTATTTTTGCTGTGTGGAAATCATGGAATAGACTTTTCTTCTACTGCATCGACTTTTCTTCTACTGCATGTAGTTATGCAGTAACAACCATGGTTTACCTTAAGGTTTGTTTGCGGCTGCACTTTTTACTTCCCGACATAGGCACTAGGTGGTGCCATCATTGATCTTCAGGGTTCTAACCTAATATCTCCAGGTGGCAGCACTGGACAACAGAGGTCAGACGGTCGTCTTCTTTTCTAGTTGCAAATCTTCACGCCCGATGGCACCACCTATGTGAAAGATACTTCATTTCGTTACAACTAGGTGTCTGACCGCTTGACCGCTTGACCGATTGACCATGCCTCGCCTCACCACACTGCTCGCACACCAGCTCAAATCTACTCTCACACTCGCACACCTCACACACTCACACATATCACCTCCTATCACCTCCTATCCCCAACGCTCAATGATGTCTTCTCATGGTGCCCCCGACTCTAAACGTGTGAGTATTTGACTTATATCCGTCTATATATGGTTTGTGTATTGTACGGTTCTGTATTTGACCATCAAATTTCTTGATCTCTTTAGTAATTTCTACTCGATTGAAAGATGTCGATATAACAATAGCCGTGTTCACACCTCGGCGTTAAGTCGCCTCATCTAGTGCGCCTAATCTAAGTCGGCTCACATTGGCCGTGTGAACCCGATGCTGAGGCGGATTAGGGCTGAGTCGCCTCATCTAGTTCGCCTCCAGTAGGTCGCCTCGCGAGGTGGTTTAAATCAAGCGAACTAGCTTGAGTGGGCCCATATTGCCTGTGTGGACGGTAGCGGTTTAGATGAGGCGGATTAAGGACGTCACAGTCGAGACCTGAGTTAGTTGACTTTTCGGTAAATTTGGTCTATGAACCTGCTAGAGGTGCACAGATATTTTTTTCATGATATATTTTAAGGTTTTCACTGCCCAGCAGAAGTTTTGACCATTCCAAACCAATACGATTCAGTCCATACATATCTAGGTCGAACCCACACCCTCTCGTGCCGACGTCGACTAACCGAAACTGGCACTGATTAGTTTGGACTTGCTCACGCGCAGATATCGATTTCCGCCTTAATCCGCTCCGTGTGTGGACACGACACTAGTTCGCCTCATCTAGTTCACCTGATCTAGTTCGGCCTAAAGTTGTGGGTGTGAACACAGCTTATGTCTAAATCTGTACATTTAATAATCATTATTTAGGTTTGTTTGGTTTTGGTTTTGCAGACTGTGGTTTCCACCACAGCTGAGCAGCGGGCTATCCTGCAGCGGTTCTACAATCAAGGGCTTGTAAGCACATCTAAGCCCTTCGAGCCGGAACTGCTGCGGGCTGCAGAGGCCGCCAACATGTCGTTGCGCGCAGTCAAGGTTAGAATAAATTAATCATCTTACCCCCCTTCCGAAATTAGTTGCTATGTAACTAGTGAGTAACCCGACCCCCAGTGGCCCCACCTACCAGGAGCGCTGGAACCACCCTGCCCGGCTACAGGAGTAATGGAATCAAAACTCCCGCCAAAAATGCCACGTGACCTGATTCAAACGTAACCGCCTCAAAACTCAAATCTTATTGAAGGAAAGCATAGTTTATTAGTTAGTAATACAGTGGGAAGGAGGTGCGTCCGCTTAGTTTATGCAGCTGAGCTGCTTTGTACCCCTGAGCCTGTTTCCGGTTATACTCATCCAACCAAATGTGTAGTTTTCGCTTTTAAATCTAAAGGATTATTAAATAGATAACACTTTACTTGCCCGTGCACAATCCTCTCAACCAAATACATCTCTCAAACATATTTCGCCGATTTTCGCATTTCGCATTCCCTTTAGGTGCACATCAGCAACATGCGGCGAAATGCCCAGGAGCGGTGCATTCCAGCCGCTTCTGCCGTCGCAGACCCTGACAGCCTTCACCAGAAGGTTCGTCTGTCAGTCCAGCAGGCGAAGCGCACAACGGGGTTCGACCTCTAAAAGCGCTCCACCCAGTCCGGTAAATTATATAGATTCCATATCAACGTTGGCCGAAGTGAAACTATTATATGGCAATGTAGGAAAGAGGTTTGTCAATCCAAAAATCGGTTGACAGCACGTCTTTATACTCTTCACTAACGGTACTGAGGGCTAATGTCCTGGCATGATTTTAATGGTTTAGCGTTACAAAGTATCTAGATATTTAGTCGATTGTTTTTCTAACTAGTCAATTTTTGTTGTCATTGATATGATTGACCTTATACCTTTTTTGTTACACACTTGGTAGACACTTGAATATCGTTACATGTAGACATGGACTTAAAACAGATACAAACAAAGATACAAACAATCATTAATTGAATGTAATTCGTAAATATTTCAGCCGCCGGGACCTTCGCCGAAAAGCAGATACAAACAAAGATACAAATAATCATTAATTGAATGTAATTCGTAACTATTTCAGCCCCCTCAACACAGACGGTGTGGTCGACATGCTGTTATTTCTAAAGTCTCCATGGGGCAACGTGGATATCTGCTCCGGCACTGCCCCGCAGTTTAAAAAAACAAACTGGTCACTCTTCCGACACGGGTTTGATTGTAACGATGGTAAGTTTTAGCTGAATGCCAATTCTCTGTTTTTCCCCCTACCCACAATCTATCACTAAGGACTTACAACTGGTGTATGAAAAGTTTTAGCCGAATGCCAAGTCGCTCTTCTCAATATCAAAACATGTCGATTTTCTAGCCTCTGTAACAAATATGCCTCTGTATTTCCTTTTCATTATTTCATTATTTCGTTCAGTCAACTGCATTCTCAATCAAAGTTATATATATCCCACTTCCCACAATCTATAACACATGACTTACGACTTGTTTGTGAAAATATAACCCTTAGTAATGAACCCGGAGCAGGCCGAGGAAGTCCCTGTGCCCGTGCTGGCATCGTCAGCTGCCCCTGCTGCTGCTGCCGCTTCCCCTGCTTCTGCTGCTGCCCCTGCTGCTGCTCCCGGTCACCCCACAAGCGCCAAGGATAGGATGCGCGCTACCTATCTGACCAAACTGCAGGATGCTATGGGTACGATCGAACACTTGATAACTTTTATGAGTATAAATGCCTGTCCTATTTTGATATCACCATTACGAAATCCATTCCCAAAATTCTAATATTCTGCATCACAATTTATTTTTGTTAATTCCCGGTAAATCAAAAAAGAAATTGTACATTGCATTTTACTTATGTTATTATTGGGCAATAGTTATTAGCTAAATCCTCATGACTTTCTAGCACTACCTTCAGGACCCACTGAATATATATATATGATATTCTTCCGAGCCAATATGCTTGCTTCTTCCCAGCCTTACTAACCTGTTAATTTTTTGTTTTCAGGACCCACTGACAATATATGTATGATGTTCTTCCAAGCCTTTACTAACTAACCTTGTAATTTAGTTTTTTTGTTTTCAGAAGCCTTTCTTGGTCGACGTCCCGCAGGCTTCAATGTTGGAAGGGTCCTACCAGAGGCCCTTGCTAAATTAGGGGCAGCCATGGTGGGTCTTCCTGGTCCAATTGTCAACCTGAATGCCCTACGTAAGGAGTACTTCCTCGCCTTCATGGCAGCTGACATTCGGATCGTGAAGGCCCCTGTGAGTGCTCCTTTTGAGGTCTGTGATGAGAGTTCCCACCGACCTGTCCAGGTATCTCCCACAATTCCGTGCGCGTCAATCTCTACCGATGGTGAAGCTGCAGTTCTCCCAACTGTAGCTGCGCCCTTCGTGGAGACTGACAGCACCTGGGAAATGGCTGTTGTGCCCATAGCCATCGAGAATGAGGATGGCGTGCTACTTGGTTGTAGTCAACCTTCCTCCTCGTTGGCTATGAGCCCAGCTGAGGTTTGTGCATCTCCTTCGCCACCGCAAAACCGAAAGGCTTTCAAGCAGTCATCCCTGCTACAGTATATCAAGTCGACTAGTAAGGGGCAGAAGCGCGGTGCTTCCCCATGAATCTATATGTAATATATATATATTTGTACAGTAAATGTATTTGTACAGTATTTGTACAGTAAATGTAAATAATATCTATATATTGTATATATCTATATATTTGTACAGTATTTGTACAGTAAATGTAAATAATATCTATATATTGTATATATCTAATAATTTTGTATATATTGAATAATTTTGTATATATATTTTTTTGTTTACTAAATGTATTTTATTCAGCGAATAATGTCTTTTGTCAGCGCCAGAGCACTGGTCTTCCGGCCGTTCATTACAATTTGTTGGTACATAAATGACAATATCAGTTGCAATAATAACCACATGAAAAACCTGTTCGATAATAGAAGCATAATATAAATTGACTATTTGTCGTAATAGTAACTGCATGCAATTCCAGTTCAACATATGTATTATGCACTTGGTGAGCATGCATTAATGAAATGAAATAATAGCAGTGTATATATATATATATATATGAACTTGTAATAAAAAGTTTGGTGTCACTACTCCTTTGTTTGCATTTTCTATCATACAGAAATACAACACTTACATACAAACCGTTTGGAACTCCTAGACTGCATTACGGTTCCCGCTATAGTTTACTACAAAATACTTCGGGGGATATAACTTATTGTTATTATAATAATGACTAAATAACTAATACAATGTTAAGCAAGCATATTGGCTTAGTACATAATCTGGCTTCCCTTTTGCATAAGTGCAATAGTTAACTACAAAATACACTCCGAGACCAAAATCTAGTAGACAATAATGTTTTAATTTACAACAGTTCATAGATACACTTCATATACATATTTATAATCATATATATCATAGAGATTTGGTACAGAAGGGGTGGGGAGTAGAATATAATTCCATATGGCCAAAGGCTTATTATAATAATGACAAAATAAATAATACAATATTAAGCAAGCATATTGGCTTAGTACATAATCTGGCTTCCTTTTTGCATAAGTGCAATAGTTAACTACGAAATACACTCCGAGACCAAAATCTAGTATACAATTATTTTTTTATTTACAACAGTTCATAGATACACTTCATATACATATTTATAATCCGATATACACATACGAAACACCTGTCGCCTTTTGCTCATTCTCTTGTGCACAGATATCATAGAGATTTTGTACAGAAGGCTTTTGCTCACCGAAATATATATTTAATTCATATATACACATCTGTAATTTATAATTCATATATACACATATTTACACACATAATACCTGTCGCCTTTTGCTCAGTCTCTTGTGCACAGATATCACAGAGATTTGGTACAGCAGGCTTTTGCTCAATTGCTCAGACATAATCACACACTATATACAAATAATACATATAAATAAGTTCATCGGTCACTCCATATAGAAATTGCTCAACAAGCAGTAGAAGGTGAGCATTAGACGGTGAGCAGTAGAAGGTTTAAAATGCACCAGGAGTTAGACCATCTACTGCTCAACATGTAATGCTCACCGTCTACTGCTAAAACTAAACATACACCGAAATCAACAAACACACACTATATACAAATTATACACAAATTTACACACGTAATTTCATTGTTATTTCATTGGTATTTCATTGTTATTTCATCCATTCATCATCCATTCATACACTATTGCTCAGAACCACTTGACTTCATATATTATTACTTCACATCAATTTGCTCGACAAGCAGTAGAAGGTGAGCATTAGACGGTGAGGAGTAGAAGGTTTAAAACGCACCAGGAGTTAGACCATCTACTGCTCAACATGTAATGCTCACCGTCTACTGCTAAAACTAAACATACACCAAAATCAACAAACACACACTATATACAAATTATACACAAATTTACACACATAATTTCATTGTTATTTCATTGGTATTTCATTGGTATTTCATTGGTATTTCATCCATTCATCATTCATTCATACACTATTGCTCAGAACCACTTGACTTCATATATTATTACTTCACATCAATTTGCTCAACAAGCAGTAAAAGGTGAGCATTAGACGGTGAGCAGTAGAAGGTTTAAAACGCACCAGGAGTTAGACCATCTACTGCTCAACATGTAATGCTCACCGTCTACTGCTAAAACTAAACATACACCGAAATCAACAAACACACACTATATACAAATTATACACAAATTTACACACATAATTTCATTGTTATTTCATTGGTATTTCATTGGTATTTCATTGGTATTTCATTGTTATTTCATCCATTCATCATCCATTCATACACTATTGCTCAGAACCACTTGACTTCATATGTTATTACTTCACATCAATTTGCTCAACAAGCAGTAAAAGGTGAGCATTAGACGGTGAGCAGTAGAAGGTTTAAAACGCACCAGGAGTTAGACCATCTACTGCTCAACATGTAATGCTCACCGTCTACTGCTAAAACTAAACATACACCGAAATCAACAAACACACACTATATACAAATTATACACAAATTTACACACGTGATTTCATTGGTATTTCATTGGTATTTCATTGGTATTTCATTGGTATTTCATTGTTATTTCATCCATTCATCATCCATTCATACACTATTGCTCAGAACCACTTGACTTCATATATTATTACTTCACATCAATTTGCTCGACAAGCAGTAGAAGGTGAGCATTAGACGGTGAGCAGTAGAAGGTTTAAAACGCACCCGGAGTTAGACCATCTACTGCTCAACATCTAATGCTCACCGTCTACTGCTAAAACTAAACATACACCGAAATCAACCAATACACACTATATACAAATAATACACAAATTTACACACATAATTTCATTGTTATTTCATTGGTATTTCATTGGTATTTCATTGGTATTTCATCCATTCATCATCCATTCATACACTATTGCTCAGAACCACTTGACTTCATATATTATTACTTCACATCAATTTCCTCGACAAGCAGTAGAAGGTGAGCATTAGACGGTGAGCAGTAGAAGGTTTAAAACACCCCCGGAGTTAGACCATCTACTGCTCAACATCTAATGCTCACCGTCTACTGCTAAAACTAAACATACACCGAAATCAACAAATACACACTTATTACAAATAATACACAAATTTACACACATAATTTCATTGTTATTTCATTGGTATTTCATTGGTATTTCATCCATTCATCATCCATTCATACACTATTGCTCAGAACCACTTGACTTCATACTTCACTCCATATCATCATGCTCAGGTCATTTGCTCGACAAGCAGTAGAAGGTGAGCATTAGACGGTGAGCAGTAGAAGGTTTAACACGCCCCCGCAGTTAGACCATCTACTGCTCAACATCTAATGCTCACCGTCTACTGCTAAAACTAAACGTACACCGAAATCAACCAATACACACTATATACAAATAATACACAAATTTACACACATAATTTCATTGTTATTTCATTGGTATTTCATTGGTATTTCATCCATTCATCATCCATTCATCATCCATTCATACACTATTGCTCAGAACCACTTGACTTCATACTTCACTCCATATCATCATGCTCAGGTCATTTGCTCGACAAGCAGTAGAAGGTGAGCATTAGACGGTGAGCAGTAGAAGGTTTAAAACGCACCAGGAGTTAGACCATCTACTGCTCAACATCTAATGCTCACCGTCTACTGCTAAAACTAAACATACACCGAAATCAACAAATACACACTCAGGTGTACTCGGAAAACATGGCTCGATTAGGAAAGAAATGTGATCAAGCAAATCGGGTCAGATAAGAATTACAAAGTTTCTCACGTTATTCTGCCGCCCATAAATAAAACCACCCTCACCCCCACCGACACCATCGACCAAGGTCCTGCTGTGGTACACGTTGTCCCTGATATTAATCGGTTAGCAAAAATTACAACAACATACTATTTGAGAGATAATGTAGTCTAGTCTAGTCCATATTGTTAAATAAAATATAGGTGGGGATATCAGTTTGTCGGGAGCACATTACTAAATACAGACTTCATAAATCAAGAGTCGCAGAAAATGAATATTTTCGGGTTTGTGTCATTAAAGTGTTTAAGTGTAACTCGGACTGCTTTGATAAGGAGAAAAGGAGCTGAGGTAAAGCGATGAAAGTAAAGATAAGGGGACGGTAATTGCGTTTCCGTAAAGAGCATGTAGGTCACATTCGAATACAGCTAAATACTTTATTTACGCATCAGGTTCGTTTTGTGGTAATTAGCATTTGACATTATAGATACTGACATAAATACATACGTAGGGACACCTGGTAGGGATGGCTAACTCCACACAAAAGCTTGTTTTGACAAACATCAAGTATGAAACGGCTGTGTGCAGTTTACATCCGATGTGTTTTGTTTAGTGGGTTTGTTTAGTGGCAAAATAACAGATGGAGGTGGAGGAAAAACATTGACAGTATATGCCTAAATTAATTTCCAATGTTTGAATTTTGAATTTTGACTATCTCATTTTTCCTACAGCAAGTCATCATCAACAGGAAATATAACACTATGAAATACCAAAGCAAACAATGCACATCAAACCGCACGAAAATGCTGTCATAAGTATAATCCGAATGCAATAGATAACAGAAGAATAATCCACCTAAAAACCATATGGCTGTCAAACTACGACTACGTAGTTTTTGGTAGGGCGGGGGATATAGACACTGACACTAGAGTGACATAATAGAAAGTAAAATTGTCATTGATTTCTATTGATTTAGAATCAAATGGCATTACGCACAAAGGAATAATGTGAAACAAACTAGGAAGCGTTGGTTAATTTACTGGTCTCACCCAACCAATGATCGCGGCCTTCATAAGAATAGTGATATGGTTGGTTGTTGGTTGTGTTGTTTGTTGGTTGTTGGTTGGTTGTTGGTTGGTTGTTGCTTCGGTTGTTGTAATGATTAGGTACTATTATTGTTTGTTATTTGGTTGTGTCGACTGTTGTTGTTTGTGGTTGTTTGTTGGTTGTGGTTGTTTGTTGGTTGTTGGTTGTGTTGTTTGTTGTTTGGTTGGTTGTTGGTTGTTAGTTGTTAGTTGTGTTGATTGTTGATTATTGGTTGTTGGTGATTGGTGTGATATGATTGGTTGTTGGTTGTGGTTGGTTGTTGGTTGGTTGTGTTGTTGTTTGTTGTTTGGTTGGTTGTTGGGTGTGTTGTTTGTTGGTTTGTTGGTTGTGGTTGTTTGTGTGTTGTGGTTGTTGATTAGATGTTGGTTGTTGATCAGTTGTTGCTTCGGTTGTTGTAATGATTAGGTACTTGCTGTTGGTTTAGGATTGGATTGGTTGTTGTGGTTGTTGTGTTTGTTGTTTGGTTGGTTGTTGTTGGTTGGTTGGTGGTTGTTGTTGGTTGGTTGGTTGTTGTTTGTGTTGTTTGTTATTTGGTTGTGTTGACTGTTGTTGGTTGCGGTTGTTTGTTGGTTGGTTGTTGGTCGGTTGTTGGTTGTGTTGTTTGTTATGTGGTTGTGTTGACTGTTGTTGGTTGTTGGTTGTGATTGTTTGGCTGTTGATTGTTGGTGATTGGCGTGATAGGATTGGTTGTTGTTGTTCGGTTGGTTGTTGTTGGTTGGTGGTTGGTTGGTTGGTGGTTTGTTGTTGGTGGTGTTGTTTGTTATTTGGTTGTGTTGACTGTTGTTGGTTGTGGTTGGTTGTGGTTGTTTGTTGGTGGTTTGTTGGGTGTGGTTGTTTGTTGGTTGTGGTTGTTGATTAGATGTTGTTGGTTGTGGATTGGTTGTTGCTTCGGTTGGTTGTTGCTTCGGTTGTTGTAATGATTAGGTACTATTATTGTTTGTTATTTGGTTGCGTCGACTGTTGTTGGTTGTGGTTGGTTGTTGGTTGTGGTTGTTTGTTGGTTGGTTGTTGGTTGTGTTGTTGTTTGTTTGGTTGGTTGTTGGTTGTGTTGACTGTCGATTGTTGGTGATTGGTGTGATAGGATTGGTTGTTGGTTGTTGGTTGTGGTTGGTTGTTGGTTGGTTGTGTTGTTGTTTGGTTGGTTGTTGGTTGTTTTGTTTGTTTGGTTGTTGGTTGTGGTTGTTTGTTTGTTGTGGTTGTTGATTAGATGTTGTTGGTTGTTGATTGGTTGTTGCTTCGGTTGTTGTAATGATTAGGTACTTGCTGTTGGTTTAGGATTGGATTGGTTGTTGTGGTTGTTATGGTTGTTGTGTTTGTTGTTTGGTTGGTTGTTGTTGGTTGGTTGGTGGTTGTTGGTTGGTTGTTGTTGTTGGTTGGTTGGTTGTTGGTTGTGTTGTTTGTTATTTGGTTGTGTTGACTGTTTTGGTTGCAGTTGTTTGTTGGTTGGTTGTTGGTTTTGTTGGTGGTTGGTTGTTGGTTGTGTTGGTTGTGTTGTTTGTTGTTTGGTTGGTTGTTGGTTGTGTTGACTGTTGATTGTTGGTGATTGGCGTGATAGGATTGGTTGTTGGTTGTGTTGACTGTTGTTGGTTGTGGTTGTTTGTTGGTTGCGATTTGTTGTTGTTGTTCGGTTGGTTGGTTGTGTTGTTTGTTGTTTGGTTGTTTGTTGTTTGGTTGTTTGGTTGTTGGTTGTTGGTTGTGTTGGTTGTGTGGATTTTTGATTGTTGATTGTTGGTGATTGGCGTTAGGCGCGATCAGACAATAAACACTACGTTCAGCATTTAGGTTTGCAAAATTGATTTGGCATGTTTTTCGCTTCAAAGATCACCAAATCTACCCCCGTTGGTTTGTTGGATGGTTGTTGATTGTTGGTTGTGGTTTTGGACACCGGCATGATCAGGCAATTTGTCGATAAAAACCCGGCGCTGACACGACACGACACTATGCGATGCTAATCCACCAATGAACGTAAGCCAAACCCAAGTATCATCCGAGCTACAGGGTGACAGGCAGCGTAAACACCCCCATAATAAAAACTTTTGTAAAAAAATTAAAGATATGAAAAATAAAACATATAAATCCTAACAGTGCACCAGCAGGACTATGGTGCTTCAGTGGCGACTCGTAGTGGGGAAAGCAAGAGTTAAGGGGTGGGGAGGTGACGACTGGCGACGACTGGCACCACCTAGAGTATATTGGCAGATGTAAACAAAGACAGCAGTCGGCAATATTGTTCGGAGAATAAAACAGAACCGCAATGGTGTGGGCCCCCGACTCGTTCTGATTTGTTTTTATATCATATTTATATCGTATTTGCAGGACGATGCTACAACGACAGATAACGATATATGATAGTACTTAGGTGAGCCTTTTTTTTTTTGTTAAGGTTAGTGCGGCCCTATGGGGCTCAAAGAGGCAGAGGATACGACAGCCAATTATCTTCACATCGATGTGCGGTGACCACTTCTATCGTCTTTTTATTATTGTCCAAAGCTACTTGAATCGCATTGCAGGCTGGAAAAGAATCAGATGAAGAGGAATCCATATTCTTACTTTGTTGCGATATTGTTGATAACGTAGGGGGGCCAGCTCCAGAGTTGACCAGGTCAACCGTGTGTACCGAAAACATTGATGGCGATATTAACAAAAATGAAATCTGTGGAATCCAATATCTGCAATTTCGACTCAAAATCAATAATAAATAACATTTGAATCGTACGTGAGGTAGCAAAATATGGAGGTGAGCGCAAACACAAGAGTACAACTTGGTGAAGTTGTTGTTAATGTGCTATGGGGCCGGGCCGAGCACAGCTTGGTCACCGATAAGTCCACATGGTGGACGGATACAGTAAGAACAGTAGCTAGTAGCAACCACTGAGCCGCGGATGCCGGTCCCCTTCATAGTATGACTGAGTCGTTGCTGATAGTAAGCGTCACAGGTGTTCAAGGCCAGTTTGCAGACCACCTCTCCAAATACACTGATGGTTCGAAAGACCAAAGCCGGGTAGCTGCTGCGGCAGTCTGCCAACGGGAATAATTTGGTGTACGTTTTCCCGATCAGAGCTCGATTTTCACTGCAGAAGCCCGAGCACTCCTTCTCGTGTTGGAGTGTATCGAGGTATCCAACCACACTAACTATGTTATATACAGTGATTCGTTCTCTTGCCTCCTGGCTGTTGCTGGGCTGAAAACAAATCACCCTATTCTAGCAACGGTCATTTATAAAATGAACCAACTGACAACGGATGGATATGACATCCACCTGTGCTGGGTGCCTGGCCATGCCGGCATACAGGGAAATGAACGAGCTGATCGGGCTGCGAAGAAGGCCCTGAACTGTGATCTTGAACCATGTCTGATCCCTCACTCTGATCTGAAACCACTAATAGCCACCCACATAAAATCCAAATGGCAAAATGAGTAGGATGAAAACATTAATAAACTTAAAGAAATTGAACCATCTGTGGGAAAGCCACCGCAGACTCATGCGGGAGGTCAGCGGGACCAAGTGGTCCTTAGCTTTTCACTTGCTTTTCTGCTCAAGGGGGAACCTCCCCCTGAATGTATTGGGTGTCAGTCCCCGCTGACACTCAAACACATTTTACTAAGTTGCGTTGATTTTTTGGCTCTGCGCCAACAGTTCTACACTGCAGACAGTATGCATGACCTTTTTACTAAGGTAAAACATGAAAACATTTTAGCCTTCATGAGGGCAGCTGGACTGTACCACCTCATATAGTTTACTAAATAAATTCTATCAATTATTAACAAAACTTTTCTTTTTCTATGGGAATTTGTTTCCCTTGACCACAAAAACATGATTGTGAGCTTTCTAATTTATTGAGTGTCTATTGGCACATAATTGTCTGCCTTTACATGTAAAAGCGATGGTTTGAACAAAAAACTAACATTTCTCGCTGTGAATATGGCCTATGCTGCTGAAACGGTGTAAAGCAACCACCAATCAATCAATCAATCAAGCTTGCATTTCAGGTTGGATGATTTGTATCAAATGGAAAAATTAGTATGAACATGATAGGATTGGTATAGACATTGTCGTGTACATCCATGTACTAATTAATCTTGTTATTCTATCATGACATAGACTGAAAAATGTACACCGGTGGTGGACGAGATATCACACTAACAAATAACAGATCAATTCTTTCCCATTGACTTTCTATTTATCTAGGTTAATTGTTTGTAGCTATGGCAAGTGCGAGCGTGCACTTGGCGTATTATCAACATGGCAGAGATGAGGTCTTACTCAGCGGATCAAGCTGAAACTGTTCAGCTACTAGAAAAGCTATGACCTGTCACACTAATGACGGAAATGCTCTGTATTGTTAAAACTGTACACCATGAAGCTCTGTTAATACTTTTGAGCTCTGGATTCGTTTTCGGGGTAGACTAAGCAGGTTTAAGAAGTGATACTCTGAATGCGGAGATGAATGCAAGAAATCAAAGATGTTGCATGCTTTTGTTTGGTACACACCATTGAGAATGTATTGACTTTTCTAGTTACAAAAATCTTACTCTGTGGATCCGTGGAGGACCAAAACCGCATAACACAGCACCTTGATTATTGTACTACTGTAATAATCATAGTGAATTCTCAGTTTCTGAAAATTTATTCCAGACTACTAATCTAGGTACTCTTTTCGTACTTGATGTACTCACGGGGAAAAATTGAATGCGAATAGCTGACACAGTTCTTCTATTCGGGACTGGATAACGTTTTCGTGAGTATATGGTAACGTCGATAAATAATGAGACACCCGGCATGGGAGTCTATTTCTTATCGGGTGTCGACGGCCACGTGTGCGAAGTGATTAAAAACTTGTATTCAGCTTGACTGAAGCTGTATTTACAGATAATTCGCCACCGGTTGAAGTGAAATTAGACAAAACGTGATGGACATGAAGGTTTTGTCACGCATGCAATTATTTTTGTTGTGGTTGACAAAAGATCAGCGTGGGTAAAAGATCATCGGTCGGAACTATCACGGAGTTCCATACATATGTTTTTATTCGAGGAAATGCATAACTAAATACCTATGATTCTTAGAAACATGAAGTAAAATAACTACGATATTTAGAGAATCTATTCTATATTACTATATGTATTACAAAACATATAAATAAATATAAAATTATGGAATAATACTAATTAAGTTAACTTTTTAAAACACTTTTAATTTTCTATAAAGAGATTTATACTATATATTGATATTACTTGATAATATAATATATATTATGGAGAAATTATTTATTTAATAAAAAAAAAAAAAGAAGAAAATTCTTGAAGGAAGATTAAAACATAAGCAGAGAGTAATACTAGTAGACAACAGGCAATGAACAATATGGGAACGACTGTCTGTTTCCCTATGATCTGGGCCAGTAATTGATCATTCTGTTTCCCTATGTTCCGGGCCAGACAAGGTTGCGTTTGTTTTGTTCGATTGTAATGGTCGAAGGTATGGTTACTCTTGTCGACGTTCAATTCTGGACAGAAAATCTTCAAAAATATTCCGCTAAGTGAAGGCAATAGATGAGGTCTGGGGAGGCATAGGAAATGCCTAGGGCATGAAGAAGTCTTTATCATGTTCACAAAGCGACTGTTCCTTGGGAGGTCGGCTGAAATGATTAGAAAGATTCTTCCATTTTTTTTTCTTTCCTATTTTTTGCTGAGCGAGACATTTGCATGCTTTCTACTGCTTATCAAGCAGATAAGATGCCTGGGGAGGCATAGGTAATTCACTTAACGAGACACACAAGAACACATCAATATAGTTTGAAAATCAGATGTATTCCATCTGAATAACAAATAAAACAGCTCAGTGAGCATCCAGTAATCGGGGTCGGCGACAGGGCCTTCTTAAGCAGTAATCAGAAAAGTCTAGCAAGAACAGAGACTTGCAGTATCCTAGCAACTCAGAGTATCAATGATTGGAACGCGAGTCGGCATCAGGGCCTCTTAAATGCTACTCAAAGTTACCAAATAGGTTACAAGAAACAAGTTTACTGATGGCAGATGACCTGGAATATATAAGGTAAACAAACATAGTAATCATATACAGTAACACAATAGCATGGGGGCATTATGTCAGGTCAGCAGCGCTCAACCCAACAACCTCCCAAGCACTGCAGGAGCCGCACTGATGTGAACAGCCCTCAGGTAGGCATTTACGGATTCACTGTGCCACATCCCTGCGGACATGATACGGTCCAACGTCAGGCCCGCCCCTTGACATGCCTGGGCAGCACCCCTACAAAGTCCATGCAAGGTAAAGCCTCTCTCCCTCCCCAGGGCGATGAAAGAAGCCAGCCGCAATGCACGCTTCAGAACCGGGAGAGTCAGAGGCAGACCTGAGGGAAGCAGGAAAGCCGGAGAGTCATCATATGGCTTCAGATGCTTAGCATACCTTATCCAGGCGTTAAGAGGACAACACATTGAATCTCGCAAGCGCGGAAGTCTGAAGACCACTGGTGGTGCAGATGATGGTCAAGTTTTAGTTGACCTCAAGATCACCTTCAACTTTCACATCTTTAAACCTGATCACATGGTTAAGTGCTTGAGATTCTAGGGACGCAGAGACCAAGTTGCACTGCCTTACGAATATAAAGTAGCCAACAAGCAGTGCTGCCACAATCACATCTGGTGCGGATGTCAGCCTTTGCAGATAGCCAATCATCAGCTTAATATCGGAAGGCGAAATAGGCGTCGCTCTGATTATTGCATGCTTAGACGATTTAAAGATACCGGTTTTATAGAGCTTAATTTCGGGAGCATCAAACGCCCTACCACTACCTGGACCGGCCAACACCCAAATCTTGACCAAGCTAAAGTAATTCATTACTGCACCCGGAGATTTCAACTGATCATTCAGAAACATCAAATACGAGAGCAAATCGTAAACAGACTGCTGCACGGGGTTAGCATGGTGCTCATTGCAAAAACCTAGGTATAGCTTCACATGAGCGGCCTTGTTTCTCCACGTCCTTGGCGATAGTGCAAGGACATAATTGTTCATCAGACGCTGATGGTGAGTCAGCGAGTATCCTGGAAGATAGAGCCAAAAATGTTACTATCTTCCAGATCTATATTCATTACAATTTACATTTCAATATATCAAGGGAGACATTTACCGAAATTTCATTCAAGCCACGAGTTCGACACATATTACCTGCTAGCAATTTTTCATGTTCAGAGTGCTGGGCCCTACTTAATGCATCTGCTAATACTAAATCTTTACCTGGTCTATGTACTATTTCAATATCAAAATTTAAATCATGAGGGTCCTGAGGTAATAGAAACGTTACTGCGTGAACCAAATTAAGTGCCTCTAACTGTGTAATTGAGAGCCACGCCGTCTGCAATTCCAGACTATACTCAGTACTATAGAAATTGACAGCCGAGAAAGCCCCAGCCGCCTTAAGAGTCGAGTCACACTCTATGATCCAGTCTTGCCTAGGCGCCACCGGAATCAACTGCCAACCAATATAACTCTCAGCAAATTGTTTAAACCACTCAAGATCTTTCAGTAATTCTTTATCAAAAACATGCTGCCCAACATACGGTCAGGCCCTTAACGCAGCAAGCACCCGATTCGAAAACCTGACCGCCGGCTTAATACATTTAGATAGATGCTGCAATTTCCCGGCTAGACTCTGCAGCTGTTTCCTAGAACATGTACTCCTCCCTTCCCAAGTAATGCACTCCTCCAAGACATCTTTGACTTTCTGAGCCGGCAGCATGACTGACATCGCCACCGAATCGACCACAAAGCCAAGCCAGGTTATCATAGTGGTAGGAGGTGTACACTTCTTAGGAGCCAAACCCAGCCCTAACTCCGCTGCTAAACTATTACAACTGTTAAAGTTGAATGGCCTTCCTCTCGGTGCTCTCAACACCTACAAAATCATCTAAATAGCCACAACGAAAAATACCCCGCTTGACAAAGAAGCCAAACCACTTCCCACGTAATGCGCACACACGACAAGGCTGAAGTCCTACATCCAAACAGGGGAGCAATATCTAGATATATTTTCTTATCAATAGATATACCGAGCAGCGGAGTAGAGAGAGGGCACACCCTAAGCTGCCTCTAGGCATGAGCTAGATCCCCACCCCACATCCAGGCATTAGGTCCAAGCTTTGTTAACCGATCCAACAGTGTAAACACCGACGGTAATGAAAAATTAAACGGCTGGCCTAGGTAAAAACCCCTTACAATCCCTGAATTAACACTTTTACCCTGAGGAAAACAAAGGTCTATGATAATTCTCTTTTCAACCGAATTCTTTTTCGGCCTCGTCATCATTGGGCTTAATTGACACCACGGCAAAAACGGAGAAGAATTAAATGGGCCTAAGATATGCTTATCGGCTTCTCCAGCCAAGGAGTGATTCCTATAAGTCGGAACCGGCACCGCTGACGACGTATAGTCAAGAGGGCAACCAAATTCTAGATGATCAACCAATAGCACATCCGGGTAATCTAAAAGCAAGGCTCGCCACTTTGGAATGTTCAAACCTGAAGGAATAGATATCCTTGCATCCAAGAAATTAGGCAGCCCCGTAAGCCTTACTTGATCATATATGTCCCGATATATACCCAAATCAAACCAAGCCTCTTCCACCGATACAGGCCAAAATGTCATCAAGTTATCCTTGAACACAGAAGGCGTTGGCGGAGGGACGAAACGCTTCACCCTAGGAGAGTCTGACGCCGACAAAATTAGCTCCATCGGGGCGTTAAACCATTCAAAAGCCGGCATTGTCAGCGAGCTATTGCAAACTGATTGCGCCGGCTCCATACCTAATTCAGGAATCTGCACAGGGGGTTGAAGGCGGTCAATTAGCACATGTGGAGCATAAATCGAAGTAATTGTATTCCCATCCGCAGCGTCAGATTATTTTGACGGCGAAGATAAGAGCAGCGGGTCAATTAGCTCGGTATCAAGAACAGAAACATTTCCTTGCTTATCAACTACAGGTTGCCTAGTTATGGGCGATAAGTTTACACAATTTAGGTCACCAGGTTCACACAATATCGAGTTGGCTATATTCCCACCTATATCAACAGACTCATTAGCGACAGTCGATAATAAAACAGTCGGAGCACAAATAACACTTGCACCACTATTACCCGATGCATCTGCTGCCTTCTTGTCTAGGAACTTCCTCTTTTTGAGACAGTCATGCTCCCTTTGAGCTAACACTCGCTTAAATTTGTACACACACCATGCACAAATATGCGGAGAATGATCCGGGGAGAGAACCATGAGTAGCCGCATTTCCACAATCCTTGCCCCAGTTCTATAGATAACACGGTTTCCCTTCTGACTCTCTAGAATATTCATCCCTCTGATTAACCGGTGGCGGGTTAACCGGGGCAGAAACCCCCGACATCTGAGCGGCCACTACAGGGCACACGGGTGCAGCTCCCTGACGCGAGAAATCTGTCTGAAACGAGACGGCCCTCGATTGTAAAAATCTCACCGCCTCCGTACACACATCCCTCTGTATATCTTTAATCGCTCCAAGATTGCTCCAGCCTTCCCTTAGCCTTCCATCCGCAACCATCAGAAACACCCTCTCTGACCAACGCCGACATGTCGGCCAGTCCCACGTGATAGTCATCAGCGCCAGATCCTCATCATGTTACAAAATCGCAGGAAACCACGTCTGAGGAAAAGATGGCTGAGCAGCAAGAAGCCTTAGGGCAAAGAAATAGTCAGCCCAGGTTGCCTCACCCAACGCAATCTTCTTACAGGCATTCCCCCTTGTAATAAAGTTATGAGGTAACAAGCCCATACCTTTTGGTCGTTGAAGCGCTTGTGTTGAATCGAGCATGAAATCAGTAGTGACCGGTGGCTGGGGTTGCTGGTAGCGAGGCGTCGGATACGGAGATGCCAGCCTGGGAGGAGGCTGAAGACCAGTCATCGGAGCTTGGCCGCCCGCCTGACCTGACTGAGTGTCGTACCCGGCCGCTGCCGCAGGAAGAGCCAGTGAAACCCCAGGCTGCCTCAGCCTGAAGACAGAAGGCGGGACCCTTTCCGGCCAGCCATGACGATGGAAAATCAGACTAGACAGCCTGCCTGACTGACTGGCCAGCGTAACTGGCAGAATCGACGGAGATGAAACAGGAGCCGGGGACAACATACCCGGGAGGGCACCGATCCTCTCAAGCGCATTCAGCCTAGCCAACACCGCCGAATCAACCGGTGCTGGTGACACCGGCCGGAACAACCTCATCGAGGTAGCATCTCCATTTGTGTAGTCCGATAACTGTTGACGAGCACTGACACCACCATGCCGACGAAGCCCAACTCTACGCGAACCAAAAGACAACGGTGGACGGCCACGACGTTTCCTGACAGGAGGCATGATAACACGAACACCGACAGCCAAATCAACGCGTGTAGCTACTCCAAACTCCAGACGTCAACTGCGCAATCACACATGCGTTCGTCCCATCCCGCTTCCTGGTGTCTTGTTAGCAAATTAATGATGTTAGCGCGGCCAACATATCCAATGCCTAGGGCATTGAATGAACTTAATCATTTTTCACAGAAGCGACTGTTCATTGGGAGGTCAGCTGAAATGATTAGAGGGATTTCCTATTTTTTTTTATATATTGATTTCACTTTATAAGAGCGAGACTGTGTGGAACTGCTCAGCTATGATATGAAATGATATGCAATTTTTTTTTATATGATCTCGAAATATATTTTTTTGATCTATATTCACTTTTCGGAAGCAAGCTGTATGGAACAGTTCGGCCAGAAATGATGATTATATTTTGTTGATACACATACTTAATCACTTTTTGGAAGTGAGCTGTAAAGCCCCAGTCACACATACCCCGATCAGAGGCCGGACAAGCCCCGGACCACCATCCGGGGTGGTCCGGGGCAATCCGGGGCAATCCGGGGTGATCCGTGGCTCGTCCGGCGTGGTCCGGTTTCGGCCCCGGATGTTTTAAAATGTTTAAAACATCCGAGGCAGTCCGGGGGATTTTGCGATCCGGGCTCAATCCGGCCTGGTCCGGCCTGGTCCGGCCTGATCCGGGGATGGTCCGGGGGTGGTCTGGGGGTGGTCCGGGGGTGATCCGGCTATTCCGGGGGTGGTCCGAGCGTGTCTGGGCGTGGTCCGGGCCTGTACAGGGACATTTTGAGCCACGGTTTGACCCGGACCATCCCCGGACCATCCCCGGACTGTCCCGGACTACCCCCGGCGTAGCCACGGACAACCCTCGGACAGCCCCCGTTACACCAAATTACCCCGGATCACCGCGGTTCACCCCGGTTCACCCCGGACCACTCCCGGAGCAGTCCCGGAACACTCCCGGAACATTCCCGGATCACCCCGGACAAACACCCTGGGCGTTTTGTATATATATAACCGGGCTCAAAAGCACTTCACGCATCACTTGCTGCCTGACTCTCAAAGGGTGCACATCATGGATTACTGCTTGCGGCAGCGCATGAATCATCTTCAGCTGGTGAACTCGCAATTGCAGCTACATCAACAACAGAATGTTAACAACATGATTATGTTGCAAGTTATGCAAATCAAGAGAAGACGTACAAGAAAAGTGAGAAGAAGTGTGTGGGTTCGACCTTGGTTGGAGAGGAGAATGCAGTTCGGGCAGTTTGCAAATCTTATGCAAGAGTTACGTATCGAAGATGTGCGAGCGTACAGAAACTTTCTACGCATGGATCCAGCTATGTTCGAGGAGATTCTCCTTCGCATCGTTCCAAGAATCAAGAAAAAGGACACATGGTACAGAAAGGTGCTAACACCGGGATTGAAACTGTCGTTCACTCTCAGCTACCTAGCCTCTGGTGACAACTATCATTCTCTGATGTATGTTTTCCGAGTTCCACACAACACCATCTTGCTTGCCATTCGTGAGGTGTGTGAAGCTATAATTGCAGAGTATGCTGAGGAGGTGATTCAAGCTCCAACTACAGAAGAGCAATGGAGAGGTATCGCTGAGCAGTTCTCCACAAGATGGCAGTTTCACCATTGCCTGGGAGCCCTTGATGGGAAACATATCCCCATCCAATGCCCAGCCCATGGAGGGTCGGAGTACTACAACTACAAGGGATTCCACTCGGTCATATTGATGGCTCTAGTGGATGGTGACTACAAATTCTCCTGGGTCGACGTTGGGAGTAATGGCTCTGCAGGCGACGCTCAAGTCTTCAAGTCTTGAAGAAAGACGACTTGGTATTCCAGGTGCCGAACCACTACCGCATGATGAGCGTGACATGCCTTTCTTCATAGTTGCTGATGATGCGTTCGCGCTGAGAACATGGTTGATGAAACCGTTCTCCAAACGTCATCTAACAATTCCCGAAAGACTGTTCAACTACCAACTCTCCAGGGCACACCGCATCGTGGAAAATGCATTCGGGATTCTAGCTCACCGGTACCAGTGCCTCCTAACAACAATGCGACAGAAGCCAGCAACAGTTGTATCGATAGTGTTGGCTTGTGTCTGCCTACATAATCTGACGCGGATGCGGTACGCAGCTCGTCACAATGCAGAGATGGACCAGGAGGACTGCAATCACAACATCGTTCCTGGAGCCTGGAGACTCAACAATCCTCTAGCCGACATCGACGGCGTCCGTGGGAACAGACTGACACTCGCAGCGAAATACCAGAGACAATATCTTACGTGTCCGAGGCTGGAGCGGTGCCTTGGCAAGATGCTATGATATGAACTATTGTGAAGTGTGAACTATTACCAATTGTGCCATGAGAATTGTATTTAATGTGCTATTGTTATGTCTGTGCCTAAAAATGAAATAAATGTCATTATTGTGAAGGTGAAATCAAAAGAAACCTCAGTAACAATAAAAATATCTTAACTTAATTTAATTTGTTTGTTATTTGTTGTTTTTGTTGTGTAGCTATAACAGCTTTAAGTTATAATCTTATTAAAATGAAATAGGTCCTAATAAAATGTGACAGTAATAAAAACAAACATTTCTGTATTATTGCTTTTTAGTCTATGCTTTTCTAATTGTTATGCTACAGTTAATACCAAAATATTAAACTCAATAATGGTTTCTTTTCTTGTACTTTATTGTTGGTGTATGAGCTTAACTTACTTAATGTGCTATTTATCGAAGAGGGGTCTTAATACTGAATTTAATGATCTTTCTCCAATATTGTTGGTATAAGAGCTTAACTTATTTAATGATCTTTTCTTCTATATTGTTGCTATAAGAGCTTAACTTATTTAATGTGGTATTTATCGAAAAGGTGTTTTTTGGGGAGGGAAAAGGGGGGAAATTTATTTGTTAATTATTTGTTAAATAGTTATTACTTAATTTATTAAAAGTGACTATCAACTAAATGGATATAGCATACAGATTGTAACAAACACAAGGTAGTTAATAATGTATGTATATTTATCTATTTATTTTCAACTAGTCATAATAGTATATATAATGTACAAAATCAGTACTCTTGTCATGATCACATTCACTCATCCATAATACAACCATAATAAATAGTATGTAAAAACTGTTCATTTCACAATGTTCACAATGTTCACAGAGGGTTTTCCCGGGTTTTCCAGGTCTTGTCCCATCCCAGCCATTAGTGTGGTAAAGGTGAGATCCCATCCCAGCCATTAGTGTGGTAAAGCTGAGATCCGACAGACGTGTAATGTTCACCCCACTTCCTGGGGCATGCATTGGTGCTGGAAGGGCCCGGTCGGGGACTCGTCCATTCCCCTTCAGAGGGGGCCGGTGGTAATCCCGCCGCCTGGACGGGGAAAGCGGTCAACGGGGCTGCTGGATGAGGGTCTGGATGACGTGGTTGTGGACAGTGTGGCTCCATCTCGCGGGCCAGCTGTAGTGACTGGGAGCGTAACCGCACTGCCTGGCGACTCTTCTAGACTGGATCGATATCATCAATATTGCAATACGAATGCAGTAGTTCAGAGGAGAACACTGGGATATATGGTTAAAAATGAATGAATGAATGAATTTCGCAGATGGAGACAATTAACATTCAAAATCAACTGCAACTGCTGGAGAAATGTAAGGATACTGCTACAGCATATGTAAAACTTGAGCTAAAAGCTAGAAATCTATGATTATTTAATAATATAGATGCAGCCATAGTAATTTCAAAGTTTGAAGCGAACCACTGTCATTGCTTTGTTTATCTTTTGATGCTAACTTAACGCTGTGGGTAGACAGCTTTCTGTCATTCGTGTTAGTCTTGTTAAAACTGATATTTGATGTTTGATGCTTGTACATGTGGTACAAAAAGACATTTTGATTCTATTTCTGCCTTTATTTTCACTCAAAACGACTTATTTTCGGTTAAATCAGAAAATTTGGTTGGTTTTGCAAGAAAATAGTCTGTGAAACTAGGTCATCGATTTAAACCGCTTAAGCCTTGTTTTCTCATAGAACTGAGTTCCGCAATGTTAACTCTATGAAGACCTGTCGAGCAACCACGCGTCTACCATCAACGTCTTCGGGTTTCTTCAAGTTTTGATAGCCGGAAAGACTAAATGAGCTGGCCAAGCGTATCGATGCGAGACTAAATCGTAGTAACACCAAATCCAATTTGTACTAATGTAAGATCGATGCTTTGAGATGGAAATGTACCTCTAGAGTGTCACAAGGACCTCTAAACTGTCACAAAGTTGGAAAAAGGTCAAATTAGACTAAAAACGATCGCAAATTGTTCATATGCATCTTCTAACATCATATTAGATATCAGAAATGTGATATATTCTTCATAACTGGTTTAAAAGGGTGATTATAAAAATAAATTTAAAATTATTTTTTAATTATTTTTATTCGAAGTCAGAAACCTTATCCATTAAAAACATTAGATTTAAAGTTATTTTTCATTATTGGTTAATGGATACGATATGGTTAAAATGAGTACACTGTAGTGATGTCAACTTCTTTCCTTGCTGCTAGGGCAGGTGGTAAGAAGTGGAGGGGCGGAGTACGTTGTAAAATATTCCGATAATGATGCATTGGTGAGGGAATGCAAATGTTCTATTTGTGCAACAGGTATATAGGGCCAAGTGCATAGATGTTTATGTAGTTTCTGGTGGTGCTTGATTCATTGGTAAATAGACATTGTGGCGCTAGTAAAATAGTGTGTAAGGGGCACTTAGAGCTCTACCCACTACCCCATCACCTCTGCTAGTCATGGATCGCCACACACTCAGCTCAGGGCAGGTGGTGGCCAAGGGAGCCACACCGCGTGGTGGTGGTGGGCAGATCACTGTAGCCATGGGGACCGGAAATGCTTGATTCTCATTTGGAGAATGTGGTCAGGTGATATACCATACTGGATCCATGTACCATATAAATAATAAACCTGGGGGCTTGGCTCTCTTCTTTCACTCTATATACTCTTCCTTTCTCTTTTTGCCTGTATTGATTTCCCTATAGCCTGCCTACACAACCACAGATTTCAGCTGTGGGCTTTACAATATGTTATATATACAATGTACCATATGCCATGCATTAAATACCATATACTGTATACAATATGTCATACATCATATAATATATGGCATGTACAAAATATCATATTCCATATACTATATGCCATATGCCATACAATATATGCCATATACCATATACAACATATAACATATATACAATATATGGCATATGGTGAATGAAAGGTCCACCTCACATGGCCGTCTTATTTAACTGCTAAACCACCTAGAGAGTCCACACTCCTATTCCAAGTGCATTGTTGCAAGGAAATAGCGCCCTTTAATTCAGGTTTTGATAGTAGTACATCCTTTCTCAGCACTGCCAAGCAAATCTTTCCAGTTGGTGTTACCTGAGTTACCATACATAAACCAGAGTGAGTGATGGAGCCACTGATGCCATAGATTAATTAGATTGGATAAGTGCGTGGCTGGGCGGGGAGCCTCCGAGAAGAGCGAGCTGTGTTATTTAGGAATTGTTCGTAGATTCGAGTAAGGAAGCCGGAGACCTGGTGGGAGTAAGGAGGTTTATTGACACAGTGAGGGAGGGCTACACAAGGGGGTTCTTAATCCAACTCGTCGATGTCAAGCAGTGCCTCTTGGATGGCCGGAGGCTCTGAGGCCGCCGGAGCCGACCCCTACGCAGTAGTCCTTAAAAAAGAGGGTGGCTGGGCGTGGTGAAATGTTTCTACCATGGAGGATCGCCACTGAGTGCCTGTGCAGGGGGAGGTTCGGTAGGTGTTCGTCTTTGCCGCTTGGGGCGTGGTGGGTCCCCGGCCTCCCGCCCGAATCAACCACAATTCGAAATTATGCGCCAATTCGAGTAAGGAAGCCAGAGACCTGGTGGGAGTAAGGAGGCCTTGACACAGTGAGGGAGGGCTACACATGGGGGTTCTTAGTCCAACTCGTCGATGTCGAGCGGTGCCTCTTGGATGGCCGGAGGCTCTGAGGCCGTCGGAGCCGACCCAAAACACAGCACTAAGGCTCTGGGGGGCCTCAGAGGGGGCGAGGCGGGGGACGTAGTCGAACACCGCCGACGACTCCCAGGTGCCCTGCGCCATTATGGCTGCCAGGTCGGCGCCGCACGCGGCACATGCCTGGGCGGCCCCCCAACGTAGGCCGTGGAGGGTGAAGCGCGAAGCTTCCAGGACGCCCGCCTCCGCGAGCGCCTCCCTCACCATGGGGGTCAGTAGCTGAGGGGTGAGTGGGCTGCCTGTGTTGCATATGAAGGCTGGGGCGTCAGAAGGGGCCGGCACCTGCCGCAGGGCCCGGAACCAAGCGCGGACCAGGCACATGGGCGACCCGGGCAGGGCTGGCACAAATAGGGTGACAGCCTGTGGGGGGACCTTGATGGTCTTTGATGAGGATATGGCCACACGCAGCCCCCCCGGGGCGCGGGTGACATCGCCGCGTCGCACCGTATGGGGGCATCCCCACCCACCATGGGAGGGGGAGAGGAGGTTCGACTGGTGCATGAGGGTGAAGAAGCCGATGATGATGGCCGCCCAAGGGACCACCCCCCGATGTCCCTGGGCGCAGAGGGGGCGCGCCTGACTGGGACCGGAAACAGCCTCTCACTGCCCCGACGGACGCGCCCAGGGAAGGGCGCATCGAATGGGGCAGGGTCCCCGCCCGCCTGCCGCACCCACGAGCGGACCTCGGAGAATGCGTTGGCCACAGAGGATGGCGAGGGAAGCAAGCAGGAGGTAGAGTCCGTTGCCCCCGACCGCGTAGTTGAGGAACCAGCGGACGTCCTTCCAGAGCTCAGGGTCCACCTCGGCCATGCCCGGGGGGGGGAGGTCGCGCAGGCTCCGCAGCAACCGGTACATGAATTTTCGCGCCGCGGGGATGCATCCGCTGATGTCTGCGAGCCTACCGATGAGCCGCTGGAGAGCCTTCCTAGTGAGGGAGGGCCTCGACAACCAGGTTCGGCACTCCTGGATGACCTGGGTGAGCTTTGCCTCTGGGATGCTGATGACCATGCGCTGGGAGCATCCCAGCCAGGAGAGCTTCACCGCGGGAGGGGGAACACTTGTCGGGTGCCAGGTTGACGCCCAGCCCGGCGCACAGAGCCCAGAAGGCGTCGAAGGCCCGGCATGCGTTGAGGTATGAGGCCTCACAGCCGACGAAATCATCAACGTACACGATGGAGAAGAAACCCTGCCGGGCGAGGATCCAAGAGACGGCCGATGTCATTCGGACGCAGGCGGCCCCGGAGGCCCTGCAGCCGACGGGCAGGGCGATGTCGACGTAGGTCTTGCCGTCGACCGTTATACAGAATAGGGCGGCAGAGAGGGAGTCCGCGCGGAGTTGCCTATATGCTCGGGCGACATCCGCAGTCCACGCGGAGGCGCCTTGGCCCTCCCGGACGATCCTCCGGCCCAGGGCAGGGTGTATGCCGCGGCGAGGCCGAGGTACTCGCCCCGAGGGATACCCCCAGTCACGCTTCTGCCGACCGGGTACGACAAGTCGACGATGATGCGCCGCTTGCCGGGCGCGGTCTTGGGTCTGGTCATAATTGGGCTGCACTGTGCCCAGGGTGAGAAGGGGGGGGACTTCGAAGGGGCCTAGGAGGGCACCCTGCTCGAGCTCGCGGGCTACATAGTCGGTGATGAAGTGGGCGTAGCCGGGGTCCTCACGGTGGTTGTGGTAGGTGGGCGTGGGGGGCGTGCATTGGCCGGGAAGCCAAACTCCAGCTGGTCGGCCAGGGTGGTGTCCGGGTGGTCGGCCAAGGCCTGCCTCCAAGTGCCGATGTCGAGGCCCGACTTGATGCGAACGCGGGCAGCCAAAAAGTTCGGGAGAGCCGTGGCCCTAGCGGCGTCGTACGCCGCCACGTAGTGTGGGTATCGGCTCCATGCTGTACCCGAGATGACCGCCAAATGGCGTCGAGTGTCTCTCTGTATTGGCCGGGGGAGGGTCTGCAGCGCGGCTCGACCGGGAGCGATTGGTGAAGCTCGCTGTCAATGACTGTGTCGACAGGTTCTGAGAGTAGAATCGGGTCTGGGGGGCATCCTTCGGGGGCCGACGCCTGCCGCCGGGGCGTAGAGACCGCCCGGGCCAGAGACGGCGGGCGAACGTCTCGTAGTGTGGGGACGGGCTGGCTGTGTTTGTTGTTGTTATTGTTAGTGGGGCCGCGATGACGTCACGTGGGGGTTCCCCAGGGGGAATCCCACCGCTGGTGGCCAGTCCGCCACCAGCGCCCCCGTCTCTGCCCGCAGCACGGCGTGCCGCCGCTGGGGAACCAGCGGAGCAGTCCGTGTGGTTATTATGCAAATGATGGGGAGCCCCGCAGCTGGGACTGGGCGTGCCGGGGCTGCAGCGGAGCAGTCCCTGTGGTTATTATGCAAATGATGGGGAGCCCCGCAGCTGGGACTGGGCGTGCCGCAGCCGCCCGGCAGCCCACGTCGGGCACCAGCATCCGAATCCAGGTCACGGGGGGGTAATCCCAGTGACATCACGGGATATCCCAGTGACGTCACGGGGAGGGGGGGCACGGGGCGCCCAGTGGCTTCGGGTCAAGGGTGAGCTGGTGGGTGTAAGTTTGTTTACCGGGGTTGCCTTGGTCACCTTGGGAGCCATGGTCACTGTACGCCGTGTGAGTGTCCGTGGATGGGCCGTGTCCGTGCGCCATAGGGGGGCGGGGAAGGGGGCCCCGCCTGTTTTCTAAAAATCCGCCGATGTCTTTTTTGCTGCGCCTTTCTCACGCGAGTGCTTGGGGTAGCACGCGGCTTTGGCATGGGTCGTGAGGATGCGCCATACGTTGGCACAGTAGCCGCAGACGTGTGCGACTTTCTGTGCCCCCATGCCGTGTGACTCCCCCTTGAGGGCCTTGTCGCAGGATTCTGGGTCCTGGTTCCAAGCCGTGCAAGCTGCCTCCACCCTTGTCGTATGTATTACATGCCTCCGGGCCGGCCTTGGTTGCCTTGGTGATGTCGGCCGTATTGCCGTTCGCCACGGCCATGGCCGCGGTGTGCCCGGCCATGGCAATTATTTCGATGCGCACCGCTGTGATGGCCACGGGATCCCGCCATCCCCGGGGGAGACGGCCGTCGGCAATCCTAGTGAAGATTTCCTCAGAGTAACGGCGCACGATACTCCACGTCAGTGCGCCACGGCCTCCTGGTGGGCTGAGAGGGCCGCCAGTGCGTGGGACGGGAAGCCCCACTGGGTCTCCAGTCGCTTAAGGCCTAGGGTGTATTCCTCCCAGGTGGCCTCGCCATTTTTTACTGACTTGCCCTCGTATCCCCGCTCCACCAAATCATAAGGAAAGAGATATTTTGATGATATACCTTTTTTTCTGGTGAAGGATTTTGCATCCGCGATGGCCGCAATGATCCGGATGGCCTCCTCGGCCGTGGAGCGCGGGCTACGGTAGCGAGAGCCGTTGCGATCTCGGTGTTGTTGGCGGCGTCCTGGGGCGTAGTGGCGGGGTGGCGAGTCTGGGGTAAGTGCCCGCGTTCATCGTTCCTGCCGGGGCCTCAGTGTGGGGGGCGTTTCCCACGACACGTCTGCCTCCGGGATCTCACCGTCCAGGTCGCCCGGCAAGTAAGCCGGGGACCGGGGGAAGGCCGTATGTGTGCGGGGGTGGGCGCGGCTTGCCGCCGCAGCCGGCGGTGTTCATTCCTTTGAGCGGGGGACCCGGCCGGCGGCGGCTGGAGGGGACGCCGTCAGGCGTGCCTCCTCGAGCACCCTTTCCTGGCGCAGGACGTGTTCCTCCACCTGCCTCCACCTCGCCTCCATGGCGTCCATTGTCTGCTGCATCCAATTCTTTAGTTCTTCTTGGCAAGTCTCTGTCTGGGGGTCGGCTGGTCCACGCTTTGGCTTCGCGGGCCGCCGGTGCACCGGTGACGTGGCATCGCCGCCATTTTGAATGGAATCGTCGAGTTGCTCCTGGTCTTTCTCAGGCCGGGATCTCTGTGTGGCGCGCTTCGGGGGCCTACCGGCCGGGCGTGAGGTTCGTTGGATGCGCTGCATGGTTATTTATTCCTTGGGTGACTTTGTTTGATGTGGGTGTTGGATCTTGGGTGCCTTGGGAGGATAGTGTGGGTCGTTGTTAGCTCGAAATGTTTCCACCGTGGAGGATCGCCACTTAGTGCCTGTGCAGGGGGAGGTTCGGTAGGTGTTCGTCTTTGCTGCTTGGGGCGTGGTGGGTCCCCGGCTTCCCACCCGAATCAACCACAATTCGAAATTATGTGCCAATTCAGTGGTAAATAACCTAGCTCCTATTTTTATTGTTGTTTTCTGAAACTTGTGGCAATTACTTCGTGAGATCTTTTACATGGCGTGTCTTTTCTAGAGACAGGGCTGAGACATGTTAACCACAATTACTGGGAATAACAGAAATAAATTTGCAAATAGTAGAAATTGTGGAATAAAATAATAGAAAAAGTAAAATCTAGAAAAAAAAACCTCGAGAGAAAGCTTGATGGAATTGACAATAAAGTGAGTTGAAAAATGGTTTATACCTGCTAAATGAACAACTTAAAACCTGAATCTGATGAGAATAAAATCATTTGGCAATGAGGTTAAAGCTGCATAGTCCGATGAAAACATACAATTTTCAAAACCAAAACAATTATCTAGATTTGATTCTACATATCTAACTTAGGTGCTGGTGCACTTATTACGCATTTGTCATCACATATAAGGGGATACTGAGTCAATTAATAGAACCTGTTACTGCAGAAGCCTATGGTTTTAGAGTTTTGGCAATCTTGCTAAAATTAATTTAGCATGTTTCCATTTCAAATATCGCAAAAGTTAGCGATTTAAAATAAAAGTTACTTCAAACTAACATAAGGTAGATTATAATGAATGGCCTAATATGTTAATCTCAGAAAATGAGAAAAACTCAAAACCATCGGACTATGCAACTTTAAGCTGAGGAGCTTTCAGAACTTGATTCATTCAAATGACCGGCATGACTGAAATGTGATGGATACAAGAACAATGTACACCTTTAATATTTAATGTTGGAGAATTGGTTAAATTAAGAAAATTGACCACATGTATTAACTTACCTTAGTATTGAATGGCTATAATTTCCCATTTCTATTGACCGATATTTGCCAACGATATTGATAAACATAATTTGGTGCAAAGAATAAGAGAGAAAAATAACTACCCATCATCCCAACTACATCGGGACACTCTCTACATCTCACTCGCCCTCGTATTTGCGCGTGTGTTTGTATACGTGTGTGCGTGTGTGTGCGCGTGTATACGTGTGTGCGCGTGTGTGGTGCGCAGGCAGGGAAGTCGTTGTGAGATGACGTACGGAGGTAACACGCCGAGGATGGGGCCCTGAGAAGTACTCGTGTGCGTGTGTATGTGTGCTGCGCGCGTGCGTGTGTATGTGTGCGTGTGTGTGGCGCGTGTGCTGCGCAGGCAGGGACGTCGATGGGAGATGACGTACGGAGGTAACACTGAGGACGGGCCTGACTGGTGGCTCAGCCTGCTACACGCAGCATCACGCCCGGTGCCACCCGATGTCACTTTGCACTGCCTCTGATCGCTGTTCAAGTGCCTATTGATGGACCAATTAGGTAACGCCAGGGCCCGTGTGGGCAATGGCAGACTACATCTGTCACTGATGCTATTGGGGTGTGTGCAGGACATCAACATTTAATTAAGCATAATATAAAAAGCAAAGGGTTATAGCCATAGCTTTGGCGATGATAGATCTATCTTTTCTAAATAAATCCTTCAAATAACGGTCTCCATGCGCTGGCTATATTTGATTCGGTTCGTGGTGTTGGTGCTGTGCCGGTGTAGGACGTTCAAAACACTACCCCGTTCAAAACACTACAGTTAAGTTCAAAACACTACCCTTACCTACGTTCAAAACACTACCAAGTTCAAAACACTATCATGACATGGCAGTGGGGGCTGTAGTGCCGCAGTATGTAACCTATTGCATTATGCCCCACCTTACTGCATCATGAACCCCCTTACTGCATACTGCCCCACCCTACTGCATTTTGCTCAGCTTACTGCATACTGACACACCTTATTGTATACTGCCCTATCTTACTGCATGCTGCCTCCACCCTACTACATACTGCCCCACCCTACTGCATACCGCCCATGCTACTGCATACTTCCCCACCTTACTGCATTCTTCCGCACCTTACTACATTATGCCCCACTCTACTACATTCTCCCCCTCTCTCCTTCATGCAGCCCCACCCTACTGCATACTGCCCCACCATACCCTACTACACACTGCCCCACCCTGCCCTACTGCATACTACCCCAGCCTACTACATACTGCCCCATCTACTACATAGTTCCCCACCCTACTGCACACTGCCACACCTTATTATTCTCAACCTTACTGCATACAGCCCCACATAACTGCCTACTGCCTGACCTTACTACATACTGCCCCACATTACTGCCCACACTACTGCGCACTGCCCCACCCTACTACATTCTCCGCATTCTTCCCCGCCTTACTGCATACAGCCCCATCCTACTGCCTACTGCCCCACTGGGCGTGGTGGCCTAATCGCTAGTGTGGGCTTCATGTGCAGAAGGTCGGGAATTTGATTCCCGGTAGAGTCAAACCAATGACCATAAATTGATACCTGTCACTTCCTAGACTGGCGCTCGGCATTATTAGGATAGGGCAAGGACTGGTTAGCTCAGTGTCAGGATAATGCAACAGAGTGGGATATCGGGTCAAGGATGCCAGCAGCCTGATTTCCCAGTGGGACAGCACTATAAAGTCACCATGGGTGTGCACTGTCACAAGTCGGTACCCATCCTGATATGACCCTAGATGTTGCTAGGATGTAAAACAATAACCAACGACAACAACCCTACTGCCCTACCTTACTACATACTGCCCCGCCCTACTGCATTCTTCCCCACCTCACTGCATACAGCCCCACCCTACTGCACACTGCCCCACCCTACTGCATTCTTCCCCACCTCACTGCATACAGCCCCACCCTACTGCACACTGCCCCACCCTACTGCATTCTTCCCCACCTCACTGCATACAACCCCACCCTAATGCACACTGTCCAACTTTACTGCATTCTTCCCCACCTCACTGCATACAGCCCCACCCTACTGCACACTGCCCCACTCTACTGCATTCTTCCCCACCTCACTGCATACAACCCCACCTTACTGCACACTGCCCCACTCTACTGCATTCTTCCCCACCTCACTGCATACAACCCCACACTACTGCACACTGCCCCACCCTTCTGCATTCTTCCCCACCTCACTGCATACAGCCCTACCCTACTGCACACTGCCCCACTCTACTGCATTCTTCCCCACCTCACTGCATACAGCCCCACCCTACTGCACACTGCCCCACTCTACTGCATTCTTCCCCACCTCACTGCATACAACCCCACACTACTGCACACTGCCCCATCCTTCTGCATTCTTCCCCACCTCACTGCATACAGCCCCACCCTACTGCACACTGCCCCACCCTTCTGCATTCTTCCCCACCTCACTGCATACTGCCCCACCCTACTGCACACTGCCCCACCCTTCTGCATTCTTCCCCACCTCACTGCATACAGCCCCACCTTACTGCACACTGCCCCACTCTACTGCATTCTTCCCCACCTCACTGCATACAGCCCCACCCTACTGCACACTGCCCCACTCTACTGCATTCTTCCCCACCTCACTGCATACAGCTCCACCCTACTGTACACTGCCCCACTCTACTGCATTCTTCCCCACCTCACTGCATACAGCTCCACCCTACTGTACACTGCCCCACTCTACTGCATTCTTCCCCACCTCACTGCATACAGCTCCACCCTACTGCACACTGCCCCACCCTTCTGCATTCTTCCCCATCTCACTGCATACAGCCCCACCCTACTGCACACTGCCCCACCCTTCTGCATTCTTCCCACCTCACTGCATACAGCCCCACCCTACTGCACACTGCCCCACCCTTCTGCATTCTTCCCCACCTCACTGCATACAGCCCCACCTTACTGCACACTGCCCCACTCTACTGCATTCTTCCCAACCTCACTGCATACAACCCCACACTACTGCACACTGCCCCACTTTACTGCATACTGCCCTACCCTACTGCATAACCTACTACAAATTAAAATGAACATGCAGCAATTATAACATCTTTTTAGAATAGTGTTTTGAGCTTAGAGGTAGTGTTTTGAATGTAAGGATAGTGTTTTGAGTGTGGCCACAGTAGTGTTTTGAACCTACCTTCAACTAAGTTGAAAACACTACCATAGTGTTTTGAACCTAGGTTGAAAACACTATCGTAGTGTTTTCGTGGGGTAGTGTTTTGAACTTACTACACCGGCTTCACTTCTGGGCGGCCCGGTGTCGCAGTTTCAGTTCCCAGCAGTTGAAGTTCCCACAATTGCTTCTGCGCATGCATCAACATCTAACGGCATCGTCTGCGCATTGTCAATGGCTGTGAGCAATCTTCATATAGTAAAAGTTAAATATCTCTAAAGCCACAGTACCTAGAAACAAGCTGATTGGAATACACATAGAAAACATGGTTAGCAAAAAGATTATATTAAATTGATATGGTTAGGGTTCTGGATTTCTATTAATTTTGAATAATGTTTTGCTCTGCGTGTACCACCAAACTCAACGCATTGTTAATGGTCGTGAGCAATCTTCATGCAGAAAAAGTGAAATATCTCTAAAACCACACCACCTAGAAACAAATCGCTTGGTACACATATAGAAAACATGTTTACTGAAAAGATTATATTAAATTTATAAGGTTAGCCACACTGACACTATAGTGACAGCGATTTGCGGTGATCGGCGATGGTTTAAATCGGGCTAATGTTGACACATGCGCAGACAATGCTTTGACGCATGTGCAGAAGCAATTGTGGGAACTTCAACTGCTGGGAACTAAAACTGCGACACCGGCGCCTCGCACAGCGAGTAACACCGGACCGCCACGGTTCGAGTTGAGAACACATGGGAGTGCTGACAAGTGTTGGGGCAGTTAACACCAGGGCGGCTGAGGTCGCCGGCGGCCGGGTCGGAAGCCAGACGACATCTCATCCATCATGTATACATGACCATTACAGATATGATGAAGGATCACCACATTCCCAAGGAAACCCTGCTGCTCCTGAGTAGGTATATATACTAACATGTGCGAAATAAGATATATTTGAAACCAAAGCCGTGTTCACACGGGCAATGTAAATCGATTCGTAGAAAGCGACTTGCCTAGTTCGCCTCACATTTCTCGTGTGAACGCACGTCTGATGCGGATTAGGGCTGATTCGACTCACGTGATGCGGATCCTGTAAACCACCTAAGCGAGGTAGTCTACGTGAATCGATTCCTGTGATGCGGATAATTTTGCCCGTGTGGATGCTCTGAGGCGGATTAAGCACCTCACACGCATGCGCAGTCGACACCTCAGGTTGTTGACTTTCCGGTCGATCAAAAGCGCATATTATATAATTTAATTAATGAAACCGCTATCTATGCACAGATATTTTTTTTATCATTTATTTTTAGGGTTTCACTGCCCAGCAGAAGCTTTGACCGTTCCAAACCAATACGATTCAGTAATTACATATCTAGGTCGAACCCACACTCTCTGGTGACGGCGTCGTCGAACCCAAAATGGCGCTGGTTAGTCTGTACTTGCTCATGCGCAGATATCCACTTCCGCCTCGCACAGTGTCCGTGTGAACGGGCGCCTAATTCGCCTCACCGGATTCGATTTGCCTGATTCGCCTCACATTTTGCCCGTGTGAACACGGCTCAAGTGATGTTCTTAGTAATTCAGGGCATAGCTAGCCAGTTCCCGGATATAAATTCGTGTCCCCTAACATCAGAGTTCGCTAATAGCACTGCTTTTACCAACTGAGAGTCGTTTCTATGAACACCGGATATCGTCTGCAGTGCAGTAGCTATGGATGATACTTCCCAGAGACAAGCTGTGCCATTGTTCAGGTTGCAACACACACGGTGACTATGTGCACTGCAAAATTAAGTGCGGATGATGTAGAACGAGACGAGACTCCAAATGGCGCATGCGCTAGTTGCGGTAGGCACCGGCAGTCCGTTCACGTTGCCACTCATCACTGAAGCTAAGATTCCTTATACGTGGTATGCGGCATGCGAATGCAAATGTGAATACGGCATGTGGCATGCAGCATGTGATTTGGTTGATTCCATACCCATGCTGCATGTGGCATGTGGCATGCAGTGATTTGGTTTGATTCTATAAATGTGATAATGACCGGTCGCATTGATGCAGTCAGTGGCGGTCTTTACCATATAGTGAGTGTTGAGTGCATGTGACTGTGTGTGAGTGTGAATAAATGAGTGTGTGTGAGTGAGTGAGTGAGTGAGTGAGAGTGTGTTATGCATGGGTGCATGTGCGCATAAATATAAACAACATGATAAAGTACTTCTTTGTTGATTATTCAAGTCAAAACAAGCTGAAGTTATCAAACAAACATAAACTGATAGGGCATGGCGCCGATCCTAATTAGGCATGCAGTTACCCACTCCAGTGTCCCCCCACCCCTCCCCACCCGCTACTACCCCTCACACCACACCACTACTCTACCCGCACCCATTTCATTATCAGGGAAACCCCACACCATGATATTAAAATCAGGATTCCCCCTTGTGCTTCTGCATTCGCATTCGCACCGATCAGTCCATGCACCGATTCACTTGCCGTATTCGCATTCACAATCGCATGCCGCATACCGCATATAAGGAATCTTAGCTTAAGGCCGTACTCGATTAACACGACCCGGGCAATTCGGGTCACGCGAGTCGTCAGAATTAAAAATCGGTCACCGTGACTAGAGTTGACAAATACACATGCTGTGTGCAAAACGATCTGGCCCCAGTAACCCACCTCTTGGCTGGGGTTGGCTACTAGCGATGATGTCAAATTTGCACTGGTACCGTCCTGCAGGATAACAGCTACCAGTACCAGTCATACAAGTTTTTTTTTTTAATAACCTAGATTAATTAAATGGAAATATAACTAAACTATGCCATCATAAAATACTTTAAATCCTATTTTGCTGTAGTTTTATCGGTTATTAAAAAAAAAAGGTTTTGTATTAAGCCACCATTTTCCCCACCCCAAGCGTGGAGAAGCGTATTTGATTATTCGACCCGAGTCTGTAGGATGTGCGCATGCACCAAGAAGTGGCTCGGGTGACCAGAGTTGATTAATCGATTACGTCCTAAGGGTCCCTTTAGAGTCGTTGGGTCAATGGTGACCTACATCACTCATACTTGCAGTTAGCCAGTGGGCTGTTCAGTCCCAGTGCCTTACGGAACCGCTGCTATACACAGTTAGTAGAGGTGGTTGGCAAGAGCGGGGCAGTGGCATGGCCCCGGATGTCACGCAGCTCTGGTTAGGCACTGCACCTAGCGTGTCAATCATTGCCAACAGAGTGGATGCATTCAGCAGCAGGGTTACCTCGGCTTTCGGTCACACAAATTAGCTCTATATCTTCTTAGATGCCACTAGAGGCATTACAGAGTCTATAAAACCTCGCAGGTAATGTAAACAATGCAGATTTTGCAGGAATTGTGGACATTGCAGACATTGCGTCATGGTTAACATTGGAGACATTGTGAACATCATTTTCGAGAGTTGCTATGCATCGCTATGGAGCTTACTTGTTCGCACCTCCCAGGTCTCACGGCATGTTTCAAACCCGGCATATGGGTGTTGATGTATTCAGCATTTCTGCCTCACGTCATTACAGCGAGAATAACAATGCCATCCTAGTGTGAAACGAGCCACATTGATACTAAGGAAAGGCTTCCGCCTCTCGTATGCCTAGTGTTGTGGGAATTGGTTCGCAGCCATGGTAGGGTGTGTGTTTGAGTGCTCCTTTATAATGTGAAAGTGGTTGTTACTCAGGTGCAGGCTGGATATGATGCCCCCGCTCCCGCCGCTCGTCTGACACGAGCATCTTTTTCCACCAGCATCGTCTTTTGTTAACAAATCCACCAAAAGACCCAGATAAATTCCGTGCCAAAGCTCAAGTAATTGAGCCGTACGAGTTGTGAATGAACAACCGTTCGCTCCATCAGCGCCAGTCGGAATGCTTCCGTTGCAGACTGCTCCGCAGGGGTGTAAACTTTGGGGTAAGTAGCCGGATGAAACTAGTAGAACTTAAAAAGGTGGGCGGCGGACTTAGAGGGGAACGGGGGGGCGGGCAAGGCAGGGCACGAGAATCGATACACTATAGCGCCTCGTGTGAACTACATATGTGGGCGACACCTCAACGTGCAGGTTCTCACGGCGCCCTTTGACGACACTTCCCCACTGTTAATGATCTGGTGGAATTACTTGTCTCCACTGCTGTCAAACGACGTCATTTCAAATCAGGTGTAAGTGTCGGATTCGCCATCACAAGTTAATTGTCACTAAGTGGATCTCTTATTGGCAGGACATGGCGAGATAGGCAACTGAGATTTTTATTTAATTTATAATAATAGAAAAGAGATATCCTTTAAAACATGCAATGACGGATGTATCATTGGGATTGCTGTGTGAGTGAAATCTTATATTGTTTGTTTGTTGTTGTTTAACGTCCTAGCAACATCTAAGGTAAATCTTATATGAACGCCTCTTTCGGAAATACATAAACGAGCCTGCGTAGTGTTATTACCTAAGCACACAATTGTGTTTTGCAAGCAATGCTACTTCGTTTCTTCAAAAGATTCTTGTTATTTATGGTGTCGCTCCAGTCATACTAGTGACCTAGTTACATACGCTTAACTTAAAGGGACAGTTGCTGTAATAGTATGTTTGTAAAAATATACGGATTTTCGGTTTGGAATTATATATTGGCAGAAAGCATTATTATCCTCGGGAGACGGACTGGGGACCAAGGTTATGTTATAGAAAAGCAATGGGTGCCCCACTCACTGTGTGACATATTACGCTATGCGAAATATATGTTAATACATAGTGCCCGAGATTATGACGAGATGTTCCTATATAAAAGACAGTTAATGTTTGGTGAAATGTTCCCTCTATGCACCAGTAAGGGGGCAAGTGGAGGAGAAGGACATTTTTAATATATATATTTATTGTAAATGTCTGCAACTACCTGTTACCACAGGGCCGATGGGCAAGCACACCAGCCATTCTGCATACATTATGGACACAACCTACAGCTGGGGTTGAGTGACAGCCACCCATATTGGGGCGTCACCCCCCAGGCTGTAGAGGGTGCCTGATTGGCTGGCTGTGGGAGGCCCAGTCACCTGCGCCCCTTTGCGCCACCTGACCACACAAGCCTCATTCGGATATTGATTATCCTATACACACTGCTCCAGACACTCTGAGCAGGGAAACTTCTGGATGCAGCAGAGGTGGAAGTGGTGTCCGCTAGGAGTCCTCCATGGTACAAGGAGTCCGCAGGGTTTGGTTTATCAAGGTTTTGCATCATAAGGTCATATTAGTACAAGCACTGCGACAGCACACAATTACGGGCACTTTACAGCACTGCCCCATTGGGATATCGTGCTTTTAACATCATGTCCCATTAATTCACACCAGCAAAGTGCCAACATGTACAAATTGTGTAAGGTTTGGTGTGACTTGACCAAAGATTGATCCGATGGGAGCGGGCTCGGCCACTGTGTTTGGATACGCTCCGGACGATGACATGTGTGGGTAGTGAGGACTTACACAGTCGAGCCGGCAAAAAGTCACCGACAATAATGATGCACACATTGCGCCTTTAGAATCAACATCCGGTAACTGAAACAACCAAGTATACCGGTGCTTTAGGAATGCCCCAGCACAGAGCAAGTGATTGAAGTCCACCCCCAAACATGATCAGCAGCACACTTTTCATTTATAGTTTAATACAAATTGCGCATTCACCATAAGATCAATCCCATATTGCTATGCAATAGTCCACATGGAGCACGCATACCTAGGCCTACCACAACAGTTTTGATTCGGAGGAAGGAAGACAGAGACAGGTTTGGGAAAGCACATATTTTTTGTGCAATGAGAGGACAATTAGTGAATGTCTTCCAAGTCGAGGGGGCGCTCTGGCTGATGACCTGGACTTCGGAGGAGGACGCTGTAGCCGACCCAAAGCACAGTGCTAAGGCTGGGGAGGCATCCGAGGGAACCAGTTGGGGGACGTAGTTTTGAAGAATGTCCGACTCCCAAGCGCCCTGCGCATGCTTGTGCTGCACCCGTGTAGGGTGAACCTCGACACCGCTGGCATCCAGCTGCCTCCAGCGCCTCCCGGAGCAGAGGGGTGAGAACCTGCAGGGTTAGGGGTGTCCCCACGTGGCACTTGTAATATGCGTGCATGTGAAGACATCATGTCTGTTCAACGAGACACCAGGTAAACTCGAATGATGTTTGCTCAGTGTTAGTTAAAACCAAGTACTCTGATCAAAGTGGAAGCAGTGAGCATCATGGAGTTACAGTGCTTAGGGTTTAAGTGTGAATCTTCGTCGCCACGAGATGTTGGGCGATGCAGTGCGAGCCGCATTACAAAAGCATTCAACACCCTAGTTAAGTAGTGCGCGGTGCAGTGATGCAGGCATGATGTAGTGTGGGTTTGAGAGGTGGCTGCCGAACTGTTCACAACCCAGGTAAAACCTAATTAAGTCGCGTGGCTAATCACACCAGGTAATGAATCCCTGTAAAATCACACACGTTTTAATGGGCGCATCAATCAACGACCCACCACTCGCCAGGCATCGACAAGGCGATTAACCTTGGCCGAAGAGTAATTACTAATGAATCCCCACGAGAAGATGGGAAAAGAAGCACAGATAAGGCTTCAAGGACATAAGAAATCTGATATACAGTTGGTATGAAGTATGTGTTAAAATGTCATGGAACATGAATGCGATCAGAGATCTCATTGCAAAACAAGAGGTTCTGAACCTATTTATGTCTGGGAAATACTGATTAAATTCTACGTGTTCTGTGTATGGTGCGACTCTTGTTAAAGCACCCACATAGAACTCTACCCACACCGAGGTACTAACATGGTACTTTCAGGGAGTCTCTAAATGACTCTTCAATAATCTCTCACGGTATGGTTTCAGTAGTAGCAGTTCAGATGTATCCACCATTGTAGATGACAAAAGTCTCAGCACTGAATAAAGAATTTTCAGAAGAGAAAAAGAATATGGGTCTTTTCATGGTAAATGGGACCAATGTGTTACATGAGGGCTAAAAATTAATATTGCTCTCTTTTTTTCACTGAGTAGTCAACTCTTGTCCATACATACACTAGTAATTTGAAGGAAAAGATAGTTTAGGTTACCAAGTGTGGATGTAACATATGATTAATTAATAACAATACTTTTTTAAAGGAAATTTAATGCATAAAACAATTCATTGTTATGATATGATACCCTAAGTATACAACTGCACTATAACAAAATCTTTACAGGGAAGTTATATTCTTCCAAATTTTGAGTTGTGGACGTAACACAATAGAACGGGATACCACAAAAAGTAGGGGACTTCAGTTATTTTCATACACCTTTGTTGAAAAATTCTATTACTAGTTTGGGATTATAAAAGATGCTTACACATGCAACAGTAGCAAGTGTTTTCTTATTGAAGCTCTGGTATTCCCAGAATAGCATATTCCCTGACATAGCAAGAAGGGGATAATCAGGGGACACCACAGTTACATCCAGAACCAGTTTACTCACCATGGAATATTAGATAGAAAAAGATATATATGCATACAAAATGAATATTTATTTCAAGTAAGAGTTTTCTATTATTTCATTGACTAACAGGTAATATTCTATGCAAAATAAAGGTCTGGTAGGCTGTAGAAAAGTCCATATTCTCCATGTAACATATTTATGCTTTAAAACACCATATTTTTGGAATGAATATGTTGGAATTTTTTACTATATCACATTAGGCCTTAATTTGTTCATATATATCTCTCCAAAGTGTAAGAATACCAATTCTATAAAGCCTATAGTCTTTCCGTAATTGTTTTTGACCTTTACATACTGGAAAATACATTGGCCCCATTTACCATGAAACGACCCATCAACGAAAAAAGAAAATCTGTCAGAACCTATGCATGCTATATATCAATAAAGAATGGAAAAGCAAAGACTAACCAGTTTTGAGGCACCTGAGCGTGCACATGTAAGTTACCACAGTTTGTCCAAGGCTACAGACTATGAAAAAGCAACAGTATATCTATATCGGTTTCTTATCATGCAGGTTCATACAATTGTTTATGTAGGCAGTAATCTGCACGCACTTCACTAGATAAGGTTTCATTGTTTCAGGGAGCCTAGGTGGTTCTATGATTCGGAGGTTTCCCTCGAGGTGGCAGACTTGTGGGTTTAACTCCCACTCGAGGCATCGTGTCCCAAATGCTTGCATGGCATCCTATTCTATCAATAGCGACTATCAATCATTTACATAGATAAACGTATTGCCGACCTATCTTCTTATATTTAAAGGGGCAGTAACAGAACTCACACAACTTGACCTGTTCTCAAATATCGTGATCAAATATGATCAATTGAAGTTTGAAAAAAGCTTCTCTCCGGGAATGATAGTTTTTTGCGGTACATTACTTGGTAAAGCATGGGAATTTTCAACTGTGGACAATTGGTCTTTCTCATTCCACTACTCCTTACCCTATCCTAGTAATGCCGAATGCCAGGCTAGGTAGCAACAAGTATACATTTTAAAGTCATTGGTTTGACTGGTTTGACTTGACCAGAGTTCGAACCCGGGGGTTCGAATCCCATGACCTACAAAACGGCATGCGGGAGCTCAACTCATTCAGTCACTCAGTCAGCCCAAGGTCCTGATCAACGCTTAGCTGTGCGTCTTACTATTAGAGAAACTGCTGGAATGACCCTGCCCAGCTGTTAGAGCCATGTAGATCGGGGAATGCTTGGACGGCTGAAAATGATTTCTTTATGAAATAGAATATAAACGGGTTTAGACTTATGGGTCACTAATTATAGGGAAGGGCTATGAAGTTGCAGTTTACTGCAATATAGCTCCCCAAGGAAAATGTCAGAAAGCCTACTTTAACTAATTCTGAATTTGACACACTTTGATTTTGCCTTATAACGTATGCAATTCTAACTTTTTCCCTGCATGATAATGGGCTATTAGAACTGAAACCAAGTGGATGTAGGACCTTACACCGTGTATCTCAAGGTTAATCTTAGTAGTTCTAAGTGTAATAATACATTTAACATTTAGAGCATTTGAATATCTAATTCAAATATAGAAAATATTTATTAAAAATAAAAAGTAAAAAGAACACGTCATACTGAGGTGACCAGCTCTTCACCTAAGAAATAAATGATGAAACTTGGTGGTGTTATGTTTTAGCTTCCTCTGGGTGTCTCCACAGCTGGAATACAGCAGCCAATTCAAAGAAGTGTCTTACTTTGTTGCATGTGCCAGTAGCTGTACGAGCCGTGCATCCCGAGCACACTCAGGCCCAAAATGCTGCAGTTCCCTGACACATTATGCGAATTTCTGACACAAGCCTAATAGACTAACTAAATAAGTGGGTTAATCGTTTAAATTCCCCCCCCTGCCAGATTGACAGATTGACGTTCACTGTGCCAGTCGCAGCGATATATCGGTGTTGGGCCTCGTGAGTGATTAACCGTTGCCTGAGGAAACAGGCGCAACAGACATTCCCTCCTGCTGCCCCGATCCCCGCCTCACGTGCCATTGTCCAATAAGCGCGCTTCCAGTATTTGCCTCTCAGCAGCTATCTGTGATGACGTCATGGGTTCCTTCCGGCACGCGCAGCCCGAAGATGGCGCCTCATGTGCTGACCTGCGGCCTTTCGACAGAGGACAACTATTTAAGAACTCAGCAGGCGGAGGTATGAAGGCTAGGCTCAGGCATCGAGCAGTTTAATCCAAATAAAACGGACGGGCCCGCCTTGCCCGCCCTCATGCGCACCAGTGTCGGCCAGTTTACCAACGAATCGCCGACCTCTGTTCACACAAGTATTTCTGGGGAACGCCGTGGTTTGGTGATTTGGTTTTGGTTTTCTGTTAGAAAGGTTTTTAATTAAACAAGTATTATTGAAAGCTGGCACGGGGGATGTCTGTATCGAGTAAGCCAGTTTCGTACAAGACAATGAATGTGACATTTACGGGTCTGCATGGCCCGATTCGGGAAGGGGCAGTCCATCACCTAATATCGATAAGAAGGTGACCTTTCCTCATTTTCTCCTCAGTAAAAAGAAAGAAGAAAAGAGAAGGAAAACGGCACACACAAAAACCCGTACACAACAAAACAACAGGACAGACGCGAAGCACAGTAGCACGTATGGTTCTATTATCAGGACACCACCATTAGGAGAGAACTAAAATTCTTTAATGATAATCTAAAAACACTAACAAGTTGCCTTGCAATCGACCTGGCAATAGCAACCTTTATTCTAATACAATCCACTGAATGTGGCTACTGCGGTCACGACTGGACATTCAATTCGTACATTCAATTTGCTACTTTAGATGCAGAATTGACTCTTACTGTTTGGGCGCTGGCGTATGCCGAGGCTCACAACGTGTTTACACTGCGGCATATCATGCTATTTTCACTGCTTTTGAAAAGCATCCCTAATTGTGTTAAAGCTGGTGCTGGCCATTTTAACGCGAGTGTTTTTGAAACAACATGTAATTCTATATTTTCGGCTCCTGCTTATATTATCTGATCATTCATTTTTCATTCGTGGGTGACCATCTGCAGGTAGCAGGAAATAACATATTCTTAGAATGGAGCTGCAGTTTTACTGATTCAATTACAAAGTGCTAGGTGACGATGGTAGATAGTAAATTGTAATAACCTCCGACCTCAAGTTCACGCAAGGATGCGAACATTCCCATGTCATTATACATGTAACACTGGCAAGACGTCAGTAACCTTAATGAAACGTTTCCTTTTGTACGGAACATAAGATATGTGAATACAACTGGGAGAAAACCTGAAATTCACCCAAAAAGTGAGGGGTAAAAACTTCTATTTCTTTTACAAATGTCACAGTCTTATTAATTATGCCACACCATAATCATTCCGACACTCCATACTCATTCCGACGAAGAACTCCTCTCTCAACAATGTGCGATATAAATTCTGCCGTTTATAAAGAACATACTGATTTTGAAATTTAGTCTTTTCTTTACACAAAGCAGAATTCATAGCCTGCTATGTGCATAACTGTATATATTACTGCGCAAACTATACATTTTTGTACAACTTCAAATCCAGGCTCAGGTGCACCCGGAAACAATTTCTTTATGTTCTTTGTTACATTCATTGGTAAAGGAAAGGGAATTCCAACGGCGGTCAGTTGGTCTTCACTGCACTGCTATATCCTAGAAATTTCGAGCACCCGGCTATGCAGCAACGATTATCAATTTTTAAATCATTGGTTTGTCTCAGCTGAGGTTAAAGTATATACAAGATCAGGGCAAATGACTATACACAAACTCATGATGATGGCACTCACATTAAGAAAGCACAAGTAATTGCTAAAGGGACCATGAAGGCACACATCATGTTTTTATGTGAGGCTACCAGAAAGTCCTCTGTCGACAATAATAACAAAGTTAATTCTCAACTCCAGGTTCTCCCACTTCTTCAGCAGTTACTTCTTCAACTAATTGGTTTTTGTCCTTGTCATGTATTTGGCCCTTGAACACAAAAGGCAATTTATTTTTCATCTCAGCCTCATGTTACCACTCCATAACTGTCAGGCAAGAATGTGCGAATTCTCCCAGCGAATGCACAATCCCCGCCGTGTGGAGTGTGAGACGTGCGAGGCTGCGCCCTCCCCGACCAGGCTGACTGTCGTAGCAGACTGAACCTGAATCTTGAACATCTTCGCGGAAGCCTTTAATCACGCGGTTGTAATAAGCAGTGAAATGTATGCTTACTTTGCTGTAACACTTCCCTCCTGTTTGCCTATTTACTTTTGGTGTTCTTAATACATATACTGCTTTATATTGGTCATAATGCTTGCATTGTGTTTGATTCACGGCGAAGGAGGAGTACCCCCCCCCCCTCTCCCCCATGCTGCAACGGCCGTTGGGGTTGCATTCACCCCCCCCTCTCTCCATCGCCTTATAACCGGCTCCCCTCCCTCCTCCAGCCACTCAGCCTCCACCCAGCCTCAAGCACACACCATTTTTCTACTTTGGCTTTCCTCCTCCTCGCCTCCTCCGCTGCCGCTGCCCGCCTCCGCGATCCACATATCGCTGGCCTACGTTCACCATGCCCCGACAAGGCAGATATGCTGCATGCCGCAGAGCTAGGAGGGGAGCTGGCACACCTCCATCCTCCACGGCGACTCCGCCTCCGCGATCTCGGCTCCGGAGAGCGCCCCCGAGCCCGCCCAGGAGGAGGCCCCGGACTGGCCGACAACAAACGCTCGGATCAACGCCAACACCTCGGCGGTTGAATGCCTCACCGACTTGATGGAGTCTTTCCTCACATCCGTGGCCCGGCCGGCCCCCGCACCGGCCCCCACCCCTCCCCCTCCCGGGCCTACCTCAGTCCTGGAGCGCCTATCCGAGTTTGTGCAGTCTCTCGCCCTGAAGGCGGGGGGACCCGCCCCCACGGCGTCCCACCATGTGGCGCCCCCGGCCCCGGCGGCCCCGGACGTCCACCTCATATATGCCCGTCACATGAGACGTGCTGCCCCCGCGACCCAGCCGACCGCCTCCCGGACTGCAGCTGCCCTCACCCCGCGAGGTGTCCAGGACCTCATCCCTGCCTCCGCCGCCGACGCCGTACACGACATCCTGGAGGCTGCCGAGGCACAGAACGTAGGTCGCCGAAGAGGTATACCCCCGGGTTATATATTTCCCCATGACCTCATTGAGCGAGGCCCCGAGGGGAAGGCGGTAAAGAGGGGGGAGGCCACCCTGGAGGAGTACCTCCTCGCCCTCCGGATGCTCGAGTCGCATCCCGCCTTCCCCGCGGTCTCCATCCCAGGCCTTCTATACCATAACCTCATAGTCCACCGTGACTGCGTCTCACATCCCTGGCCTACGGTCCGATGTTGGTCCGAGACGGTGTTTGCGTGGGTTGCTGACAGGAGGCTCCCCGACGCCTGGCTGGACCCCATCGCCATCAACACCGTCCGGTTCGACGTCATCACTGCCTCCGGGACCCTCGCCTCCACATCCATGGCCGCCTCCACCCGATCTACCGCCGCCACCCAACAGGCCCCCGCAACCCAGCCTCGCTCCGCCCAGGCCGACAGCCGAACCCCCTACAGCCGTGAGGCCTATGGGGTCCCCTGCGCGGCTTGGAATAGAGACCCCGCCTCATGCAACCTCGCCCGTCCTGGTGAGGCGCACGGACAGCAGGGTTCCCGGAGGCGCCACGCCTGCGCATACTGCGCCAATGTGCGCTGAATCCTCATAGTCCACAGTGAGGCGGTGTGTTACACCAAGAAGGCGAGGGAGCGCGCCTCTGCGACTCCCACCTCGGATTTTTAGTCCATCGGCGGAGACCAGCCATCCCGGCCCGGGCGAGGAGCGCATGGGGCGGAAACCCTCCCCCCATCCGCCCCCCCAACCGCGCGGCCCGATTACAACCGGCTCCACGTGGCCCCCGACCGGCTCACATCCCCCGACCAACCGTCACAACCTATCAATGACACGTCGCTGTCACGACTTTGATGACGTCAGAGCACCCTCCGCCGCCTCTCCCAAGCCGGAAGTTGCCAATAACCGGCCCGAACTCCGCCGCCCTGGCACCCGCCGCGGTGGTCACAGCCCTCCTCTCATCTCCGCCCCTCCCACCGTCCGGTTACGTAACCCTCCCTCTCACCGCCAGCAATGCACCACCACCACCAACCCTCTCATCTCCGCGCCCAGCGGCAACCGTTTACGTAACCCTCCCTCCACCCGCCAGCAGTGCACCACCACCACTGACCCTCTCATCTCTCCCCCTAGCGGCCGTTGCCCTACCCACCCCCACCCCCCCTGCCGCCACTGCCGCACCACCACCACCGACCCCTGCCGTCGAAACCCTACCACCCCGCCGCCGCACCACCACACATAGCTGCCACACGCACCCCCAACCGCCCCCGCACCCCCTCCTCTGGTGATACCGCCTACCTCCACGACCTTCCCGGTTTCTCCAACCTCCCCCCCTGCCCTATCTCCGCCCCCCTCTGCGCCTCCCGCGCCGACTTCGCTCGCCCTCTCCCATGCGACAACCGCGCCTCCTCGCCCATCCCCCTCGACAACCCTCCCCCACCCCCCCCCCCCCTCCCCCCCCCCCGCGACCGGGCGAACCAACACCAAGTAGTCGACCCGACATCCAGGACATCCTCCCCGCCGCCCCCTCCTGCAGCCCCACCCCCCAGGTCTACCGCCCCACGCTCCTCGCCATATGGCCCCACCTTTCTGCCCCCGCATGGGACCGCTACCCCACCTTCTCCCGGGCCTACGCCGCCCTCCGGTTCGCGGGCCTCCCCAATTTTTTGGCCGCCCACATCCCCCTCGCTTCAGGCCTCCACATCCCCGCATGGCACGCTCGCCTCCGGGACTACCCCGACGACGAGCTCGTCGACCTCCTCGAGTTCAGCTTCCCCACCAACTACTCCGCCCCCTCCCCCCCACCCCACATACACCAACCACCGGGAAGCCCCAGACTTCGAGCCTCATCTCCGCGACTTTGTAGAGACCGAGCTCACCCACGGTGCCCTAGCAGGTCCCTTCCACGCGCCCCCTTTCTCCCCCTGGGCCCAGGTCTCCCCCATGATGACCCGCCCCAAGACCGACCCCGGGAAGAGGCGGGTCATCGTCGACCTCTCATACCCTCCCGGTGCTAGCGTCAACTCCGGCATACCACGCCAAGTACTTAGGGAGGCCCCACACATACAGGCTCCCCTCGGTCGCCGATGTCGGCCGGCTTTGTCGGCTGCGAGCGCACCTTCCTGAGGGCCTGCCAGGCCTTCGACGCCTTCCTCTGCCTCGTCGGAGACCTCGGCCTGGAGGTCGCCCCCGGGAAGTACCACCCTCCTGCGGTCCGCCTCACCTGCCTCGGCTTCGCCATTGACAGTGAGGCGATGACCATCCGCATCGCACCTGACAAAGTCCTCATCCTCGACTGCGAGGCGCAGATCGCCCACCCTACCCTCGGGCACCGGGAGCTTCAGAGTATCCTCGGGCGCCTCAACCACGTGGGTAGTTGCGTCCTCCCAGCGAGGAAGTGTATGGCCCGCCTCCTCGCCGCCCTCTGTGCCTGCTTTGGCGCCGCCACCGTCACCCTCGGCGAGGACGCCCTCTACTGACGGGCCACTAATGGCTTCTGCCTCCTCCGTGCCCCTGAGGTCCTCCGAGTGGTGATAGAGTGCGACTCCTGCCTCACCGGCGTGGGGGCGTACTCCTCTACCCACTGCTATGCCCGAGGGTACTCTCCTGCCTTCCAGAGGCGCTTCCCCAGCATCCACAAGCTCGAGGCAGTCAAACTGATAGTTGCCCTCTGGGCCCTCCTCCCCGGGGACGTCGCGGGGGCCACCATCGTCATTAACACCGACAACATGGCGGCCGCCCTCGACTCCGGCCGGGCCCGGGACCCGACCCTCGGGACCTGCGCCCGGGAGCTGTGGCTAATTGCGGCCGAGGGCTCCTTCACCCTCGCCGTCGTCCACAAGCCCAGGGCCGACCTCGTCCTTGCTGACGCCCTCAGTCGTGCTCACCTCACCAGCCCCTTGGGCTGAGGTGGCACGGACCGAGGCCACCCGCCTCGGGCTCGCCTACCTCCACCCTCTCCATGACGACTTCCCCTACAACCCCGGACTCTGATCCAGGGTACTCCCAGCACGAGGTCGCCGGACGGACGCAGGATCACAGCCCTCGCCCCTGTGACCTGGAGGAACCGTCGCCGGCAGGCCGAGGGCTACGTAGCCTTCGCCTCGGGCCATGGCCGGGACCCTCTGGCTCCTACGGACTTTGACGTCGCCGCCTACACCGCGGCCCTCTACGCCCGTGCCTGTGCCCTCGCCCCCACCACCGTCCGGTACGCCCTCTCGGGGGCCCGGTCCTGGGTCGAAGCCGCGGGCGGGGACCCCTCGGCCTTCGGCTCACACCCTGCCCGAGATGTCTGCCGGGGCAGGGAGCGCGCCTCCGGGCATGTGCCCCGCCCTGCCCCGCCGCTGGCCTTTTGCCACCTCACCGCTGTCGCCCTCCACCTCACCACTGCCGGGCCCTCTGGTGTCGTCCCTCGGGCTGCCCTCCTCCTCGGGTACTACGGGCTCCTCCGAAAATCCAGCCTCCTCTCGCCCAGTCCCGAGGTCTGGGGCGGCCCTCACACCATCACCCGCGCCAGCGTCGCCTCCGCCCCCGGGGGCCGCCGTCTCACCCTCACGATGACAAAGACTATCGCCCTGCCCTCGGGGGTGGTGGCCCTCTTCATTCCCGCCTCGCCTGGCTCCCGCATATGCCCCGTCGCGACCTGGCTCGCCTCTGTTGCCCTCTGTTGCCCTCGTCCCTGCCAGCCCAAACGACCCAGCATTCATCATGCCCTCGGGCCACCCCCTCGACCCTCGGACCCTCACGGCCCTCTTCAGAGGCACCCTCCCCGCGCTCGCCCTCCCGGCCACCGACAGCTACTCCCTCCACAGCCACTATCGGCCTGGGTCTCCCTGGCGGACATCATGGCCCAGGGCACCTGGACCTCCACGGCGGTTCATGCCTACATCCCCCGCCTTGCCCCCACAGGGGCCCCTCGCGCCCTCTCCTCCCTTTTGGTGGAGGGCGCTCCGGGCCCCCCCCCACTGACATTGACATTTGACATTGATATTACACATTTACATTTTACATTGATATTACTTTGTACATTATACTGATCTCATATAACATTCTCCCCTGTATGTACTCCCCCACTTTATTCACTAAATAAAGTGATTTTTCTCCACTCCTGCCTTATATTCCTCCTTCGCTGCATATCATATCACAGATTAAACCAATGTAAGAATGCTATATGACAATTATAAAATCTGACACACCTGCACCACTACTATTAGTACTAACGTTACCAGCACTGTTGTGAATGCTATTAGTACTAACATTAACAGCACTGTTCTGAATGCTATTAGTACTAACATTACCAGCACTGTTGTGAATGCTATTAGTACTAATGTTACCAGCACTGTTGTGAATGCAATTAGTACTAACGTTACCAGCACTGTTGTGAATGCTATTAGTACTAACGTTACCAGCACTGTTGTGAATGCTATTAGTACTAACGTTACCAACACTGTTGTGAATGCTATTAGTACTAACATTACCAGCACTGTTGTGAATGCTATTAGTACTAACATTACCAGCACTGTTGTGAATGCTATTAGTACTAATGTTACCAGCACTGTTGTGAATGCATAGTACTATGTACGCACTGAAGCATTATACCAACCACACTGTTGTGAATGCTATTAGTACTAACGTTACCAGCACTGTTGTGAATGCTATTAGTACTAATGTTACCAGCACTAAAATAGTTTTAGTATGGAACCAGAAGTACAATCTCCATTCCCAGTATCAAATGGATACTTACATCGGCACAGAGTTGGTGAAATGAGCGAGAATGCAAAAAGACAAGATAGCGGCCATTTCACGCCATCAATTTCACCTTCAAAGTCCATTAAACTACATGTTTTATTATATTTTTCAAATACAAAGTAATGGGTAAATATGAAGATGCATGTGAAGAATATATTTTGCTTCTTAAATTAAGAATTTATCGCCTCAGTTCACTTCCCCAGCATGTCGAAATTCGTGCCATCTTTTATATAAGGTTGTTTTTCACCCCTGTACTGGGTGACTCTTTTATCTACATCTTATCATGTTATTCTAAGCTTTTGAACACAACAATATAACACACAAACACACGTGGGACAGAAACTACTCTCAAAACCAAGCCTAGTAAAAATGTGCTGCTGTTTTGGGCAGAACCTTTTGGTTTGTTCGGAGAACTCCTTGAATACTCCATCACTAGCTGTAATAGGAAAGTTCGGAGACTAATGAGAACTAAGGCGCACTGTCTTACCTTGCCTGATGCTGAAGGTCGCTGCTCGATGTGATAACCCACCTGACTCAACTTAGTTACAACAGTGTCAGTGAACAAGCTGACACACAAAGACTGCACTCGAACCGCCTCCGCACTCAAACTGTGCGTTTGGAGCCGGTGTAGCAGGAAATCGCAAACCCTGTAAATCGCAAACCCCCACTTGTGATTTCCTAGGAAATCGCAAACCCCCATGCCATATATGGGCATGGGGGGTTTGCGATTTCCTAGGAAATCGCATATCCCCCCTGGAGATCGCAAAACCCCCCATTCTGAGTGTTAGCCTTACCATGGGATTGGATGTGCTCCATGTATACATACATGCAGTTCTCATATTGAACTGAACTAAACCGTCACCACACATAAAGGTCATATGGCTCAGAGCAATGTAGAGCTTATAACTCATGCAGCTTATCTGATTATATTGATGTGGAGCTCATTCTGAAATAGAACTCTTGCAGTTTATAATGACGTAGATCTTATTCTGATATACAACTCATGCATCTTATATTCATATAGAAATTATTCTGGTATAGAACTCACGCAGCTTATACTGATTTTGAGTTTATACTGATATATAACTCACGCAGCTTATACTGATTTTGAGATTGTACTGATATAGACCTCACGAAGCTTATACTGATTTTGGAGCTTATACTGATATAGAACTCATGCAACCTATTCTGATGTGGAACTTATTCGGATATAGAACTTGTGCAATAGTTTATTATATTATGGAGCTTATTCTGATGTATGCACCATGCAGCTTATACTGATGTGTAGTTTATCCTGGTATATGACTCAGGCAGCTTACTCTGGCGTAGATCTTATACTCATGTAGAAGTTGTGCAGTTTACTCTGATGTAGAGCTTATAATGATGTAGAACTCGTGCAGTTTACATTGATTGAGAGCTCATTCAGAAGTAGGACTGTTTAACAATCAGGAGTGATCACACCACATCCCAACACCCAGGCCAGACCCAGACTTCAGAAAACGCTATTCTGCAGCACACTTTGATGCATCCTTTACTTGAATACACCCCACGCCTAGGTTGGTGTTTTCATTGGTGTCCACACACAGCACACCTTTCTAATAAGCTTATCACAGCCTGTAGTGGTTCAGTGCTGGACACAATATGCCCTCAGGACGGATTGTGTCGGGCCAACACTACCGATAATGTAACAACTGAATGTACCTGTGGAATCCAATCTTCATGGGGGAGGTTTTACATTAGATCTATATTGATGCTCCAATTAGACATATGCATAAAAGCTGAATGCCATCATCCAATGTTTAATCAGTATTTAGTCATGTGATCATAACTCTTTTGACAGGCATCTACTTCTCATTTGAATAATACTCCTATTTCCGGGATGTACTTATGTATATGGTTATTGTTGATGTTGCACAATGGGTTGAGGTAATAAGTCCAACTGCTAACATCATCTTGTCACTTAAGCTCCTTATGGTGCCCACTCCCCTTCTCTTCTTGACCTATGAGGGGTGACAAACTCCTGGCACATTGCATACTACCCAGCCAATCAGCGCTCGCCTCAAAACCCCTGGTATAGCCTTCCCACTCATTCCACTCTGTGGTCCACTTTTACCCGCCCGTCTCCACTCGCCTTTCTTTGTTCGGTGTATATAGACATTGTATTTACCTCCCGCTTTGGGGTTTTACTGTCGTTTCATAAGCAACCGCTACTCCCAGCTTACTTCCTGTGCTGCCCTTGGCTGACTGGTGCTTTTCTGATATATGCATATGGATTTTGCAAACAGATACGACCAATGTGTTGTGGCTTGCACTGCGCATGCTCCACGAAGTACAGACATTTTTTAAAGTACACCATGAAGGGGCGAGTTTTATCTCGCCCATATTCTGTGCAGAGGTAAATGTATCTGTGTTGTAAATAATGTTGGAATCGATTGAGTCGTATCACCTTCCTGAAAATACAGGATCCCGTTTTTATAGACATCATCGATTAAATGAGTGTGGCAGGTGTGTTCAGTATATCCACACACAACACACAGTACTTATTCAGGCCCGACATTCAGTATATCCACACACAACACACATTACTTATTCAGGCCTGACATTCAGTATATCCACACACAACACACAGTACTTATTCAGGACTGACATTCAGTATATCCACACACAACACACAGTACTTAGTCAGGCCTGACATTCAGTATATCCACACACAACACAAAGTACTTATTGAGGCCCAACATTCAGTATATCCACACACAACACAAAGTACTTATTGAGGCCCAACATTCAGTGTATCCACACACAACACACAATACTTATTCAGGCCTGACGTTCAGTATATCCACACACAACACACAATACTTATTTAGGCCTGACGTTCAGTATATCCACACACAACACACAGTACGTATTCAGGCCCGACATTCAGTATATCCACACACAACACACAATACTTGTTCAGGCCCGACATTCAGTATATCCACACACAACACACAGACCTTATTCAGGCCTGACATTCAGTATATCCACACACAACACACAATAATTATTCAGGCCTGACCTTCAGTATTCAGGCCTGACCTTCAGTACTTTTTGAGGCCTGATGTTCAGTATATCCACACACAACACACAATACCTATTCAGGCCTGACAATCAGTATATCCACACACAACGCACAGTACTTATTGAGGCCCGACATTCAGTATATCCACACACAACACACAATACTTATTCAGGCCTGACGTTCAGTATATCCACACACAACACTCAGTACTTATTCAGCCCCGACATTCAGTATATCCACACACAACACACAGTACTTATTCAGGCCTGACGTTCAGTATATCCACACACAACACACAGTACTTATTCAGGCCTGACGTTCAGTATGTCCACACACAACACACAGTAGTTATTCAGGCCTGACATTCAGTATATCCACACACAACACACAGTACTTATTCAGGCCTGACATTCCGTATATCCACACACAACACACAGTACTTTTTGAGGCCTGATGTTCAGTATATCCACACACAACACAATACTTATTCAGGCCTGACATTCAGTATATCCACACACACCACACCGTACTTATTCAGGCCCGACATTCAGTATATCCACACACAACACACAATACTTATTCAGGCCTGACGTTCAGTATATCCACACACTACACACAATACTTTTTCAGGCCTGACATTCAGTATATCCACACACAACACACAATACTTATTCAGGCCTGACGTTCAGTATATCCACACACAATACACAATACTTATTCAGGCCTGACATTCAGCATATCCACACACAACACACAGTACTTATTCAGGCCCGACATTCAGTATATCCACACACAGCACACAGTACTTATTCAGGCCTGTCATTCACTGTATCCACACACAACACATAGTACTTATTCAGGCCTGATATTCAGAATATCCACACACAACACACAGTACTGATTCAGGCCTGACGTTCAGTATATCCACACAGAACACACAGTACTTATTGAGGCCCGACATTCAGTATATCCACACACAAGACACAGGGCTTATCCAGGCCTGACATTCAGTATATCCACACACAACACACAGTACTTATTCAGGCCCGACATTCAGTATATCCACACACAACACACAGTACTTGTTCAGGCCCGATGTTCAGTATATCCACATACAACACACAGTACTTATTGAGGCCCGACATTCAGTATATCCACACACAACACACAATACTTATTCAGGCCTGACATTCAGTATATCCACACACAACACACAATACTTATTCAGGTCCGACATTCAGTATATCCACACACAACACACTGTACTTGTTCAGGCCCGACATTCAGTATATCCACACACAACACACAGTACTTATTCAGGCCTGACGTTCAGTATATCCACACACAACACACAATACTTATTCAGGCCTGACGTTCAGTATATCCACACACAACACACAATACTTATTCAGGCCTGACGTTCAGTATATCCACACACAATACACAATACTTATTCAGGCCTGACATTCAGCATATCCACACACAACACACAGTACTTATTCAGGCCCGACATTCAGTATATCCACACACAGCACACAGTACTTATTCAGGCCTGTCATTCACTGTATCCACACACAACACATAGTACTTATTCAGGCCTGATATTCAGAATATCCACACACAACACACAGTACTTATTCAGGCCTGACGTTCAGTATATCCACACAGAACACACAGTACTTATTGAGGCCCGACATTCAGTATATCCACACACAAGACACAGTACTTATCCAGGCCTGACATTCAGTATATCCACACACAACACACAGTACTTATTCAGGCCCGACATTCAGTATATCCACACACAACACACAGTACTTGTTCAGGCCCGATGTTCAGTATATCCACACACAACACACAGTACTTATTGAGGCCCGACATTCAGTAAATCCACACACAACACACAATACTTATTCAGGCCTGACATTCAGTATATCCACACACAACACACAATACTTATTCAGGTCCGACATTCAGTATATCCACACACAACACACTGTACTTGTTCAGGCCCGACATTCAGTATATCCACACACAACACACAGTACTTATTCAGGCCTGACGTTCAGTATATCCACACACAACACACAATACTTATTCAGCCCCGACGTTCAGTATATCCACACACAACACACCGTACTTATACAGGCCTGACATTCAGTATATCCACACACAACACAGAGCACTTATTCAGGCCCAACATTCAGTATATCCACACACAACACACAGTACTTATTCAGGCCCGACGTTCAGTATATCGACACACAACACACAGTACTTACCCAGGCCTGACATTCAGTATATCCACACACAACACACAGTACTTATTCAGGCCCGACATTCAGTATATCCACACACAACACACAGTCCTTATTCAGGCCCGACATTCAGTATATCCACGACACAACACACAGTACTTATTCAGCCCCGACATTCAGTATATCCACACACAACACACAGTACTTATTCAGGCCTGACATTCAGTATATCCACACACAACACACAGTACTTATTCAGGCCTGACATTCAGCATCTCCACACACAACACACATTACTTATTCAGGCCCGACATTCAGTATATCCACACACAACACACAGTACTTATTCAGGCCCGACATTCAGTATATCCACACACAACACACAGTATTTATTCAGGCCTGACATTCAGTATCTCCACACACAAGACACATTACTTATTCAGGCCCGACATTCAGTATATCCTCACACAACACACATTACTTATTCAGGCCTGACATTCAGTATATCCACGCACAACACACAGTCCTTATTCAGGCCTGACATTCAGTATATCCACACACAACACACAGTACTTATTCAGGCCTGACATTCAGTATCTCCACACACAACACACATTACTTCTTCAGGCCCTACATTCGGTATATCCACACACAACACACAGTAATTATTCAGGCCCGACATTCAGTATATCCACACACAACACATAGGACTTACTCAGGCCCAACATTCAGTATATCCACACACAACACACAGTACTTATTCAGGCCCGACATTCAGTATATCCACACACAACACACAGTACTTATTCAGGCCTGACATTCAGTATATCCACACACAGCACACAGTGCTTGTTCAGGCCCGTCGTTCAGTATATCCACAAACAACACACAGTACTTATTTAGGCCTGACATTCAGTATATCCACACACAACACACAATACTTATTCAGGCCCGACATTCAGTATATTCACACACAACACACAGTACTTATTCAGGCCTGACATTCAGTATATCCACACACAACACACAGTACTTATTCAGGCCTGACATTCAGTATATCCACACACAACACACAATACTTATTCAGGCCCGACATTAGGTACATCCACACACAACACACAATACTTATTCAGGCCTGACGTTCAGTATATCCACACACAGCACACAGTGCTTGTTCAGGCCCGACGTTCAGTATATCCACACACAACACACAGTACTTATTCAGGCCTGACATTCAGTATCTCCACACACAACATACATCACTTATTCAGGCCCGACATTCAGTATATCCACACACAACACACAATACTTATTCAGGCCCGACATTCAGTATATCCACACACATCACCCAGTACTTATTCAGGCCTGACATTCAGTATCTCCACACACAGCACCCATTACTTATTCAGGCCCGACATTCAGTATATCCACACACAACACACAATACTTATTGAGGCCCGACATTCAGTATATCCACACACAACACACAGTACTTATTCAGGCCTGACACTCAGTATCTCCACACACAACACGCAGTACTTATTCAGGCCTGACATTCAGTATATCCACACAAAACACACAATACTTATTCAGGCCTGACATTCAGTATATCCACACACAACACACAGTACTTATTCAGGACTGACATTCAGTATATCCACACACAACACACAGTACTTATTGAGGCCCGACATTCAGTATATCCACACAAAACACACAATACTTATTCAGGCCTGACATTCAGTATATCCACACACAACACACAGTACTTATTCAGGCCTGACATTCAGTATATCCACACACAACACACAGTACTTTTTGAGGCCTGACGTTCAGTATATCCACACACAACACACAATACTTATTGAGGCCTGACATTCAGTACATCCACAAACAACACACAGTACTTATTGAGGCCCGACATTCAGTATATCCACACACAACACACAATACTTATTCAGGCCTGACGTTCACTATATCCACACACAACACACAGTACTTATTCAGCCCCGACATTCAGTATATCCACACACAACACACAGTACTTATTCAGGCCTGACGTTCAGTATATCCACACACAACACACAGTACTTATTCAGGCCTGACATTCAGTATGTCCACACACAACACACAGTACTTATTCAGGCCTGACATTCAGTATATCCACACACAACACACAGTACTTATTCAGGCCTGACATTCAGTATATCCACACACAACACACAGTACTTTTTGAGGCCTGACGTTCAGTATATCCACACACAACACACAATATTTATTCAGGCCTGACATTCAGTATATCCACACACAACACACAGTACTTATTGGGGCCCGACATTCAGTATATCCACACACAACACACAATACTTATTCAGGCCTGACGTTCAGTATATCCACACACAACACACAGTACTTATTCAGGCCCGACGTTCAGTATATCCACACACCACACACAGTCCTTATTCAGGCCTGACATTCAGTATATCCACACACAACACACAGTACTTATTCAGGCCTGACATTCAGTATATCCACACACAGTACTTATTCAGGTCCGACATTCAGTATATCCACACACAGCACACAGTACTTATTCATGTCCGACATTCAGTATATCCACACACAACACCTAGTACTTATTCAGGCCCGACGTTCAGTATATCCACACACAACACACAGTATTTATTCAGGCCTGACATTCAGTATATCCACATACAACACACAGTACTTATTCAGGCCCGACATTCAGTATATCCACACACAACACACAATAATTATTCAGGCCCGACATTAGGTACATCCAAACACAACACACAATACTTATTCAGGCCTGACATTCAGTATATCCACACACAACACACAATAATTATTCATGACCAACATTAGGTACATCCACACACAACACACAATACTTATTCAGGCCTGACATTCAGTATATCCACACACAACACACAGTACTTATTCAGCCCCGACATTCAGTATATCCACACACAACACACAGTACTTATTCAGGCCCGACATTCAGTATATCCACACACAACACACAATAATTATTCAGGCCCGACATTAGGTACATCCAAACACAACACACAATACTTATTCAGGCCTGACATTCAGTATATCCAAACACAACACACAATAATTATTCATGACCGACATTAGGTACATCCACACACAACACACAATACTTATTCAGGCCTGACATTCAGTATATCCACACACAACACACAGTACTTATTCAGCCCCGACATTCAGTATATTCACACACAACACACAGTACTTATTCAGGCCTGACATTCAGTATATCCACACACAACACACAATACTTATTCAGGCCTGACATTCAGTATATCCACACACAACACACAGTACTTATTCAGGCCTGACGTTCTGTATATCCACACATAACACACAGTACTTATTCAGGCCTGACATTCAGTATATCCACACACAACACACAGTAATTATTCAGGCCCGACATTCAGCATATCCACACACAACACACATTATTTGTTCAGGCCCGACATTCAGTATATCCACACACAACACACAGTACTTATTGAGGCCCAACATTCAGTATATCCACACACAACACACAGTGCTTATTCAGGCCCGACATTCAGTATATCCACACACAACACACAGTACTTATTCAGGCCCGACATTCAGCATATCCACACACAACATACAGTACTTGTTCAGGCCCGACATTCAGTATATCCACACACAACACACAGTACTTATTGAGGCCCAACATTCAGTATATCCACACACAACACACAGTACTTGTTCAGGCCCGACATTCAGTATATCCACACACAACACACAGTACTTATTGAGGCCAAACATTCAGTATATCCACACACAACACACAGTACTTATTCATGCCCGACATTCAGTATATCCACACACAACATACAGTACTTATTCAGGTCCGACCTAACTATGCGTGTCCTATACACAAACCAACATATCGCAGTGTTAAAGAACACGTGTAATTTGGAAGTGGCCATAATACAATGAAGTAGAGCAAATGAATGCCTGACTTTGACATAGATTTTAATTCTGTGAATAAATCAATTTCATTTGGTAAATGAAGTTGGACTGCCTACTGAAGAAATTGACCTGCGTACTACAGTGTATAATGTATTTTTCAAACGAAGTAACAATGCTGACATTTATTTTCATATCGTGATTGGCACTATGATAACTATACCATTTGCTAATAACATATTGCAATATTTCAGTGATATACTACATTGGATTTCTAGCAGAATATATTTGATTAAATATATTGACCTGAGGTGATAAATGCAACTCACTTTGTATTATCGTCAGGATAAATAAAACACAACTTAAAGTTGCATAGTCCGATGGTTTTGAGTTTCTGACATTTTCTTAAATAAATGCATTATGTTGATCGCTATAATGTACTTTACTTCAGTTTGAAGTAACTTTTATTTTGAACAGCTAACTTTTGAGATATTTGAAGTAGAACCATGTAAAATTAATGTTGGCAGGCATGCCAAAGCTCTGACAGTGTAGGCTTCTTCAGTGACATGCTCTATTCAATTGCCTCAGTATTCCCTTCTGAGTGATGACAAATGTTTAATAAGTACACCAGTATCTAAGTTCGATATGTAGAATCAAATCTAGGTAATTGTTTTGGTTTTGAAATGTTGATGGTTTCATCGGATTATGCAACTTTAAGGCAGTGATATTACAAATGCTGAAATAAATGTTATTGTTATTACTCAAGAGGAATATCTGCAAACTAAGAGTTTATACCCCCAGCGACCAGCTGCACCGCGGTAGGTGCCCTTTCTGCTGCCGTAGCTCAATGTGACACTTAAGATGGCTAAAGTCTTGGCGATGGACGTGGAGGTCACAGAGGCAGATGGTCGAGGGCGGCACATCCTTGGATATCTTGTAACAGAAGGGATGTCACAACATAACAAAAGCAGAGAAGAAAGGCATGTCACGGACATGACCGCCAACATATCGAAGGCCGCATGCACTATGAATTGGACAGAAGGGGATGTGGGGGGAGGTGAGGGGGTGTCTCAGAGGAGCAAGGGTGGGGGTAGAATAACGACAGGAGAGAGCTGATATACTCATCCCTAAGTGGAAATGAACAAGGGAGTTCGAGAGCTGCCAATGCGTGGTTGCTAACAGCCCCTGACCATTGTCTCAAAAATAATCGCAAGTTTCCAAGCAAAGCAATGTGTACGTGATTAAGCGAGCCTTGGTGTGAATCCACACTGCTGCGCTAATTCTGCGCAAAGTAAGTGTGCTTCACGGAATGTAGTTAAACATACGTGCGGAACCTGCTGCGACACCTGGCGAGCATACGCATCAGCGCTACGTTAGTACCAGCGTCCTGGTTCCCGGGTCCCGGGCTAAAGTGGCACGACCGATCATTGAGCGACCCTGAATTATCTCCCCCTCACTGGTCTCTCATCAAAGGCATAATTTCCTACCCACCCCTAATTAAGTCGTGCTATGCGGTTTCATATACATTACATGTTAGAGGAGGCAGACATAGACACACGCAGCTATAAATAGCGCAGACCAATCACGTGGCGGCCCCCGGCGACGCGGCGCCCCCTGCCGCGTTCTTTGAACAACCAGGCGGCCGGCTGATAGTCATTTGTATGCGAGTTCACCGCACTTCTCTCCCTTGTTTTTCTGTTAGTCTGTCAATTATCTCATACCGTCTAGATTAAGTAAAGTAACATAGCTTTATTATTATTAGCTATTTAGTCTCGTCATCTAATAAATCATTGTTATGATTTGGAAATAGAATTCGTTGTAAGGCTAAGTAAGCTAGGCATTCGGTGTATTCCTTAATGGCTACACCAATCAGGGCGTTTGTTAATGTTAGCAACAACTGAAGAGAAGAGAACAAACCTAGAATGCTCATTGAATTTGGTGGAGTAGTGGTGGAGGGTGGTGGAGGTTGGTGGAAGCTGGTGGAGGTTGGTGGAGGTTGGTGGAAGCTGGTGGAGCAGGGTGGAAACTGGTGGAGGTTGGTCGAGTCTAGTGGAGGCCGCAGGAGGCTGGTGGAGGCTGGTGGAGGCTGGTGGAGGCTGGCGGAGGCTGGTAGCGGCTGGTGGAAGCTGGTGGAGGGTGGTGGTGGGTAGTGGAGGCTGGGGAAGGCTGGTGGAGTGTGGTGGAGGATGGTGGAGGGTGATGGAGGCTGGTGGAGGCTGGTGGAGGATGAGTAAAACTGGTAAAAGGGGAATTATGCACCAACATTGCCGTAAATATCAAGTAAACCGGATTCATGATGTTTCTCCGCAGATCGGCGAAGGCCTTAAAGGGGCATCCACTGTCCATGTCTGGGTGCAGTCTTCCTGCTACTATAGTGCTAGCGGATCAGCAGATCAGTGCACTTCGAGGTACAAGCCTGATTGACTTGTGCTAAGTGCGAGTATGTACATATACAGTTTCCTGATTACGACAGTGGCAACACGATTCCTTTATCATTGCTTCATGAGAAAGAAGCATATGGACGGTGCCCAGGTCTGTATTTACGTCCTATACCGTAGGTGCAGTCCCTACCAGCTCACACTGCCGCTATCTACAGCTGCCTATTGATACCGAGGTGTACTCGCTTACCTCGATATCACATTACACGGCGCGGCGTATCCAAGGGGACAGTGAGTTCAAACCACAAGTACCCAAGGTGAGCAGCCTGGCAGGTCAGGTCTGAAACCCCTTCTCTACCAGAGGACGCGCCTAGCCGGGTACCCGGCACGGCGACACGGCGGCACGGCGACACGGCGGCACGGCGACACGGCGGCACGGCGACACGGCGGCACGGCGACACGGCGACATGGCGGCACGGCGACACGGCGGCACGGCGACACGGCGGCACGGCGACACGGCGACACGGCGGCACGGCGACACGGCGGCACGGCGACACGGCGGCACGGCGACACGGCGGCACGGCGACACGGCGACACGGCGACACGGCGACACGGCGACACGGCGACACGGCGACACGGCGACACGGCGACACGGCGACACGGCGACACGGCGACACGGCGACACGGCGACACGGCGACACGGCGACACGGCGACACGGCGACACGGCGACACGGCGACACGGCGACACGGCGGCACGGCGGCACGGCGACACGGCGGCACGGCGACACGGCGACACGGCGACACGGCGACACGGCGGCACGGCGACACGGCGGCACGGCGACACGGCGACACGGCGACATGGCGGCACGGTGGCACGGCGACATGGCGGCACGGTGGCATGGCGACACGGTGGCGCAGAGGCACGGCGGCATGGTGGCACAGCGGCATGACAGTACGGTGACATGGTGACAGCGGCACAGCGACACGGCGGCACGGCAGGACGGCGACACGGCGACACAGCGGCATCGCGACACGGCGGTACGGCGGTAGCTAACGCCCCAAACAGACAGCGCCCTTTTTTCTCTGCGCCTCAGTGGTCTTTAGTTATGTTGGGTGTATCCGGCCTTAGCAACCCACAGAGCTCCCAGACGGCGGGCGCCTTGACAATTCGCCGAGTTGTCTCTTCTCGCCTTTCCCCCTGAGATAGTTGATAGCGCATACATTTCGTGAATCTCAATTTGGCTGTTAATTCGGGCACGGTGGAAGCAGTAGTAAACCGGGTCCGGCCGCCGGAAGAAGCCGCTTGTTGATCACCTTGTACAAATATACGGATTTTCGGTTAAGAATTATATATTGGCAAGAGAGCATTATTATTCTTAAGATGTCGGAGTGGGACTTATGTTATGTAAACTAAAAGTAACTAAAACTAATAGAATTCCACTCCCATGGTACATGATGCTGAGTGAGGTAAACTATATGTTATACATTAGGAGTGGAGTTGATGGAAATGTATATGATGCTGAATGATGTAAACTATCTGTTATATATGATGTTTGGAGTTAATGAAAAGAGCTCCTTTGCAAGAAACAGTACATGATGATTGAAATGTTCTCTATGTGTTCATAAAGAATACAAAAGAGGAAAAGAATGATTTTACTATATACAATATCTGTAACTGTTGCAAGATCCTGTCCACCCAAGACCACCCGACTGACCCACCTGCCTAATTTGCATATGTATGGAGTACACCACCTGCAGCTGGTTTGAGTGACAGCCCCTAATGGGGTGGTCACCCACCCAGTCTGTGGGGGAGTGTCTCATTGGCTGGCTGGGGAATGTCCGGTCACCTGACTCCCTTGGCCTATCCTGACCACACACTAGTCTCAACTAATTAATTATTCAAGATTTTGCCTCAGACCCACTGAAGGAAAATCACTCTCATCCTGGCTCTTGAGTGAGACACACCTACTCTAGAGCAGGACCCCAGACACTCTGTCTGATACTATCCAAATTCAGCTATTCAAATTGAGTGTATCCATAGCCATAGGACTCCTGTCCCATTGGTTGTAGGCACTGGTTCCATATACAGGCTAAAGTGACAATGAGACATAGTGTGGGCAGTATATGAGGAGTACAGGTGCTAGGTCACATGTAAAGGCCCTGTCACACTACAACGTTTCCCACCAACGCGCGTCGACGTGTTGCTTTTCTGGTAAAAACGTCGGTACACTTCCTGTACGTTACCGGCGCGTTACCGGCGCGTTACCGGCGCGTCGGTACACGTTGAGGGATAGCAACGTGTGAATGGACACGTCGGCGCGCGTCGGCGCGCGTCGGGTCGCGCCGATCGTTTTGTGCTTGCACAAAACTTTCGACGTGCCCCGACGCGCGCCGACGGGTTGGAGGGGCTGTCTGTGTGTGTGTCTGTGTGTGTGTCTGTGTGTGTGTTTGTTTGTGTATCTGTATGTGTGTGTCTGTCTGTGTGTGTATGTGTGTCTGTATGTGTGTGTATGTGTGTGTGTGTCTGTGTGTGTCTGTATGTGTGTGTGTCTGTGTGTGTGTTTGTTTGTGTATCTGTCGGTGTGTGTGTCTGTCTGTGTGTCTGTGTGTGGGGGTGTGTGTGTATGTGTGTGTATGTGTCTGTCTGTGTCATGTGTTGGTGTGTGTGTCTGTGTGTGTCTGTGTGTGTGTCTCTGTGTTTATGTGTGTGTCTCTGTGTGTGTCTCTGTGTCTCTGTGTGTCTCTGTGTGTCTCTGTGTCTGGGTGTGTGTCTCTGTGTATCTGTGTGTGTCTCTGTGTCTGTTTGTGTCTCTCTTTCTCTGTGTGTGTCTCTGTGTCTGTGTGTGTGTCTGTGTGTGTCTCTGTGTCTGTGTGTGTCTCTGTGTATGTGTGTGTATGTGTGTGTCTGTGTGTCTGTCTCTGTGTGTGTGTCTGTGTGTGTGTCTCTGTGTCTGTGTGTGTCTGTGTGTGTCTGTGTGTGTCTGTGTGTGTCTGTGTGTGTCTGTGTGTGTCTGTGTGTGTCTGTGTGTGTCTGTGTGTTTCTGTGTGTGTCTCTGAGTGTGTCTGTGTGTCTGTGTGTCTATGTGTGTGTGTCTCAGTGTCTGTGTGTGTCTCTCTCTGAGTCATGTGTTTGTGTGTGTGTCTGTGTGTGTCTCTGTGTATGTGTGTGTCTCTGTGTTTATGTGTGTGTCTCTGTGTGTGTCTCTGTGTCTGTGTGTGTCTGTGTGTGTCTCTGTGTGTCTCTGTGTGTCTCTGTGTCCGGGTGTGTGTCTCTGTGTATCTGTGTGTTTCTCTGTGTCTGTGTGTGTCTCTCTTTCTCTGTGTGTGTCTCTGTGTCTGTGTGTGTCTCTGTGTCTGTGTGTGTGTCTCTGTGTATGTGTGTGTATGTGTGTGTCTGTGTGTCTGTCTCTGTGTGTGTCTGTGTGTGTCTCTGTGTCTGTGTGTGTCTGTGTGTGTCTCTGTGTGTGTCTCTGAGTGTGTCTCTGTGTCTGTGTGTCTATGTGTGTGTGTCTCTGTGTCTGTGTGTGTCTCTCTCTGAGTCTGTGTGTATCTCTGTGTCTTTGTGTGTGTGTATATGTGTCTGTGTGTGTCTCTGTGTCTTTGTGTGTGTCTATGTGTGTGTCTCTGTGTTTGTGTGTGTCTCTGTGTCTCTGTGTGTCTGTGTGTCTATGTGTGTGTCTCTGTCTCTGTGTGTGTGTCTGTGTCTCTATGTGTGTCTCTGTGTCTGTGTGGGTGTGTCTCTGTGTCTATGTGTGTCTGTGTGTCTCTGGGTGTGTATCTGTGTGTGTCGCTGTGTGTGTGTCTCTGTGTTTCTGTTTGTGTCTCTGTGTCTCTGTGTTTCTGTCTCTGTCTCAGTGTGTGTGTGTCTCTGTGCCTGTGTGTGTCTCTGTGTCTATGTGTGTGTCTGTGTGTCTCTGGGTGTGTCTCTGTGTGTGTCGATGTGTGTGTGTCTCTGTGTTTCTGTGTGTGTCTCTGTGTCGATGTGGTTCTGTGCGTCTGTCTGTGTGTGTCTGTGTGTCTGTGTGTGTGTCTGTCTGTGTGTGTGTCTGTGTGTCTGTGTGTGTCTCTTTGTCTGTGTGTGTCTCTGTGTCTGTGTGTGTGTCTGTATGTCTGTGTGTGTCTCTGTGTGTGTCTCGGTGTGTGTCTCTGTGTCTGTGTGTGTCTGTGTGTGTATCTCTGTGTGTGTCTGTGTGTGTGACTCTGTGTCTCTGTGTGTGTCTCTATGTGTGTGTGTGTCTCTGAGAGAGACACACACAGACACTCTCGTTCCCTCCCTCCCCCCTCCCTCCCTCTCTCTCTCTCTCTCCTCTCTCCCTCCCCCCCTCCCTCCCACACAGAGACACACATGCACACACAGAGACACACACACACAGAGACACACACAGAGACACAGAGACACACACAGAGACACAGAGACACACAGTGACACAGAGACACACACAGACACACAAACACAGAGACACACACAGAGACACACACAGCGGCACACACAGACACAGAGACACACACATATACACACATACACACACAGAGACACAGAGACACACACACAGAGACACACATACACAGAGACACACACACAGACACAGACACACACACATACACACACAGACACAGAGACACACACACAGACACACACGCAGACACAGAGACACACACACACAGACACAGAGATACACACACAGACACACACAGAGACACAGAGACACACACAGAGACACACAGACACACACAGACCCACACACAGACACAGAGACACACAGACACGTACAGAGACATACAGACATACACACACAGACAAAGAGACACATGCAGAGACACAGAGCCACACACACAGACACAGATATGCACACACAGAGACACAGAGACACAGACACAGAGACACACACAGAGACACACACAGAGAGACAGAGACACAAAGACACAGAGACACACACAGAGACACACATAGACACAGAGATACACACACAGAGACACACACATAGAGACACAGAGACACACACACATACACACACACAGACACACACAGAGACACACACATAGACACAGAAACACACATACAGACACAGAGAGACATACACAGAGACACAGGGAGGGAGGGAGGGAGGGAGGGAGGGAGGCCTTTTCCGCCCGAAACGTCGATACCCGTTGACGGCGCGCTAATAACACGCTATTATCACGCTACTGTCGTGGGGGTGATGAAAATGGGAAATACTGCGCCTAGAGCGGGACTCGAACCCACATCTCTTTGCATTCCGGGCCAGTGTGCTAACCATTACACCACCTAGGCTCCCTGATATCAATACACTCCCCACGCCTACCTGTCTATGTGGTTACTAGCCTGAGAGGTCAGTGCAGACCACTACACTCGTCCCCTGGAATTGTAAGTCTTGTAATGCTTACAATTACATACATACAGGCAATGCACTAACACATACATACACAGGGTAGGTTCAACAACCATACAGCGCAAAGCTTGTACAGGATCCTGATCACGGCAACCAGTGTCGTGGGGGTGATGAAAATGGGAAAATACTGCGCCTAGAGCGGGACTCGAACCCACATCTCTTTGCATTCCGGGCCAGTGTGCTAACCATTACACCACCTAGGCTCCCTGATATCAATACACTCCCCACGCCTACCTGTCTATGTGGTTACTAGCCTGAGAGGTCAGTGCAGACCACTACACTACCAACACGCTGCTGCCCGTCCAACTACCCCCCAACACGCCGAAAAGTTTGGCGTTTCTCTACGGGTTGCAAATATTTTCCGCGTTGCCGGCACGCCGGCAGAAACGTCGTAGTGTGACAGCCCCTTTAGGGGGATGACAGGAGTTGCTGCCAATAAAGCACAACTTATTCACTGTTCATCCTTGTGACTAGTTTTCCTTCCTCTTTCCAGACATGGTTAAATTGATTAGACTGATTGCATCACAGGTGAAATGAAGGGGGAGAGTTTTGTAATTATATAGGGTGCTCACAGCGGCAGAGCATCCGTGTTTTATAACCTGACCGTCGGGCGGTGTCAGGCGTGCCCCCGAAGTGAGGGCAGGGGTCAGGCGGCGGACCGCGTGTCACCAGCAGGTCGCCGAGCATTAGGCACGCCAATAGCGCTTCGTGGGTGAAACCTGTCGCATTGAGGCACTTTAATTCATAGCTCAATTTTGAGCTATGAATCTGTTGGTGACAACTGACTATAAATTAGAGTAAGTTGGCACAAAGAATTTACCTATGCAAGGTACAACTACTTAATTAAAAATGCCGCCTACAACCCAACCCGCCTGATGAGAGGTTGATAATATCATATAAATATTTACACGACACAAGGTCACTAGTTTCCAAACAAGATTGGTCGTAATGCTTGCATTGCGTTTGATTCGCAGTGGAGGAGTGCCCCACCCCCCTGCCCTTCTCCAGCCCGCCACCGACCGTCGGGGTTACATAATCCCCCCCCCCCCCCCCCTAGGCCTTATAAGCGGCTCCCCTGCCTCCTCCAGTCACGACGCCTCCACGCCCAGCCAGACGCACTCCCTGGTTATTTTCTCCCCACAACCCTTACTTTCTGCTCTTACCTTATAAGGCTGAGGGCTCTTCGGGGCCCCTCCCCTAACATGGACTCTGACATTTTTATCCTTATTTACCTTCCATTCACTTTATTATATCATTACCCTCATTGTACATTGCTTATATCCTTATACTCTCATTGTAAATTGCCCTCCACTTTATGTAAATAAAGTGTTTTTATTTCCACTTCCTTCGCTGCGTATCAAGTTAAGACGCCCGTGTCGGCGCGAAGGCCGGGAGCATGCAGCTGGGGTTCAGCACTGCGTCTCCGGCCCCAGCGCCCGCCTCACGGTCCAGGGCTTTGTTTGGTTCTGTCTGTGGGTACGTGGTTATAAAAATGCACTACGCAGCTATGTCACGATGATGCTAGTCCTGCTAAGCATTGCTTTACATCAGTAATTACACCACAAAGGAAACGTGACTCAGGGCGGAGCCAGGTTCTGTAGCATACTCCAAAAGCAAACACAAGTCCCACCGCTGTGTATAACTTACAGCGTCATCAAAGGCGGGTTGCTCTCATACCATGTCTATGTGGTGTGGGAGGTTAAAAATCCCTTGGGTCGGTAAAAGTGTAGGCTCGGGCTTTCTATCGACCAGCAGTGGAGTGGGGAAGACCAGTTGTCTGTGACTGGGATTTCCCCTGCTTGGGACAACTAATTTAGCCCAAAAAATGAGAGACAAATAAGTGTTCACACTTCCTGTCTACCATTCGCTATATCGCTATATCGCTTGTGCGAAGCTCAGACCAGCCTCGATCAAGCAATATTGTTAGTGCAAACAGTTATCAATCATTCTTTCGAAAGCTGAAGCCTTACCAGGTTGGAGAGCTTACCTCGTTCGGGCTATGGTGGTAAATGTACCTAATTCGAGTACCGGTTCAATTTCCAAGGTCGAATTTCATATAAGGTTAAGGTGCAGGTTCACAAATATGGTTGTGGAACACTGAGTTTTGGGAAGTTTTCATACTGGAATACATCACTAGAAAGCAAAAAATTATATCGAATTTCCTGAATATTCGTAGGACATTTAGTTGGGACAGGATTGAGTAAATTAACAGTGAATATTAGGAAATAATTCAGGAGTTACAACACATGTCTACAGGACAAAACTGCCCATGCCAGTACTGTGTTGGTATAGCCATCAATCTCAAACAATAGAGGAACCTCCAGCCAACCATGGGGGTATATGCTGGTCTGTGGCCCACTCATATACTTCCACATGCCACTGGGGGAGGTCCTGTGGGGACTGTTGTGCATCATGTAGATATATTTTTTGCATCCCAATATATATATGCATAATAAATAATTCACTGTGATGCATCTGATGCATAATCACCACAAAGATGGCTTGTCTTGCTGGTACAACATTAAGAAAAACCTACCTTAAATATTATTGTATTTGATTTATTTTATTGTTTTGACAGCATATATACATATATACACATATACATATACACACATATACATATATTAATAAACACTTTATCGCATTTAAAACGGTATGTATAGCCTCCCAGCTTCCCGGTTCCGAGCCTCCCTCCACCACATCCCAAATATTTGAATAGAAGTAAAAAGTAATAAGTAATAAACAAAAGTAAAATAAATCAAATAAAAATGACAACCACTCACCAAATATATGTCTATATATGGATACAGTACAACCCTGTTAAATCAAGCTCGGTTAAACCAAGCGATCTGTTGATCCAAACTTTTTTTGGCAGCCCGCAAAATACTACCATTTATCATATAAAAAAGTTGGTTAAACCAAAGTTGTTTAATCCAAATTATCAGTTAATCCAAACAGAATTTCATGCCCAGGCCACTTCCGGTACAGTTAAACCAAACTTTCATGTGGTTATAAGGTCACATGAGATCCCACTGACTTTTTTGTATGATAAATGGTAGTATTTTGAAGGGACCCAAACAATTTGTTATTATTATCGTCGTTATTATCATTATTATTATCATTATTATTGTCATTATTATTACCATATTATTTTACTTATTATTGGCATTATTTTTAGATTTACATATACATGTATATACATATAATATATATATATATATAGATATAAATATACATATACACATACATATGCGCATACATATAAATATACATATACCTATGTCTATATACATATATAAATATTAGATATGCACCTATGTATATATATGTCTATATATACATGCATTCACATCTACATATATGTATACATATATCCATATGGAGACCTATATATATCACTACATAATTATATATACATATATATATATATATATATATATATGTGTGTGTGAATACATACTGTATTTAGAGATGACTGCATCACATATTGTAAAGTGGTCCTCCATTTGTCACTGGTAAGTTAACCCATGTGTAGCCTGTTTCACTCTCAGACTTATTGCAAGGGGCCTAAGCTCTGACACTTTAACACTCAGATTTTAACCAAAAACTGCCAAGGAAAGCTTTCACACCTCAGGTTGCCAATGGTTCTCTGGGCTGCACCTCCACTGACAGCTGAGCTCACTGAGTGTGAATGTGTCAGAGCTTATGCCCTTTGAATAGGTGTGAGAGTGGATTGGATTTGGTTTATAAGGGTCTGTGCCACAGTGCACTGCACACACATATTTCTGAAGGCGCACACTACACAACAGTCAACTTGCTACTTGCAAATGGATTACCATTGTGAAGGATCTGGCACAGTCATCCTTACATTTAGGAACACTGGTAAGTTATTCTTCACCTGATATTGCAATATTATTTATATATTATATATAATACATACACATGCATGTGTATATATGTATATATACATATAACTTTAAAAGTATGTGTATGTGTACATGTACTTGTATAATCAAAAATAAATTAAATATAAATGGAATATTATTTAGGGTAATGGCAGTGTTTGGTTAAAATCTGAGTGTGAAAGTGTCAGAGCTTAGGCCCCTTGCATTGTTGCAATAAGTCTGATAGTGACACAGACTACATATGGATTAACTTAGCAGTGATGAATGGAGGACCACTCTAAGATATGTGATGCAGTCATCTCTAAATACAATATGTATTTATATGCATATATATAGAGTCATGTATGTATGTCTGCATATGTATATATATAGATGTATATGTATGTATATATATGTATATATATATGTATATATATATGTATATGTATGTTAATATATATGTATATGTATGTATGTGTATGCATATGTATGTATATATATATGTATATGTATAACACTTATAATAGGCAAAGGGGGTTTGGGTTTCGGGGGGGGGGAGGAGATGGCAGCCTATCGGTGCCGGGAATCCTGGCTTCCCGGCACCAGGGTTCCCGGCCTCCCGGCGCCGAGACCTCAATTCAGTAATATAAATATAAATAAAATATGATAACCAACAATAAAATAAATGAAATATAAATGCAATAATATACAGGGTAAGCTTTTATTAATGTTGTTGTACCAGCAAGAAATGCCATATTCGTGGCGATTATGCATCAGTAATGTTATGTGTATGTATGTATGTATGTGTATGTATGTCTATTTATGGATATGTATGTATATGTATGTATATGTATATATATGTATGTATATGTATATTCATTCATTCAATTCTTTATTTCAGACTCATGACTATGGTAGTTACATAATTTGGTCCATAGTAGGTGGATATACAAATGGATGTGAATAGGATATAAGTAATAGTATGTATGTATGTATGTATATATGTATGCATATGTATGCATATGTATGTATACATATGCATATGTATGCATAGGTATGTATATGTATGTTTATCTATGCATATGTATGCATATGTATGTGTGTATCTACATGTATGTACATATATGTATATGTATGTATGTATATGAATGTATATGTATATATATGTATGTATAGGTAGGTATAGGTATATGCATAGCATTTATAATAGGCATACAGGGTTCGGGTTTGGGGTGGGAGGAGACGGCAGCCTATCGGCGCAAGGAATCCTGGCTTCCCGGCGCCAGGGTTCCCGGCCTCCCGGCGGTGAGACTCCTGGCACCAGACCTCAATTCTAATAATATAAATAAAAATAAAATGTGATAACCAACAATAAAATAAATGCAATAATATACAAGGTAAGTTTAATGTTAATGTTGCTGTACCAGCAAGAATTGCCATATTCGTGGGATTATGCATCAGATGCATAATTATTTATTAGCAGAGCTTAGTGGCCTCCTGTCCCCAGGCCTTCTGGCACCGGCCTTCCCTTAAATAATATGAATAGAAATAAAAAGTGATAACCAACAATAAAATAAATCAAATACAATAATATTTAAGGTAGGTTTTTCTTAATGTTGTACCAGCAAGACGAGCCATATTTTTGGTTTTTATGCATCACAGTGAATTATTTCTTATGCATATATATATATTGGTATGCAAAAAATATATCTAAATGATGTACAACAGTCCCCACAGGACCTCCCCCAGTGGCAAGTGGAAGTATATGAGTGGGCCACAGACCAGCATATACCCCATTGTTGACTGGAGGTTCCTCTATTGTTTGGGATTAATGGCTATACCAACACAGTACTGCCCTAATATTCACTGTTAATTTACTCAATCCGGTCCCAACTAAATGTCCTACGGATATTCAGGAAATTCGATATAATTTTTTGCTTTCTAGTGATGTATTCCAATATGAAAACTTCCCAAAACTCAGTGTGCCCTAACCATATTTTTGAACCTCCTAGCTAATCCTGTATACAATTCGACCTTGGAAATTGAACCGGGGGTCGAATGAAGTATTTAACCACCATAGCCCGATCGAGGTAAGCTCTCCAACCTGCTTACACCATAGTCTTGCTACAAGACAGGAAGGGTATGGGTATTTCTGCTAACTGGTTAGTCTGGCCCTTTTACGTGGCCCGGAACCTAGTCACCGTCACCCTCCACCCCCTTCCACTCCCGTCCCCCCATCCCCTCCTGTCTACTCCCGCCCCAAGCCCCTCCCGTCCCCTCCCGCCCCTCCCGTCACCCCCCCCCCCCCCACCCTCACCTCCATTCTCCTCCAACCTCCCCACCGTGGCTTCTAACCTCTCCCCCCAGCAATCGCAGGGCACCCCACCCCACCCTACACACATAGCATGTGGGCGAGGTACCTAACCAATAACATATTTGCTTGTTGAAAATGCTCTGCAATTACAATATCACAATATTGTTAATTTCCTGTTAGCTTCATTCTCATACCCGTAAGCCTCACTTTGTATCGGAATGAATATTTACTACTCTAATAACGGCGAAGAGCTGGTGTAACATTTGTCCTTGGCTATCAGGAAGTCCTGGCAGCTGTGTTTGTGTGCTGTGTAATCTCTCTGTGTTTCTGCTTCTGGCTTCACACATTACTCAGTATTCGTGCTAAATTCGATACCAACATTGCATTTTACCTACGTTATTTACTTCTCCGATATAGAATTAGAAGCCAATATTCAATGTAGCCCATTGCTATATATAGAGGGAAGATGGATGATATCTTTCTATACTGTTTTAATTTAGGGTTTCTTTCTCTGTGATTTATTTATTGTCAATATAGTTTATTCATTGAATGCCCATGCCATCACTCTGCCAACTTGGATTTCCACTGATGTGTATAACTTACAGCATCATCAAAAACCAGTTGCTCTCATACCATGTCTATGTGGTGTGGGAGGTTAACAATTCCATAGGTCGGTAAGGGCTTTCTATCGACCAACACTCTAATGGTGAAAACAAGACTATTCAGACTTATCCAGATTGATTGATTGGTGGTTGCTTTACGCCGTGTCATCAGCAAAGGCCATATTCACGAATTATCCATGATAGGCAGCATAAATCTTCAAGAGAATAACATCTTTTCAGCACTGGGACACTGACGTTCCGACCGTGCGACAATACAGTAATTTACTATATGTATTGTAGTCCACCATTGCTGGCAGGAGCTCTTACATCAGCCTCTTCGCAAAATAGTCTCAATCTTGTTTTAGTTCATATGATTCATGATTCAAATATTTAGCTGTGTTATTTCTTATTCTCAGCTCAGTTAGTGAAGTCATGGTGGGAAACCCTTCCATTAAAGGGCGTGGAAGTTATTCAGTTGGTGCAAGTTGCAGTCAGTAGTGCCTTCATGGCTGGACGCGGCAGTGTCTGATTGTGTAACGTGCCATGGTGGCGGCTCAGGTTCAGCAAGTGACTTCAGTAAAATGCCTCCCAGCGGTTGAGTCTTAATCCTGTCCGCAGCTACGCGTTATTTATATAAACTCCCCCGGGTATATGTACGTTATGGATGAGGACCAACAGTGTCCAGTTAGAGAGATGCTGCTACAGTTTCCATGTGGATTCCCGGAAAACGTGTTTACTTGACGTAGACACTGTGTGCTGACGGTGACGTGCCCGCTGAATAGAGGGGGTGTAATGACGTCACGAGGCAACTTCCGGTGGCCATATTGGATTACATGTGCAAGGCTTGGAAGTGCTTACATTGTGTTTATTTACCGATTTGTTGGTTTATTTGTCACTGTTTTGAGCAGTTTGGCCTCAAAAGTTGGGGGAAAGGGGTTTTTTGATGGAGGGGAAGCATTTTTAAAATCATGTGGCCTCACATCGTTGCGAAAGCGCAGTATGTTGACACTTTGAATGCTTTGTTGGAGAATTAGATAGGTTCAGGCAGTACCCACTAGGTGGCGCCACACACTTGGGCAGCCCTAACTATAGGTAGGCCCCAATGGTGGCTGTAGTGTTCTTGGTATATGACAGGGGGCGCCATAGGTGGTATTAAGTGTACTCCAAGATGGCTAACTGCTAAGTGATGACATCACATGCACTCCCTCTATAAGGCCCCGTGTCGGCCCGTGCTCAGATACACATCTTCAACCTATGTAAGGTTATAGCAAATCAACAACACGCGAATGTACTGATACCTAATTGCACCATATTTAAACTACATGTATGTGTGTACATGTAACGCTCACTGTTCACATTTGATAGAGTAATTTGGCACAATTATGTTTTCAAACTGAGACCAGGAAATACAAACCTTGCATTATTGACCCATATATCACGGGAATAACATGAATCCACATAACATGGGAATACCATAAATCCACATATCATCCGAGTAACATGAATTTGCATAACACGGGAATAACAGGAATCTATAAATCACGGCAATAACATAATTGACAGAATATAGGAATATCATGAATCCATATATCATTGGAATAACATAAATCAACATAATATCAGAATAACATGCAAGTTCGACAATAAAGCGTTGTCCTATTATTTATTGAATTCTGAAGGCAATATAGTTTTCATGTAAATATCTTAGATAAATGACTGACATCATTCACTCTCTTTGCCGTTCAGAGGACATTCATTTTTAATGCCACAAAGGGCAACATTAATGGAAAAAATAAAAGTAACACACTAACCAATAGTTTAAAGAAGACACTCACAACGGCGATATTTATATATATATATATATATATATATATATATATATATATATATTTTACCTCGGTATACAGCCTCAGGCTAGCCTCAGGCTAGGGAGAAGGAAGCACATCCGGGTCCAGCAATTAGCATAAACAACTCACGACGGGATTACGGTCGTTGAGTTGCTTCGGCAAATTTAGTCTACAAACAAGCTAATACGCAGTAAGTATGTTATAAACTCTGGTTAGCTCATTTATGATGCACTATAGCATCTATTTGGAAAGTTCAGAACTTTCGTAAGTCCCTTTATGAACTAGATTAGGGTTTATAAAAAACCAGGATAGAACACTCTAGAATCCTTTGTCTAACGAACGAAACCGATACTTAGCGGTTCTATCAACACCCGTTATACATGGGTAGAGATGTGGGCACTGCCTCATCTCCTGTGGAGATTCTCTCGGACTCTAATAGAGGGTGTTGTTGGAGATGATCCTGGGTTTCTTTTACAGACTTCCCACAACCTTTTTTCAGGCGTTTCTCCGAGTTTCGTAGCATTTTCTCCACCTTGCTGGTGCAGTAGTCGCAGGAGGGAGAAGTGTGCGAAACAGAGGGATGGGTGGGCCGATACACTGGTCCCAACCCCGCATTTTGTTTCGGTCTTTGACCCACAACCTACGCCAAAAATTTAGCTTATTACGCCTGTGTTAGAACGGTATAAACACGTTCTCTAACACCACTAGCTGTCCGATTGAGTTTTAAACGACAAAATTGTGACATTTAGTTCAAATACCGGGACTGACCAATACTATTGTTTCAGATCCCGATGGCCACGAAGCGGAGTAAGAGAGTTGCAGCGGCAGCTGAAGGCCGCGCACCGAGGGGCTCGGAGGAGGAGTATGACTCCTCTCCAGTGTTGTCGGCCATGCCTTCACCACAGCCCGGGGCGCTTATCCACTCCGACCTGGAAGAGGAAACAGCCCTAAGACCCATGGGACCGGCAGCTCCTGACTGGGAGGCCCGTTGGGCAGCGATGGAGAGTCATATACTCTCCCTCCAAGCGCCTGCTACGTCTAGGTAACGGCCTTTGCCAGTCTTCCAAGACGAGTCCGAAACAGACTCGCCAATAGAGCCTAAGGCTCCTCCTCCCAAACGGAGGAAGAAGAAGAAGCAAGCTAGTTCCTCGGGTGATGACTACACCAAGGAACGAAACAAGGCAAGGCTACGCAAAAAGCGTTCTCTGTGGCGGAGTGGTTAGAGTGTCTGACTTTTTTCTAGGTCAGACTCCTAATCTGAGGGTCGGCGGTTCGATTCCCCGTGCCCCCCAGCTCTGCCAATTTGGATTTCCGCCGCTGTGTATAACTTACAACGACATCAAAGGCCGGTTGCTCTCATACCATGTCTATGTGGTGTGGGAGGTTAAAAATCCCTTGGGTCGGTAAAAGTGTAGGCTCGGGCTTTCTATCGACCAGCAGTGGAATGAGGAAGACCAGTCGTCTATGACTGAAATTTCCCCTGCTTAAACAACTAATGGACCAACAACAAAAAAAGTCCAAGAAGAAGAGAGAGAAGAAGGATTCTTCTTGGGACTCTTCGCCAGACTCGACATCAACTGAATCTGACTCAGACACTCAGTATGAGGGGGTCTATGCTGCCATTGGTGGCAAAGTGGCGAAGAAGGTTGAAAAACCTAGAGCGAAGTGTGTGAAAACCACCACGCTTATGCGCGAGACCATTAATGGTCACTTCCACATGTTTAAACCTGCGGAGGTTATTTCGAAGCTGGGAGAAGAACTTACCGGCATCAAAGGCGTCCCCAACTCCATCATCAAAGAGATGGATAGAGACGTGAACATGCCCGAGGACCGTAAACGGTTCGAAGGGGTCATGCATTTAGTGCACAAAGCCGTCCTGGGAACACTTACTGCCATCGCACCAGTGGCGAACAGGATGCAGCATGAGAACAAGTTCTCATCCCTTGTCAAAACCATGAACAAAGGCATCGCCATGGTTACGGCGGCAGGCAATTACCTGTCATATAGACGATTTGAAAACGTCTTTAAATCCGTGTGCACGGACGCAGGCAAGGAGGTGGCCTGTTCTAAAAAGGTCACTGACAACGACGGAAAAGAGTATACACTCTTCCTGGCCCCAGAACCCATCAAAGGGAAACCTTTGGATAAGACCAAGATGTTCGTGGGCCAGCTCCAGTACCTCTTTAAGGAGGTGGAAACGGCGGCCAAAAGTGGCAAAAACATGGATGGCAAGAAGAAGCCAGAAGCCCCACGCTTCAAAAGATCCCGTGGGGATTTTCGCCCGCGACGCCTGGCCAGAGGTACCAGGCCAGGCACAAACTACAGCCAGTCCTTCTGCGGCAGGGGAGCCCGGCCAGGGTGGACCGACAACACCTCCCGGCCCATCGGCCGGGGCTTCAACTCGCCGAGACCCTTCCCCAGGGGCGGGACCAGGTAGAGGCACAAACGCAGACACTACAAGTCCCCACGGCCTCTAAAACCACACAAACTGTAAGCAACTTTGTGGCAGGCAATATTAATAACCATTATTATGAATGGAACCAAATTACGAATGATCGAGATATTTTAGGTATAGTTACTGGTGTTCAAATTCCCTTCACAGTCACTCCAGTACAAGGAAGAATTCCTTTTCCATACAAAATTGAACCACTTGAACGAGAGGCACTAACTAAACAGGTACATATATTTTTTGAGAAAGGGATTATACAAAAAGTAACGCACTGCCCAGGAGAGTTTATCTCAAACATCTTCTCTCGACCGAAACCCAATGGTGAGGTTCGAATGATCCTAGATTTAACAAACCTAAATAAGATGATCAAATATCAACATTTTAAAATGCACGTGATCTGTTAACACCAGATGCGTGGATGGCTAGTGTCGATTTGCAAGACGCATACTACACAGTTCCCATAGCGGAACAACACCGGAAATTTCTCCGGTTTCTTTGGGATGACCAACTTTATGAGTTTACCTGCATGCCAAATGGCTTAGCTTGTGCCCCTCGTTTGTTCACTAAACTTTTGAAACCTGTTTTCTCAGTCATGGATCGAAATGGTCATATAATGTTTCCTTACATAGATGATTCCTTTATAATGGCGTCAACGGAAATTACGTGTGCAAAGGCAGTTATGGATTTATGTGCATTACTCACTAAATTGGGTTTTTATGTCCATCCACATAAGTCAGTCCTTAAACCAACAAAACAACTAAAGTGTTTAGGTTTTATCCTCAATACACAATCCCTAACAGTGTCGATAACAGAACCGAAACTAAACAAGTTTATGACCACAGCGACCCAAATTCTTAATCTAATGAAACCTAAGATTAGACAGGTCGCGGTCCTTATCGGCATAATGATATCTTATGCACCCGCTATTCTATACGGGAAAGCCCATATCAAATCTCTAGAAATATACAAAGACTTAGCTTTAGCAAGAACTAAAGGCAATTTTGAACAAAAAATGTTTATTTCCGAAGAGGGTTTGCAGGATATTGAATGGTGGATGCAGCATATAGCCAACTCACCTAATCCAATCCGCATGGCGGAACCAAATACAGTGATTACCACTGATGCCTCTTTAGAAGGTTGGGGAGCCCATCGAGATGGGATAGCGACAGGAGGTAGATGGCTTGAGGATGAAATCTCAGACCACATTAATGCATTGGAGTTGCGCGCCATTTATCTGGGACTACGCAGCTTAGTTAAGGTACCTAAAGTACAAGTTAGAATCCTAACTGATAACACCACAGCTATGGCATATATCCGTAACATGGGGGGAACAAAATCAAAGCCTTGCAATCAGTTAGCAAAACTGATTTGGAACTGGGCACAGACCCAACAAGTCTGGCTGACTGTAGCGCATATCCCAGTGTCACAAAACACACTTGCAGACCACAAGAGTAGAACATTCCATGACCATTTAGAATGGTCTCTATCTACGCCCCTATTTAACTTGATTTGTGCCAAATGGGGGACACCCAACATTGACTTGTTTGCATCACAAAACAACAACAAATTACCCCAGTATGTTTCTTGGCATCCCGAACCGGATGCTTGGAAAGTTGACGCTTTTGCTATTACCTGGGAAGATAATTTTTTCTATATTTTCCCACCGTTTAGCATTATCAGCCGAGTGGTGAGAAAGATCAGCATGGAGGGGACACACGCCATACTGATCGTGCCCGATTGGGACACGCAACCTTGGCTACCAGCAGTTTCACAACTGGCAAAAGAACTTATACAATTCCCAAGAAAACATGGGAACCTAGCGCACCATGGACCGCTATCGGTCCACGGAGACGTGTCAGCGACACCCCTATTGGCATTCCTATTTTATGGAAACACTTACAACAATTTGGACTAGATAGGATCACTGAAGACAGGATAATATCCGATGCATGGTGGCCAGGAACTGTAAAAATGTACACAACATATTTAAGAAAATGGGGTGTACATTGTTTGTTAATGAAAGTCAAACCAACAAGTTCAACAATTGCACAAGTGGCCCGTTTTCTCCGTTCTCTAGAGGATGAAAGCCTAGGGTTTGGGGTTGTCAATGCAGCCAGATGCGCCTTATCGGTTATTCTACCTAGAATCAATGGAGACACAGTCGGTAAACATTATGTGCTTCACTTGTTGCTTCGCTCAATTTATCAAAGGAATCCCCCTAAACCAAAATATAGTCGCTTTTGGGATGTTTCCATTGTATTTTAGTTGTTTAAGGCTTGGCCTCACAACTCTCATTTAGATGTAAAACAATTAGGTTTTAAGGTAGCCATCTTGTTACTACTAGTAACAGGACACAGAGGACAAACCATTGTCGCATTATCCCTAGACAGATTAGAAATAGATAGGAAACAAGCTCCGTTTGATTTAGCACAATTATTAAAATCAAACAGGCTAGGTGACCCTTTATCTACTGCTCACTTGGACTACTTCCCAGATGATCGTAAATTATGTGTTGTGTCAGCCATAAGGGCTTATATATCCAAGACTAAGGACATACATACCTCACAACAACTGTTAGTGAGCTTCATAAAGCCACATAATGCAATTTCAAGAGACACCCTTGCCAGATGGATGATCACGGTGTTGAAATTGGCTGGGGTGGATACGGGAAAATACGCTTCCCACTCAACCAGAGGTGCCATGGTTTCCAAGGCATGATTGCTCGGGATTTCTGTCAAAAGAATCCTAGCGCATGCAGGCTGGAAGACGGCTAAGTCGTTTGCAAAACATTACAACAAGCGACTAGAAAAGCCTACCGGCATTGCCAAGCGCCTGCTCACCAACTAACAAGAATAGGTGAGAACAAAAAACTTTGCATATCTGAATAACTAATACAATGACACATAAACATGTTAATAATAAGGATAAAATGATATTAAGGATAAAAATGAATTATGTAAAAGTCTCCCTAGCCTGAGGCTAGCCTGAGGCTGTATACCGAGGTAAAATAGTATAGTTATACGAGTCTTACCTGGGTATAGATGATGGATAACTGTTGTTTTCCCGAGGTATAAGCCTCGGATAGACGTGGGCTAGGGCCCGCCCACCACACCCTACCACGTCTATTCCGTTATTGTACCATTACGGGAAAATCATAGTATCCATTGTATTGAAAGATCATTTTTATCCTGAATAAGTAGGTAAAGATTGCTGGACCCGGATGTGCTTCCTTCTCCATAGCCCACATCTATCCGAGGCTTATACCTCAGGAAAACAACAGTTATCCATCATCTATACCCAGGTAAGACTTGTATAACTATACTATATATATATATATATACATACATATACATATATATATATATACATATATATATACATACAGTAAAACCTCTAAATCGACCGCCCATGGGACCGACTTTAAATGGTCCATTTAGAGAGGTCGTCGCTTTAGAGATTTTTTCATTTCATTACAATGGTATTGTATGGGCGATCGTTTGGGACCCAAATAAAGCGATCGATATAGGGGAGTGGTCTATCTGTGGAGGTGGTCGGTTAGAGAGGTTTTACTGTATACATATATATGCACACATAAAACATTCCACCCTCTAGCTAATTAAAATCCCATCCAACATGCATTAAAGCCAGCGGTAAGAAAGAAGCGGTTAAAAGGCCGTGCGCATGTGCGATGACACATAGTTGTAAAGTGGGATGGTCGCAGCTATAGTAACTGCTGGATAAAGAAGGAATGAGAACAGCCAACAAAACACCGGCATTGTATATGCACAAACCAAACAGGGCACGCTCTTACCCGCATTACGCAGGTTAAGTGCGCATGCGGGCTATTAATACACAAGCAGGACGTGTGAAGAAAGCAACCGGCCTGAGTGCGCAACTATGCAGTATTAATAGGTAGGCGCTGAGTGAGCGCGTCGTCAAATGGAGATTTATCGAACACCCGCGCCGCACTCGGCCGCTCACCGCAGGAGGGTGGTCTCACTCAATGCAGGAGGGTGGTCTCACAGCAGGAGGGTGGTCTCACGGCAGGAGGGTGGTCTCATGGCAGGAGGGTGGTCTCACAGCAGGAGGGTGGTCTCATGGCAGGAGGGTGGTCTCACTCAATGCAGGAGGGTGGTCTCACAGCAGGAGGGTGGTCTCACGGCAGGAGGGTGGTCTCATGGCAGGAGGGTGGTCTCACCCAATGCAGGAGGGTGGTCTCACGGCAGGAGGGTGGTCTCAATGCAGGAGGGTGGTCTCATGGCAGGAGGGTGGTCTCACGGCAGGAGGGTGGTCTCATGGCAGGAGGGTGGTCACACGGCAGGAGGGTGGTCTCACAGCAGGTGGGTGGCCTCATGGCAGGAGGGTGGTCTCACAGCAGGAGGGTGGTCTCACGGCAGGAGGGTGGTCTCACGGCAGGAGGGTGGTCTCACAGCAGGAGGGTGGTCTCATGGCAGGAGGGTGGGCTCACTCAATGCAGGAGGGTGGTCTCACGGCAGGAGGGTGGTCTCACAGCAGGAGGGTGGTCTCACGGCAGGAGGGTGGTCTCACAGCAGGAGGGTGGTCTCATGGCAGGAGGGTGGTCTCACAGCAGGAGGCTGGTCTCATGGCAGGAGGGTGGGCTCACTCAATGCAGGAGGGTGGTCTCACAGCAGGAGGGTGGTCTCACGGCAGGAGGGTGGTCTCATGGCAGGAGGGTGGTCTCACTCAATGCAGGAGGGTGGTCTCACGGCAGGAGGGTGGTCTCACAGCAGGAGGGTGGTCTCACGGCAGGAGGGTGGTCTCACAGCAGGAGGGTGGTCTCATGGCAGGAGGGTGGTCTCACAGCAGGAGGGTGGTCTCACAGCAGGAGGGTGGTCTCACAGCAGGAGGGTGGTCTCACTGCAGGAGGGTGGTCTCACAGCAGGAGGGTGGTCTCACAGCAGGAGGGTGGTCTCACGGCAGGAGGGTGGTCTCACAGCAGGAGGCTGGTCTCATGGCAGGAGGGTGGGCTCACTCAATGCAGGAGGGTGGTCTCACAGCAGGAGGGTGGTCTCACAGCAGGTGGGTGGCTTCATGGCAGGAGGGTGGTCTCACAGCAGGAGGGTGGTCTCACAGTAGGAGGGTGGTCTCACAGCAGGAGGGTGGTCTCACAGCAGGTGGGTGGCTTCATGGCAGGAGGGTGGTCTCACAGCAGGAGGGTGGTCTCACAGTAGGAGGGTGGTCTCACAGCAGGAGGGTGGTCTCACAGCAGGAGGGTGGTCTCACAGCAGGTGGGTGGCTTCATGGCAAGAGGGTGGTCTCACAGCAGGAGGGTGGTCTCACGGCAGGAGGGTGGTCTCACGGCAGGAGGGTGATCTCACGGCAGGAGGGTGGTCTCACAGCAGGAGGGTGGTCTCACAGCAGGAGGGTGGTCTCACAGCAGGAGGGTGGTCTCACGGCAGGAGGGTGACCGCGGACAGACGCACCAGGCAAGGTGTGGCTATATCGCCTTACGTTAGGTAAATATCACGGGGTAGAGTTTCGGAAATAGGAGATAGAGTGTAGCATTGAAGGCGTTGAGATGTTATTGGTATCCTACATTAAGCTATCACAGTGTTCGTGTGAGGACACCAGTATGCATTTATCATCAAAGCACCCTATCCCGATATTAGTCTATTACATTATACATTACATAGTGCACTAATATCTTGGCTCAAAAGAAAGCAAAGGCAACACTGGAGAGCATCATTCAATTAGACTCTATTCCGTGGAACTAATTAAAGCATTAAACTGCCAAAGGGACGTCTCATCTGGCGAGTATTTGGTCATTACAACATAATTGACTTTAAATGAAGTAGATAGCAGCGATTCCACCTCACTTGATATAATTGTCACTATCCAAGCATGTTGAATACTTGTATGTGAACTAGGCCCTGTTTGAATATTAATGACTCACATACTTTCCGATTCATTTGCTGCGTTCCAGCTGTGACCTGGGTTTGAGAGGTGCGTGCGCACCTGAGGGAGAGGCGCCGCGTGGCCCCGGTGCGTGCTGGTCAGTCAGCGCTCACACACGTCCAGTCGGGACCCGGGCCGACCTCGTAAGTGTCAGGGCACTCACCCCGCAATGACTGGAACCAGGTGCTGACAGCTGCACGACGCGCCCTGCCCCCGAGTACCCGGTACTCACCACGCAATGAATGGAACCAGCTGCTGACAGCTGCACGACGCGCCCTGCCCCCGAGTACCGGGGCACTCACCCCGCAATGACTGGAACCAGCTGCATGATGTGCCCTGCCCCCGAGTACCCGGTACTCACCACGCAATGAATGGAACCAGCTGCTGACAGCTGCATGACACGCCCTGCCCCCGAGCACTGGGGAACTCACCCCGCAATTACTGGAACCAGCTGCTGACAGCTGCACGACGCGCCCTGCCCCCGAGTACCCGGTACTCACCACGCAATGAATGGAACCAGCTGCTGACAGCTGCACGACGCACCCTGCCCCCGAGTACTGGGGTACTCACCCCACAATGACTGGAACCAGCTGCTGACAGCTGCACGACGTGCCCTGTCCCCAAGTATCGGGGCACTCACTCCGCAATGAATGGAACCAGCTGCTGACAGTTGCACGATGCACCCTGCCCCCGAGTACCAGGGTACTCACTCCGCAATGACTGGAACCAGCTGCTGACAGATGCCTGATGCGCCCTGCCCCCGAGTACCGGGGTACTCACCCCGCAATGACTGGAACCAGCTGCTGGCAGCTGCATGACGCGCCCTGCCCCCGAGTACTGGGGTACTCACTCCGCAATGAATGGAACCAGCTGCTGACAGCTGCACGACGCGCCCTGCCCCCGAGTACCGGGGTACTCAGTCCGCAATGACTGAACCATCTGCTGACAGCTGCATGACGTGCCCTGCCACCGAGTACCGGGGTACTCACCCCGCAATGACTGGAACCAGCTGCTGACAGCTGCACGATGCGCCCTGCCCCCGAGTACCGGGGTACTCACTCCGCAATGACTGGAACCAGCTGCTGACAGATGCACGATGCGCCCTGCCCCCGAGTACTGGGGTACTCACCCCGCAATGACTGGAAGCAGCTGCTGACAGCTGCATGACGCGCCCTGCCCCCGAGTACTGGGGCAATCACCCCGCAATGACTGGAAGCAGCTGCTGACAGCTGCATGATGCGCCCTCCCACCGAGTACCGGGGTACTCACCCCACAATGACTGGAACCAGCTGCTGACAGGACAGCTGCACGACGCGCCCTGCCCCCGAATACCGGGGCACTCACCCCGCAATGACTGGAACCAGCTGCTGACAGCTGCACGATGCCCCCTGCCACCGAGTACCGGGTACCGGGGTACTCACTCTGCAATGACTGGAACCAGCTGCTGACAGCTGCACGACGCACCTTACCCCCGAGCACCGGGGCACTCACCCCGCAATGACTGGAACCAGCTGCTGCCAACTGCACGACGCTCCGTGCCCCCGAGTACCCGGTACTCACCCCGCAATGACTGGAACCAGCTGCTGACAACTGCACAACACGCCCTGCCCCCGAGTACCGGGGTACTCACCCCACAATGACTGGAACCAGCTGCTGACAGCTGCACGGCGCGCCCTGCCCCTGAGTACCGGGGCACTCACCCCGCAATGACTGGAACCAGCTGCTGACAACTGGATGACGCGCCCTGCCCCCGAGTATCGGGGCACTCACTCCGCAATGACTGGAAGCAGCTGCTGACAGCTGCACAATGCGCCCTGCCACCGAGTACCGGGGTACTCACTCCGCAATGACTGGAACCAGCTGCTGACAGCTGCACGATGCGCCCTGCCACCGAGTACCGGGGTACTCCCTCCACAATGACTGGAAGCAGCTGCTGACAGCTGCATGACGTGCCCTGCCACCGAGTACCAGGGTACTCACCCCGCAATGACTGGAACCAGCTGCTGACAGCTGCACGATGCGTCCTGCCACCGAGTACCGGGGTACTCACCCCGCAATGACTGGAACCAGCTGCTGACAGGACAGCTGCATGACATGCCCTGCCCCTGAGTACCGGGGCACTCACCCCGCAATGACTGGAAGCAGCTGCTGACAGCTGCACGACGGCCCCTGCCACCGAGTACCGGGGTACTCACTCCGCAATGACTGGAACCAGCTGCTGACAGCTGCATGATGCGCCCTGCCCCCGAGTACCGGGGTACTCACCCCGCAATGACTGGAACCAGCTGCTGACAGCTGCACGACGCGCCCTGCCCCCGAGTACTGGGGTACTCACCCCGCAATGACTGGAACCAGCTGCTGACAACTGCACGACGCGCCCTGCCCCCGAGTACCGGGGTACTCACCCCGCAATGACTGGAACCAGCTGCTGACAACTGCACGACGCGCCCTGCCCCCGAGTACCGGCGTGTGTCCCACAGATGCAAGGACACCTGCTGTGCGACGGTGTAGCATTTAATGAGCACTGGGCACGAGCCACTAACGTGTGACAGTTATTTTTACCACCGATGTCACCCCCCAATAGGCGCGGCCTCGTGCGCCCCCTCGACAGCACGCCGCTACGACCTTTTGCGCACACGGCATGCCTGCAGTCAAACTTGTCTTTCATTGACTTTGACTTGTCTGATTGTGAAAGAATGTTGTGGAAATCTGTTACTGAAACGCACGGCAGGTAACTTCATCAACATGGCAACCGCATCAGTTTAATGAGACTGGCATGCTGTGACATTTCGCCGCACCATTATCGGGAGGTCTCCGTGTCCTTTTGGTACTGCCAGCCATAACCTTTAACTCGCCCTAATTATGTGAAGCTCCTGCGAGGGGAGGGGACTGTTAACCGTCTGTGTGCAAACTGATAGAGGCAAGCCACCGGCCTATTTGAACTCTAGCAGAAGCAAGGAGTCAGGTCTGTCCCATGGAGATCGACATTGGCACAATCAAGTTGGAGTTATGAGTTTTTGATCTCCGAGACTCCATGTTGAACCAGTAAAGAGTAGCAAAAGTAGCACTCTCGTCTCATCACTGATCTCCTAGACTCATTGTTGAACCAATAAAGAGTAACGAACATACAACTCTTGTCTTATCACTGATCACCTAGAATCATTGTTGAACCAATAAAGAGTAATGAACATACAACTCTAGTCTTATCACTGATCTCCTAGACTCATTGTTGAACCAATATAGGGTAACAAACATACAACTCCTGTCTTATCACTGATCTCCTAGACTCATTGTTGAACCAATAAAGAGTAATGAACATACAACTCTCGTCTTATCACTGATCTCCGAGGCTCATTGTTGAAACAATAAAGAGTAACAAAAGTAGCACTCTCCTCTTAAAATCATTGGAGTTACTTAAGTCAAAACTCCATGCTGAGGTGAGACAACAAAGATGAGTTGATATGACAAAAGGCAGCCCACTTTATATGGTAATTTGATTTAGATCCTGCTGATGGAGGATTCGGAACAATTCTAAATCCAGAAGATGAAGGCCCCTTTGCCGATATCGACACGGCCAATCAAGCAATAATTTACCCAGCCAGCCCTGCGGGGTGGGCAGAGGGGTGGGGGGCGGGGTGGAGGGCGAGGTGGATGGAGGGGCAGGAGGGGGCTGTCTGCATCACCCGACCAGCTGGAGGCAGGCTGTCTGCATCATCCGACCAGCTGGAGGCAGGCTGTCTGCATCACCCAACCAGCTGGAGCTAGGCTGTCTGCATCAACCGACCAGCTGGAGGCAGGCTGTCTACATGGTGGCAGGCTGTCTGCATCACCCAGTCAGCTGGAGGCAGGCTGTCTACATCACTCAACCAGCTGGAGGCAGGCTGTCTGCATCATCCGACCAGCTGGAGGCAGGCTGTCTGCATCACCCGACCAGCTAGAGGCAGGCTGTCTGCATCACCCAGCCAGCTGGAGGCAGGCTGCCTGCATCACCCGACCTGCTGGAGGCAGACCTCCTGCATCACCCGACCAACTGGAGGCAGACTGCCTGCATCACCCGACCAGCTGGAGGCAGGATGCCTGCAGCACCCGACCAGCTGGAGGCAGGCTGCCTGCATCACCGGACCAGCTGAAGGCAGGTTGCCTGCGCCGTGTTGAGAAGAGCCCACCGTACTCAGGTGTTGCAAGGCGTGCCTGACGAACCTAGAGCGCACTGCCTCCGGACTGGCACCCGGAACTTACCGACGCGTGTCGGTTAGTGGACGCCATTTATGGCGACAGAAGAATGTCACAGTATTAATTAGCCTTGCCATATTTCAAATGCATCACCTCAAAAAGGCTCGTGGCTCTGGACACAGTTATGTGGCATATCATTTCCCTCCCGCCAAGTTGCAAAATATAGTTAGTAAAACCACCTTACTTTTTGTGCGGCTATCTATTTATTTTCTTTGTGGGGAGGGGGGGGGGGGGTTTCTGAACTTCCTTTCTGACATTTTGCTTGATTGCAATACACGGCTACACCAAAGCCTCAGTACCTCCTCTAGCTTCTTGCGGCGAGCCCAAAATAGTGTGCGGAGTTAGTTATGCTGCCAGCACATGACTTCATCAGAGGTCTCGTGAGAACGCCGACAGCGATGACGTCTTTGGAGCCGCCATCTTGGACGCCGACGGTGTGCGCCACAAAAGGCATCCTCGTGATCACGTGATCCCGCAGCTGGCGCTAATTAACCTGGTGAAGGAGGAAGCGGCGGGCCGAGCTCGGCGGGAAGGACCCTTGGCGCTGAGGTCTGCGCAGTGTGTCCAGTTAGCGCACCGGCCCCGGCCAGCCGAGCACCAGCCGGGCACCCACCGGGCACTAGCCGGATACCAACCGGTCAACAGCCATCTTCACCTCGGCACACTGCGCTCTCAAACCGCCATGAACATTCCCCACGCCACTGTGTTCGCGGATAAAACAGTCACCAGAGCAAGCTCTAATGAGGCAATTCAAACCAATGACACCTGCCAGCATCTATTAATAGTCTGTACATGCCCTATTGCCAAGCGCAAACAAATGTGGCTCTTTTCGGATGCAACATCGATCCTAGTATAGAATGAAGGCCATAAACTAACTAGGTTGGGGCGTCCACATCATTGGAGATAAGGTGGAAAGAGGCGGGGGATGGTTGGCTGGTGGGGGGGGGGGCTACAAAGGAGTTGCGTTTGTGTATAAACTCTGTTGGCAAGACGCAATCCCAATAAATAAATAGCATGGACAATAATATATCAAATGCGAATCAATGCTCGGCCCTTTATACTCATATAATAAATTATATATCACATAAATATTGTTTATATCAAACTAAGTGTTTGAACCCATTACTTGTTTTTCTAATTAAATAAAGTCTTCCCCTGACCGCAAGTATTGCTCTTTTTGTCTTTATTGGACAGGTTAATAATTGTCCATGAAAATATCTTCGTTTACCCACTTGTTTGTCCGTCTTAAATATCCTGAAGTAACAATTTATGAGCTCTCCAAGAATTTAGGAGCATACATAAGGGAACTTGTCTGTATCTCACTCAACATCGCCTCCAAGTGTCCGCGGGCACTGTAGACTATGTGTCCCCCTCAACGGTCCCAACTAGCCACGTCAGTCTCAGCGGAAATCATTATATGGGCCAAATGCAACTTGTAAACAGTCTTGAATGTGGACCGAAGATGTGGGGCTATAGGCGTGTGGCATGTAGGAATGGGGCTCTATAGACACGTGACATATTGGTCTATGGCTCCATGGGCATGTGACATATAGGAATTGGGCTCTATATGCACGTGACATGTAGGAACAGGGCTCTATAGACACATTGCATATTGGTCTATGGTTCCATAGGCACGTGACATATAGGAATTGGGCTCTATATGGACATTATATGTAGGAACAGGGCTCTAGAGACACGTGGCATATTGGTCTATGGTTCCATAGGCACGTGACATATAAGAATTGGGCTCTATATGCACGTGACATGTAGGAACAGGGCTCTATAGACACGTGGCATATTGGTCTATGGTTCCATAGGCACATGACAGATAGGAATTGGGCTCTATATGCACATGACATGTAGGAACAGGGCTCTATAGGTGCATGACATATTGGTTTATGGCTCTATAGACATGTGACATGTTGGCTTGTGGCTCTATAGGCATATCTTAAGAAGGCTTGTGACATATATATGGCTCTATAGGTAATGTCGCATAGGGCATGTAGGTATGTAGGGTATGTAGGGCATGTCAGGCATGTAGATTTTGTTTTTGGAGGAGGGTCGTTTATTTACCATGTCCATAACGATTAAGTCGCGCTGCAGCTTGTTTTCATCGCTGAACAGCAATAATCTAAATTTGGGAGCAGCCTTGTCATCTTAGCTGTTAGTCGTTATGTTAGTTTTTGTGGTTGTTGTTTTGTTGTGGGGTTCCCATTTTTTTTTTTTTGGTGCCACATTTGCAACATGGGCCATATACCTATAGATGACTATAGGCATGTGCCCCTTGGCTTTGTAGGCAAGTGGAAGGTAAATATCTTGGTCTATAAATATGTGGCATGTGGCAATTGCCACTGGCAGGTGGTTTTTGACATTGGCATATTGTATCTGGCATTAAAAAGTGGCCTGTAGCAGGTATTTGCCACACAGGCTCCATCGGCATGTGGTGTTTGGCATGTTCGCATGTGGCTCTATAGGCAGATCTTGGAGGCTTGTAACATGTAGCCTGTTGACTTCATAATAAGCATGCGTCCTGGAGGCTCATAGTTCTTCAGGTATGATTGGGGCATGTAGCTTGTGGCATGCAGATATATGGCTCTATAGGCATGTATGTGGCTTGGAGGCCTGTGGCTCTTTAGGCATGTGGCATGACGTATATCTGGTATATGATTATATCTATGTGGCTTGGGGCGCTATACAAAGACAACATGGATATATGGCTCTATAGGCATGTGGAATTGAGGATTGTGGCTCTATAGGCCTGTGTCATATAGGTATGTGGTTCTATAGACATGTGGCATGGTTCCGTGTGGCTCTACAGGTATGTGGCACATAGGTAAGCACATTGAGGCATGTGACATAGGTATGTGGTTCTATAGGCATGTGACAATTAGGTATGTAGCTCTATAGGCATGTGACATATAGGCATGTACATGATTGCATGTGGGTCCATAGGTATGTGACATATAGGTATGTGGTTGTGTATGCATGTGACATGGTTGCATGTGGCTGTATAGGCAGGTGACGTATACGTATGTGGTTCTATAGGCATCTGACAGTAAAACCTCTCTAAATCGACCGATCATGGGACCGACATTAAGTGGTCCATTTAGAGAGTTAGAATATCCTTACAATGGACCCAAATAAAGCGATCGCTATAGGGGAGTGTTCGATCTGTGGAGGGGTCGGTGTATAGAGGCTTTACTGTAGTTTGCTGTATAGGCATGGTACATGCAGGCTTGTGTCTCTATTACATGTAGGTATGTGAATTTATAGACATGAGGCGTATAAGTTTGTGGCTTTATAGGCCTGGGAAATGGGAAAAGGGCTCTATAGATATGTGGCATATGACATGTAGCATGTGATATGTGACATGTGACATAAAATGTGACCTGTTGGTATATGGTTCTGTAGGCTGTATAGCCGCTACATGCTTGGGTCTATAGTTAGATGGGAATCTAAATATTTGGTTCAATAGGAGGCCTTTTTCTTGTTTGTTGTTTTGTGACAAGTTATTTATTCTGCCCATAACGTATAAGCTCCGTTGGGGGGGGGGGGTGCTTGTTTTTAATGCTGGACAGCTGTGATACTGGATTGGTGTGGTCCCACACTCAGGAGTGTTTACCTGATCTTTCTCAGGCCAACCTTTTGCAGTTTTGGGTGTTACTAGTTTCTATATTAGTTTTTTTTTGTATTTTTCAAAGTTTTTTCCTAACCTGTATATGATAACTTAGCCTACTAGCAGAACACAGCAAGCAGTGACTGCGCCCATGGTCAGGTGAGATATTGTTCCTTCAGTAGGTGGTTGTGTATTACCTTGTTTTCTTTAAGAATCTTATATAGTGGTGCAGCTTTTGATTGAAAGTTGTTCTGTGGGTAGATTATTCCAGGCATGTGCTGCCATGGCCAGTACACTTCTCTCATAAATTTGTGTGTTACTTATTGCTGTCAGTAGCACTGGGGCCGCCATTTGCCTGGTATCCCTATGGGGGGTTGCTGTGTAGTCTGGTTTTGTAGTATTTTGAGGTGTGTTTCCCTTCTACTTGTTGCATTTTTTTTGTAATTCTATTGTGGGATATCTTTTGTGCACCTGAAGGCATCCTTTGAGGGCTCTATTTTGTAGCACCTGTAGTTTGTTTAATAGTTTCGTATTTCCTCCCATGTTTACTACATTGCCATAGTCAAAGTAGGGGAGGATCATGCCTTTATATATTTTAATTGCCATGTTTTCAGTCATGTAGTATCTCAGATTAACCAGTAGCCATATTTTGTGGTTTACATTTTTGATAGTATTTGTTATGCAGAGGTAATAATTTAGGTGTCTGTCTAGATCCACTCCCAGATATCGGTAGTTGTCTACTTGTTCCAGTTCGGTGTTTCCCAGAGGACACTTTATTTTATAGTTACTCATTAGCCTCATGCCAAATAGTACCGTTTTCGACTTGCTGTTGTTTATGGTTATCCTATGGCACCACTCGGTTAGTTTTTTTAGTGTTAGATTCAGTTTCGTTTCTATTTCTTCGGTTGTTTTGCCTGTGGCATATACCACCGTGTCATCTGCATATAGTTGGATCTTTTCAATTTCTAGCCAGTTGTTTAGATTGTTAATATATATGAGGAAGAGAAGTGGGGTCAGTCCTGGGGCCACAAGTTATCTTTTCCTCAATGGATATGGATCCATTTACTGTGCTGCATTGATTTTGGTTTTCTAGATAGCTCGCTAGCCATTTTCCTGTTATTCCCATTATTCCCATTTGGGTTAGTTATTCCCATTTGGGTTAGGATAGGGTGGTCCACGATGTCAAAAGCTTTTCTGAAATCTATGAACGCTGCACCTACTAGGTTCTTTTTATTGATACTATTTGCAATATCGGTTATTAAGTTAGCAATTGTTTTTTTTGTCGAGTGTTTACTGCCCTGTTTACTGCATGGTCCATAGTCAAAGTAGGGGAGGATCTATGCCTTATTTTTTCCATTAGTTTACCAGGCAGTGGGAGTATAGAGATCGGTCTATAGTTCCCCAGCACCTGTTTATCCCCTCCTTTGTGGAGAGGTGTTACTTTGGTTAGTTTTCAGCAGTCCACATAAGTACGTTCTGTGAGCAATTTGTTGTATAGATGACATCTGGTATGCATCCAAATGCATCTTTCAATACTATGCTTAAGGTATTTTCAATGCCCGGGCTTGTTGCAATCAATGATTTTATGAGCTCACTTATCTATTTTATTGTGGTTGCGCAATCTCAAATGTCTGCATTTAATTGTGGCACTTTCGTGGTCCAGTTTGTGTTGAACTGTTTGGTAGAAAAATGTTTGTTCATTATATTAGCAGTATAATTGTTGCTGATTTCCATTCCCTCAATTCTTTATTTTTATTATTTGACATTAGTATTTTCACATTGTTTCATAATTTGTGTGAGTTTTCCCCCCATTGTTGGTCTCATTTGACCATGTACCATCTTTTTGCTTTTCCCACTGATTTCTGGCAACGATTTCTTGCTTTATGGTAGTTTTCTATGTCTAGTAGTCACTTGCTTGCTTTAGCTAATTTACCTCTTCTATATTTGTCCCATAATTAGGTTGATTAATTCTGGGGTTACCCATGGGTTTTGGTTGTTTTTGATTTTAAGTTTTTTTATTGGGCAGGTAGTGCCGATATGCTTTCTGACTTCCCCAATGATATTGTTCCATTTGTCATTTAGACCTATGTCGGTTGTAAATGGCAATTACATTTTTTCTTTCAGATGAGTTTCTAGTGCCTCTTTTGTGTAGGTTTTTATGATCTACCCATACTGGGAGTAGTTTTGTTTTTTGTTTTAATTTTTTTTCTTGTAACATATATCAATTCATGATCGCTAATGCCCCAGTTTCTTGTTCCTGAGGTGTCGGTATGATTTGAGTCTGTTATTATTAGGTCTATTATCGAGCTGTTTTGTCCAAGCCTTGTTCGCTAACTAATTTTTTGCTTTAACCCTCTGCCGTTGATTAAGTTCTTTAGTGAGTGTTTGTTTTTATTGTTTATTTTGTAGTTTATATTGAAGTCCCCTCTTAAGAATATCTCAGCCTTCGTCAGTTTCGACACACTTTCTAGGGATGTTTCCAGTTGTCCAATGAAGTCTTCGATGTTTCCATTCGGCGGTCTATTTAGACTCCCTTAGCTAGTTTCTCATTTTTTATTAGTTCAATATTTGTGTTTGATATGTTTGCTTCTTGTAATGGCCTATGTTCGGAGTTTAGTTTTTATGTGTGTATATTACAACTCCTCCACCCGTCTTTTGTATTTGTGCATTGGTGCATTTTTCTATCCTCTCTCACAAGCCTGTACTCACCAATTTCTAGTAGTTGGTAACTATGCAGTTCATGAAACCATGTTTCTGATAGCGTTAACACATCAAATTTACAGATATCTAAGTGTAGTTTAATGCTCTCAATTTTGTTGTAGGCACTTTGGCAGTTTAGGTGGGCAAAATGCATGCCTCTGACTAGCCTACAAGCAATCTCTTCCACCATATTTGCGCGGCAGTTATGTCTAAATAACTGTTTGTGCTGGAGGGGGTTTTTAGTGTGGAATTTCGATTAGTATTTAAAACTACTCAGCCTGCATTATGTGGTCACCTACCTTAATTTGCTGTCAATGCTTATGCCACCAGTGCCTGTGCTCACATTTCTGTTCCTGTGCAGCATTAGTAAGGTGGCAGCTGAGTATATATATAATCCGATATTATTTTACAATTAAAATAACCAGATCCGGTAGACTTTGAATAATTATTAAACGATTTATTGTGGCAATTTCGGATTTATTGTGGCAAAAGAGCCATTTCGACATGATATTTTGGTATCACCAGTATATTTTTCCCTATATGTTGATTTGTTATGTTTTGTTAGGTATCAGTTTTAGTACATTTTCTTAATTTATATACCATATCCACATGTGCTCTTCTGGGCGTGAGGTGTGCAGGATCCTCTGATATATAGTTAGTGTTTTCAGGTTACACACATCTGCAACTAAAACATGTAAACAGAGTGTGCAGAGAAGAGGGAAAGTGGGAAGAGGAAAGAAAAGAAAGGTGGTACTTATCCGTTTGTGCACCCATTTGCTTCACTTCCCATTCGCGATGATTCAGTCTGATACTTTTGCTGCAATTCCCCATGTCCCCACCTCTGCCAATTTGGATTTCCACCGCTGTGTATAACGTACAGCGTCATCAAAGGCTAGTTGCTCTCATACCATGTCTATGTGGTGTGGGAGGTTAAAAATCCCTTGGGTCGGTAAAAGTGTAGGCTCAGGCTTTCTATCGACAAACTGTCTAATCGTGAAAACAAGTCTATTCAGACTTATCCATGAGAGGCGTATAAATCTTCAAGAAAAAATGTCCCGTGTATGCTTCCATGTCCATTCCCACTAGTTCACAGATCACTGGCATTTCAGTTATTTGTAACATGGTTGATTGCGCATGTCGAAAGTCTTCTGTCATATAGAGGATCAGGGAGTCCTGGTCTTGGAACTGGGGGGTTAGTCCCCTTCTGCCCGATTTAATGCTCAGGTTGCAGACACCTGCCATTAAGTAGATCTGGTCGAACATCCCTATATTGAATTTCCGAAGAGCTCGGTCCACTATCCTGCTGGTTCCTGTGCCAGGCTAGGTCTCCGTGTGTACTCTGAATGTGGGCATGTTTTCCTTTTCAGTTCCTCTACTATTTTGGGTGCTACGTTCTCATCCTAGAGTCTCCGCATAGTAGGATTTTTGGTTCCATTTTTGCTTGAGTCATTTTGTGTTGTTTGCATGTTGGTTTGGGTGGAAGTGGGTTTAAAAGCACCACGCATGCCCTTCAGAATTATCATGCCTACCAAATTTCGGTCCTTCTATGGGTGTGTCATAAAGGTTTCTCCATTTATGTTTACACCAGCCTCGTATCAGTTGGGTTTAATTTATCCTGTTTTGTTAAATTATTTTTATTATTATTATTAACAATGTTTCTATTTTTCTATTAACTTTGACACTTACCTTAATTTCTGGAGGTTTTCCCAGTTGCTGTCTTGTTTTCTTTAGGATTTCACCCATTTTGTTTTTGTATCCTGGTTTGATCATTTCTCCTGCATCTGCATTTTGAAGAAATAGTCCCGTGCCCCAGTGGATGCCTTCCCTGAAGGCTTTCCCAGGTGCGTTTAGGATTTTTTCTTTTAGTTCTTCGTTTTGTGCGAATTTGCCATTACAATGTCCTTCATCACTTTTTCATTTTATCCACTCTGGCGATCTCCATACTTTTTTCCCAGTAGCCTTGTTGGTGTATGGGTTGTCAGTTGCTTCAATAAGTCGCATGATATCAAACTTATTGTGGTATTTAGCCATAACCGAGCAGTAGTACTGCTTTGGTGAGCTGTAGGTTTTGCCATCTTTTCCTTGGATTTTGCACTCGAATAGATTGATGTAGGGGGTGTTATGTCCCTGGAAGGAAATTCCCCATCTATGTGTTCTTGTTACCACCACCTTCAACAGTTATGTTCCCGAATTCTGTTGGTTTGTATACTTTTCCTTCAATTTCAAAGTTTTTTCCTCTCATTCTGGCTGTGGTCTGTTCGTTTTTTTCCCTGGCCAGTCTGTACATTTGCTGTACTGTTTTTTCGTCTAGCATTTCCTTTTCTGTCCTGTCGGGCCTAAGTGTGATGTTCTTGGATCTTTGTTCATTTTTTGTTTATTTCTGAATAGTTCCCTTTTTTGGCTTATTAAATCTAGGTGGACTTTTATCCCCCTCGGTCTGGGTTCCTTGTGTGGGTTTTTTGTGTTGTCCACCTGGTCTCCATTGACCGTTTCTTCTTGTCCGCCATTTTATTTGTTTGATTCTACATTTGTTGTTCTTTTCTTATTTTCTTGTCCCCAGTCTATAGGCTATTTTTACCATGGTCCAGCCAAATGAACATTCTGCTTTTTCTAGTATGTTTGATACTGCGCTTTCTATGGACTCACTTTCTTTTTCCGGGACACCATACACAATTATCTTTAGCTTTTTGTTCTCCTCTGCCAGTATTGATAAGGCATTTTTTTCATGCGTTGTTGTGTTGTCATCTCTCTTATTTACATCTTTCCGTTTTGTGTTACATTTTTGTTGCCCTTGTAGCTGGCCTTGTACCAGGCACATTCTAATGTTCGGCTATTGTACGCCATTTGTAGTTTGTTCAGTTCATCTCTGAGGCTTTGGATTGTGTTCTTGGATGTTTTTACGTTCATTTCCGTATTCTCCGTGTCCATCCCGTTGCCTTCCTCCAGTTTCGTCTCCTAGTGGCTTGTGATTCTATAGGCATGATGCATGTAGGTTTGTGGTTTTATAGGCATGTGGCATGTATATATCTGGCTTGTGGCATGGAGGCTCGTGGTTCTAGTCATTTTCATGTCATTGCTCACAGGCACATAAGATGGGAAAAAACATGACACCCCCCCCCCCCCCGGTGGCATCTACATCTTTGATCACATCATTCATGCATGTAGGGTCCCGACCGACATCATGTCATGTAATTTGATGATGGATGGGTATGGCATGATGGATGGTACATATCACAAATATGGTTGAGTGCTTATATAACCTAGACACCAAGTCATATGGACATGTTACACATTAAAGCAGGGCAATAGAACATAGCAGTTACATATAACAATGAAGATGCACGTTGTTGATAGGTCAATTGCTCGGTTGTCAATTGGCTGTTGCTTTTGTTTACTTGTTTGTGTTATTTATGTAGTTTTTTGTTGTTTGTTTATTTATTTTTGTGTTTGATTGGCTGTGCCAATCATTCAGCAGGTGTGGGTGGGTGGGTAAAGAAAAGGTTTGTTGATGTGGTCAGTCTTGGGTGGTTTTGCAGACTGCCCATCGGGTTGTGTGGAGTCATGAGCTCCCGGTTGTGTAGAGACCTGATTGGTCAGATGGGTTTAGAATTATGGGTTGTGATTGGTTGCTTGTAGGGAAGGTGTGCGCAGCCCCTCCCAGGTGGTTGGGGGTGTGTTCTCGGCCCCCCCCCATGCCCTGCTGTGGGGAGGCAGACCACACACCCCTTAGTGACACCTCTTTTATCTGAAATCGTTCTGAGGCTAGGCAGCAGCATATGGCTTGGGGCACCGACCTAGAAGCACAGATCGTGATGCTGACTCACCATATTGCACAGCGCATGACCGGGAGTGGTTGTATGGGCAGCAATGCCCGCCTTTCCAAGTACTTCGGCCGAATCCACACTACTCGCTACTGTCGAATTTCACCTTCAGGCTGAATAGTATCATGTACGTAGCAAACTATATCATGTCTGAATAAGATCAGATATACAGTCTCCTTACAAATATGTGCTATCGCGATAGTACCCACAGTTCATTCCTTTCCTAAATCCACACTAGTCATCCACTTCTGACTTAGCCTGTATCACGAGTCCCCGGGTGGTCATCCATCGAAGTACGGACGATACTCAACTATTACTTATTCACTGCTGACTTGGTTGATGATAAGCCTGTGGTTGTGTGCCACGTCCCAGGTGGTTACCCATCCAAGTACTGATGAGGTTCAACTATTCCTTATCCCCTTGTATGGAAACGATATTCACGTTAAACGCAGCAGGAATTAATTAAATGCGTGGACTAAGTAAATACAGCCCTGCTTATTGTATAAGGGGGCCAACTCCAGGCTGCCAGTAGGGGTTGCATAAATGTGGTGGGTGATGTTTGCATTTGGGTGGCCGGTGTTTGTATATGGGTGGTCCCAACCCGCCACCCCTTGCAGGATGTCTCACCACCAGACCAAGCCAAGTTACTTGAGGCAGAATCCACATAAATAAGAGTTACATTTTGTTGGAAGAAATAGTAATAAAATATAGTAAGAGGAGGGTGAGAGAATGAGATGTGATTATGTGAGTGTACCAACATGATACAAAACTCACTAAACAGTATGTAATGGCTAGCAGAGGTAGTATTCTATATGTTGGGTAGAATGCTACGATGAATTGTTAGTAAGCTGTCAACAATATATTCACTGAGCCTGCCTTCCAGATGGGATTGCGACTGTTAATTATTGTGAGAACGGTTCATAGAGAGGAAGTTACTTTGCAATCTGGGTAAAGCTCCACCAGGGGAGTGGAGAGTGGTCAGGGTATCTAACTCACCCGGGCATGCATTCATGCACTCAGGCAAGCAGGCATGCACAAAGGAGAAGGAGGAGGAGGAGAGGAGAGTAGCATTGCATTGTACCAGATATTGTCAGAGAATAAACACCAGCACACTGTCAGTTGTGTTGTCTTTAACTACTCTACCACCACAGAGGGCCGGGCTCACTACACAGGAGGAAGCCCACAGTAGATATCATTACAAACGTTATGTAACTCTAATAACCGGGTGTGAACCTGCTTCCAACGCAGTGTTGGCCGCTGCAGCATCGAGGCTGACTGTGTGAAAACCTGCATACCTATATGTGCATCGTCACACGACTTTCCGTTGAACTGTCCAAGTAAGCACATGACCAGGCACCTGGTCGCTAGCCGAGTTCTGCCTCCTAGCCGAGTTCGGGACGTGGATGTACACTGTGCAGACTTGCACATCGTGAACGTACCCACTGATTCACGCCAGCCCCAACCAAACCGCGCCATCAATGCCACTTATTTCGTCATAATTGCTTCCGTTTCCATCGGAGCCCAATACCACACGGTGCACAGTGCCGGCGGGCAACATATACTGTATGGACATGAGGCGGGCGGCGCGTTACAAACAGCTCGGCGAGCTCTGCACTCAAGTGGAGTGAGCGGTCAGCCGGTGCCCGCCAGGGACTGTTCGAATAGGCACTGAAAAGGAGCTGTTCATAAAGTGGCCGTATGTAAGTTAGATATGTACGTTGTGTACGCGAATTGTGGGGGAATGTCTTTGACGTGTTAACTAAACGCCCCTTCCAGAGTGTGAGCTATATGCTCTTATGTGAATGAGCTGACCTTTTCGCACATGGTGGCATGGTGGTCATTAGCATCCCGGCTGCGGAGTCATCAGCGCCATGGACGACGGACATGGGTAGCAGTCCGCCCCACGTGACACGGAGCGTCCCGACTGAGTTAACTCAGAGTTGAACACCTTCACTGCGCAGCGGCGCACGGCGCACCTTGTGGGGCTGCACCAACTGAGCGCCGCATGCTTCGGTGCCTGCCCTGTCTATGTAACTAGGGAGCCGACCCATGGGTCCACGGGGACCAGTGTAGACACGGTCCGCTGGTCGCATGAAGGAGCCCTGGATGGCAGAAACATAGGTTCGAATCTCACTTTAGGCATATTATCCGATATATTTGCAGCATTCGATAACAAATTTAGTCGCTACAACATCTAGTTGTTTCATTGGAAGGATATAAGGCAACATACATGGTATCGTGATGGACTAGTGGCGTAACTGCGTCATAATGTCAAGTGAGGACAGTACTAATTTCACCTTGGAACATATGCTTCAAAACATGAATAATTGAGTAGAGCAGTATATAACGAGTGCGTCACCGAAGTGGTTTGAAAGCATTAACTCAGCACGTGACGGATAGTCTTCAGTGCACACCCATCTTCTGGTCAACTCCACCACGCACGCTGTTTCACAAAGTCACTACATCTTATGCTATGGCTATATTTATTGCACAATGTGCCTTAGAATGACTTCCGCTAGAGAAGGAGCACTAATAAATTTATATTTTTAGTTCATCATCATCATCATGCTGTCGGTCGCGATGCGACAAAGACTGCTTTCATTACTTGACTGCCGCTCTCCATTTAGCTCTCCGCTGTGAGAGTTGCGCCCATGAGTCGGTCTTAATATCTCTCAGCTTCAGGTTTCTCTTGATGGTATCCTTGAACCGGAGATGAGGGCACCCTCTCTTTCTGTAGCCAGAAGACAGTTGAGAATAGAGGATCTGCTTTGATAGCCTGTCTGATGACATCCTCATGAGGTGTCCAACATTTCATGAAAGCTGCCTGCAAAAGTGTTGAAGTGCTGCTGGCTTTTGCAAGTTACCAGCGGCACTCTCTCGGGGAGCAAATAGAGGTTTCACACCGGCAAGAACATGTCAAGACAGGCGCAAAACTATTTGTCCCTGCAGTGGCTGGTCGGGAGATGTTGGGAGTTCCATACATCAACCGCCCTTAATGCTGCCACAGTGACATGGTTTTCTGCTTAGGGTTTGCTCCCTTAGCCTTCGGTTCTGTCAAGAACCTGTACCACAAGGCAGTGGTTTACAACTCTGCAAGGCAGGGGCGTCAAACTCCCTGAGGTATTGCTATACCTGCAATACCTGCATACCAGTTACAATAGCTAATAAACTATAGCTACACCAGGGACCATAATTATTTTGTACATCCAAACACCATTGATCTTCGTGACAACAGCATTTAACACCGACTGGTGCAGCGCGGTAAACGTACATTGGGACACACTGAAACAGGGATGCTGGATAGCGATTTAGCAAGAGCGTACATGTATGCTAATTTCCTTGACTATGGTGGAGGATACGCGCACACTGTACACCTGGCAGGCAGGCGACAGGGCGCGTGTGTAGCCGCACAGTCTACCTGGTGAAAATGTGCACAGTGCCTGATGGGATGCACTCTGCATCGCACATATGCCTACATCTGTGTCGTGGGTGTCTGTGGTTGGAGCCTACATGTGGGCAGTACACAGATACCTCATTGTCCACGCGTCCTCCACCCTCCCTCACCCATATCCGGTCTCGGAGAGCCTTCTTCCGGCCAAACAATACCAGATCCGGTACTCAGAGCTGGTTGCACGGCGTGTCCAACATGGCCGCCCTATCTGTGGCAGAAGCCCACAGTGGACGATAATGAGGAACACCAGTTTGGGACGAACCACTTGAACGAACACCGGAAGTGTTCAGCTATAAGCCGCACAGCGCAGGTCTTCAATGAAGCAGCTTCCACTGTGCAAGAGCGCACTTCTTGGAAGTCTGGGCCTGGTTTCCATAACTAATAATTTATTTGTTTGAGAAATAATAGATTGACTCCAAAGAAGGTGTTTATTAAGCGTCTTGGCAAGCACACATTATTTTGATTATCCCAAATCTCATTAAATATTTCGGTCATGGTTAATATCAGTTAGTTAGAATTGCCTAGTCCGATAAAAGCATTAATTTTCGAAAGAAAAACACTTATCTAAGATTTGAACCTTAGATACAGGTGCACTTATTAAATATTTGGTTTTACATAGAAGGACACACTAAGTCAATTTAATAGAACCTGTTACTGTTGAAGCCTATGGGATCATGTGTCAAGCACGTCAACATTAATTCGGCATGTTTATACTTCACATATCTCCTTAAAGCAAAGTTACTTCCAATTAAGTACGGCTGATACGGTTTCAATCAGACCGCATGCGGTGGCCGAATCGGTAGAGCGCAGGCTTCGCGTGCTGAAGGTCGGGAGTTCGAGTCCCAGCCGAGTCAAACCAATGCCTTAATAGGATAGGGCAAGGACTGGTTAGCACAGTATCAGGATAATGTGACTGTGTGGGATATCGGGTCATGGTGCCGGCAGCGCCTGGTCTGCCAGTGGGGCAGCACGATAAAGTTGCCATGAGTGCGCACTGTCACAAGTCAGCAAGTCAGTACCCATCCTAATATGACCATGGATGTTGCAGGACGTAAAACAACAACAAATAAACAAATTATAATGATCAAATTAGTATACTTATCTCAGATGACAAAACCCAAAACCATCGAACCATGCAGCTTTAGTATACTTCATACCTGTGAACCGGGTTGAAATCTTATTCCTTGGTGGTAGCAATAATCCTGAGAGGTTTTGTAAAGAGGAAGAACAAGCCATGGAGTAGCGTTGAATACACATCAGGTCGATGTCAATCTCCATAGCAGGGAAGAATTTAGAGAAATGGGAGGCCAGCGGCAGAAGGGTCTGTAATTGTCAGCATGCAACAATGTTAAGGACAGCAATGTGCATGGACAACAAGTCGACGAGGAGCATCTACCACTTCCGCCATAACACATCGCCATCAAGCGTAACAAATCGTAGCAAACATTCATTGAAGCTTTTACTTGGTTTGTGGCCTACAATGGTAGCACCATGTTTGATTGAAGCTTTTACTTGGTTTGTGGCATATAATGGTAGCACCATGTTTGATTGAAGCTTTTACTTGGTTTGTGGCATATAATGGTAGCACCATGTTTGATTGAAGCTTTTACTTGTTTTGTGGACTACACCTGATGGCATATAATGGTAGCACCATGTTTGATTGAAGCTCTCACTTGGTTTGTGGGCTACAATGGTAGCACCATGTTTGATTGAAGCTTTTACTGGGTTTGTAGCCTACAATGGTAGTACCATGTTTGATTGAAGCTCTTACTTGGTTTGTGGGCTGCAATGGTAGCACCATGCTTGATTGAAGCTTTTACTTGGTTTGTGGCATACAATGGTAGCACCATGTTTGATTGAAGCTTTTACTTGGTTTGTGGACTACAATGGTAGCACCATGTTTGATTGAAGCTTTTACTTGGTTTATGGCATACAATGGTAGCACCATGTTTGATTGAAGCATTTACTTGGTTTGTGGCCTACAATGGTAGCACCATGCTTGATTGAAGCTTTTACTTGGTTTGTGGCCTACGATGGTAGTACCGTGTTTGATTGAAGCTTTTACTTGGTTTGTGGACTACAATGGTAGCGCCATGTTTGATTGAAGCTTTTACTTGGTTTGTGGCATACAATGGTCGAACCATGTTTGATTGAAGCATTTACTTGGTTTGTGGCCAACAATGGTAGCACCATGTTTGATTGAAGCTTTTACTTGGTTTGTGGCCTACAATGGTAGCACCATGTTTGATTGAAGCTTTTACTTGGTTTGTGGCCTACAATGGTAGCACCATGTTTGATTGAAGCTTTTACTTGGTTTGTGGCATACAATGGTAGCACCATGCTTGATTGAAGCTTTTACTTGGTGTGTGGCTTATAATGGTAGAACCATGTTTGATTGAAGCTTTTACTTGGTTTGTGGCATACAATGGTCGAACCATGTTTGATTGAAGCATTTACTTGGTTTGTGGGCTACAATGGTAGCACCATGTTTGATTGAAGCTTTTACTTGGTTTGTGGACTACAATGGTAGCACCATGTTTGATTGAAGCTTTTACTTGGTTTGTGGCCTACAATGGTAGCACCATGCTTGATTGAAGATTTTACTTGGTTTGTGGCAAACAATGGTCGAACCATGTTTGATTGAAGCTTTTACTTGGTTTGTGGCATACAATGGTAGCACCATGCTTGATGGAAGCTTTTACTTGGTTTGTGGCATATAATGATAGCACCATGTTTGATTGAAGCTTTTACTTGGTTTGTGGCATATAATGGTAGCACCATGTTTGATTGAAGCTCTCACTTGGTTTGTGGGCTACAATGGTAGCACCATGTTTGATTGAAGCTTTTACTGGGTTTGTAGCCTACAATGGTAGTACCATGTTTGATTGAAGCTTTTACTTGGTTTGTGGCCTACAATGGTAGCACCATGTTTGATTGAAGCTTTTACTTGGTTTGTGGCATACAATGGTAGCACCATGTTTGATTGAAGCTTTTACTTGGTTTTTGGCATATAATGGTAGCACCATGTTTGATTGAAGCTCTCACTTGGTTTGTGGGCTACAATGGTAGCACCATGTTTGATTGAAGCTTTTACTGGGTTTGTAGCCTAAAATGGTAGTACCATGTTTGATTGAAGCTTTTACTTGGTTTGTGGGCTACAGTGGTAGCACCATGTTTGATTGAAGCTTTTACTTGGTTTGTGGCATACAATGGTAGCACCATGTTTGATTGAAGCATTTGCTCGGTTTGTGGCCTACAATGGTAGCACCATGCTTGATTGAAGCTTTTACTTGGTTTGTGGCCTACAATGGTAGTACCGTGTTTGATTGAAGCTTTTACTTGGTTTGTGGACTACAATGGTAGCGCCATGTTTGATTGAAGCTTTTACTTGGTTTGTGGCATACAATGGTCGAACCATGTTTGATTGAAGCTTTTACTTGGTTTGTGGCATATAATGGTAGCACCATGTTTGATTGAAGCTTTTACTTGGTTTGTGGACTACAATGGTAGCACCATGTTTGATTGAAGCTTTTACTTGGTTTGTGGCCTACAATGGTAGCACCATGCTTGATTGAAGCTTTTACTTGGTTTGTGGCAAACAATGGTCGAACCATGTTTGATTGAAGCTTTTACTTGGTTTGTGGCATACAATGGTAGCACCATGTTTGATTGAAGCTTTTACTTGGTTTATGGCATATAATGGTAGCACCATGTTTGATTGAAGCTCTCACTTGGTTTGTGGGCTACAATGGTAGCACCATGTTTGATTGAAGGTTTTACTGGGTGTGTAGCCTACAATGGTAGTACCATGTTTGATTGAAGCTTTTACTTGGTTTGTGGGCTACAATGGTAGTACCATGTTTGATTGAAGCTTTTACTTGGTTTGTGGGCTACAATGGTAGCACCATGTTTGATTGAAGCTTTTACTTGGTTTGTGGCCTACAATGGTAGTACCGTGTTTGATTGAAGCTTTTACTTGGTTTGTGGACTACAATGGTAGCGCCATGTTTGATTGAAGCTTTTACTTGGTTTGTGGCCTACAATGGTAGTACCGTGTTTGATCGAAGCTTTTACTTGGTTTGTGGACTACAATGGTAGCGCCATGTTTGATTGAAGCTTTTACTTGGTTTGCGGCATACAATGGTCGAACCATGTTTGATTGAAGCATTTAATTGGTTTGTGGCCTACAATGGTCGCACCATGTTTGATTGAAGCTTTTACTTGGTTTGTGGCCTACAATGGTAGTACCGTGTTTGATTGAAGCTTTTACTTGGTTTGTGGCCTACAATGGTAGCGCCATGTTTGATTGAAGCTTTTACTTGGTTGGTGGCATACAATGGTAGCACCATGTTTGATTGAAGCTTTTACTTGGTTTGTGGCCTACAATGGTAGCACCATGCTTGATTGAAGCTCTTACTTGGTGTGTGGCATATAATGGTAGAACCATGTTTGATTGAAGCTTTTACTTGGTATGTGGCATACAATGGTCGAACCATGTTTGATTGAAGCATTTACTTGGTTTGTGGGCTACAATGGTAGCACCATGTTTGATTGAAGCTTTTACTTGGTTTGTGGACTACAATGGTAGCACCATGTTTGATTGAAGATTTTACTTGGTTTGTGGCAAACAATGGTCGAACCATGTTTGATTGAAGCTTTTACTTGGTTTGTGGCATACAATGGTAGCACCATGCTTGATTGAAGCTTTTACTTGGTTTGTGGCATATAATGATAGCACCATGTTTGATTGAAGCTTTTACTTGGTTTGTGGCATATAATGGTAGCACCATGTTTGATTGAAGCTCTCACTTGGTTTGTGGGCTACAATGGTAGCACCATGTTTGATTGAAGCTTTTACTGGGTTTGTAGCCTACAATGGTAGTACCATGTTTGATTGAAGCTTTTACTTGGTTTGTGGCCTACAATGGTAGCACCATGTTTGATTGAAGCTTTTACTTGGTTTGTGGCATACAATGGTAGCACCATGTTTGATTGAAGCTTTTACTTGGTTTGTGGCATATAATGGTAGCACCATGTTTGATTGAAGCTCTCAATTGGTTTGTGGGCTACAATGGTAGCACCATGTTTGATTGAAGCTTTTACTGGGTTTGTAGCCTAAAATGGTAGTACCATGTTTGATTGAAGCTTTTACTTGGTTTGTGGGCTACAGTGGTAGCACCATGTTTGATTGAAGCTTTTACTTGGTTTGTGGCATACAATGGTAGCACCATGTTTGATTGAAGCATTTACTCGGTTTGTGGCCTACAATGGTAGCACCATGCTTGATTGAAGCTTTTACTTGGTTTGTGGCCTACAATGGTAGTACCGTGTTTGATTGAAGCTTTTACTTGGTTTGTGGACTACAATGGTAGCGCCATGTTTGATTGAAGCTTTTACTTGGTTTGTGGCATACAATGGTCGAACCATGTTTGATTGAAGCTTTTACTTGGTTTGTGGCATATAATGGTAGCACCATGTTTGATTGAAGCTTTTACTTGGTTTGTGGACTACAATGGTAGCACCATGTTTGATTGAAGCTTTTACTTGGTTTGTGGCCTACAATGGTGGCACCATGCTTGATTGAAGCTTTTACTTGGTTTGTGGCAAACAATGGTCGAACCATGTTTGATTGAAGCTTTTACTTGGTTTGTGGCATACAATGGTAGCACCATGTTTGATTGAAGCTTTTACTTGGTTTATGGCATATAATGGTAGCACCATGTTTGATTGAAGCTCTCACTTGGTTTGTGGGCTACAATGGTAGCACCATGTTTGATTGAAGGTTTTACTGGGTGTGTAGCCTACAATGGTAGTACCATGTTTGATTGAAGCTTTTACTTGGTTTGTGGGCTACAATGGTAGTACCATGTTTGATTGAAGCTTTTACTTGGTTTGTGGGCTACAATGGTAGCACCATGTTTGATTGAAGCTTTTACTTGGTTTGTGGCATACAATGGTAGTACCATGTTTGATTGAAGCTTTTACTTGGTTTGTGGACTACAATGGTAGGGCCATGTTTGATTGAAGCTTTTACTTGGTTTGTGGCCTACAATGGTAGTACCGTGTTTGATTGAAGCTTTTACTTGGTTTGTGGACTACAATGGTAGCGCCATGTTTGATTGAAGCTTTTACTTGGTTTGTGGCATACAATGGTCGAACCATGTTTGATTGAAGCATTTACTTGGTTTGTGGCCTACAATGGTAGCACCATGTTTGATTGAAGCTTTTACTTGGTTTGTGGCAAACAATGGTAGTACCGTGTTTGATTGAAGCCTTTACCTGGTTTGTGGCCTACAATGGTAGCACCATGTTTGATTGAAGCTTTTACTTGGTTTGTGGCATATAACGGTAGTACCGTGTTTGATTGAAGCTTTTACTTGGTTTGTGGACTACAATGGTAGCACCATGTTTGATTGAAGCTTTTACTTGGTTTGTGGCCTACAATGGTAGTACCGTGTTTGATTGAAGCTTTTACTTGGTTTGTGGCATACAATGGTAGCACCATGTTTGATTGAAGCATTTACTTGGTTTGTGGCCTACAATGGTAGCACCACGTTTGATTGAAGCTTTTACTTGGTTTGTGGCCTACGATGGTAGTACCGTGTTTGATTGAAGCTTTTACTTGGTTTGTGGCATACAATGGTAGCACCATGTTTGATTGAAGCATTTACTTGGTTTGTGGCCTACAATGGTAGCACCACGTTTGATTGAAGCTTTTACTTGGTTTGTGGCCTACAATGGTAGTACCATGTTTGATTGAAGCTTTTACTTGGTTTGTGGCCTACAATGGTAGTACCGTGTTTGATTGAAGCTTTTACTTGGTTTGTGGCCTACAATGGTAGCACCACGTTTGATTGAAGCTTTTACTTGGTTTGTGGCCTACAATGGTAGTACCGTGTTTGATTGAAGCTTTTACTTGGTTTGTGGCCCACAATGGTAGTACCGTGTTTGATTGAAGCTTTTACTTGGTTTGTTTCATACAATGGTAGCACCATGTTTGATTGAAGCTTTTACTTGGTTTGTGGCTTACAATGGTAGTACCGTGTTTGATTGAAGCTTTTACTTGGTTTGTGGCATACAATGGTAGCACCATGTTTGATTGAAGCTTTTACTTGGTTTGTGGCCTACAATGGTAGCACCATGCTTGATTGAAGCTTTTACTTCGTTTGTGGCCTACAATGGTAGTACCGTCTTTGATTGAAGCTTTTACTTGGTTTGTGGCCTACAATGGTAGTACCGTGTTTGATTGAAGCTTTTACTTGGTTTGTGGCCTACAATGGTAGCACCACGTTTGATTGAAGCTTTTACTTGGTTTGTGGCCTACAATGGTAGTACCGTCTTTGATTGAAGCTTTTACTTGGTTTGTGGCATACAATGGTAGCACCATGTTTGATTGAAGCATTTACTTGGTTTGTGGCCTACAATGGTAGCACCACGTTTGATTGAAGCTTTTACTTGGTTTGTGGCCTACAATGGTAGCACCATGTTTGATTGAAGCTTTTACTTGGTTTGTGGCATACAATGGTAGCACCATGTTTGATTGAAGCTACTAGTTGGTTTGTGGCTTTGATTGGTTTGTGGACTACAATGGTAGTGCAATGTTTGATTGAAGCTTTTACTTGTTATCTGGCCTACAATGGTAGCGCCATCTGGATTTGCTCATCTAGTTGCAGGCATGCGCAGCCATGTCCAAACAGCAACATTGCGTCATAAACCAGTGTCAAATCAGAGTTGTATAGGGGAAGTCGGGGAGCCTTCGGTCAGCCAGGCAGCCATGACTGTGCACATCTTAAAAGGTCAAACCGGAAGCACCAAGCTGAGAGTGCCAGAGCATGTGCAAAGCCCAGTACCAAGTGGTTCGCTACCGGCAGTCATATCAGAGGTACTAAAGACACCCCACAGAATGCAGCGTCCAAGCACCTCATCCTGCCATTCTGCTTCGCACCTTGTTTCTTTCATATGAGGATGCACTCCCCCTGGTGGCCACAGCTGTCAGTCATAGGGATAAAGCCGCATCTTTCTGGGCTGGATTGTGCTACAGACACAGTGTGACTGGAGCCTTATCGCATAAGATAACTACGGTACTAGAAAAGTCAGAGGTTGGTGACAATTCGTGAGTAACACCTGCACACTCTTGATCTGATCTATAAGATGTATAATACGAAAAGATGTGTTAGCAGTAGTTCACCAATCTTTTTTGTTGTTCGAATTTTTTTCATCATGTAGTTTGTGACCTACAATGGTAGTAATGTTGAAATTACATATTCAGCCAATGAGGCCTGATCTCCCTCGCTCAGAATCTACCAGGAATACACGTACGTGACCAGCACTCAACACAGCTCTATATGTACACTCAAACTCCAACAGATTACTTCTTGCACGGTATGCTAACACAGATTTCAGTTACTTAAACAGCGCATTGGTTAAGTTAAAGAAACTTATAATTAAGTTTTTACCTCACAGGACTCCCACTTCAACGCACGCGGGGTGAATGCAGGAGGTTGTGTCGTGGGGGGTGGGTTGGGACGGGAGGCGTATGGAAGGGAATGTGGACCAGAAGCGAATAGAGGGCGTGAATTAGAAGGGCTTAGATCTAAGTGCGTTTCAAGTATAAGTTATTGCCATCCTTCAGATTCATTGTCGCCTGCTACCGGTCATCAGATCTATTGTAGCTGTTACCAACCATCAGATTCGTTGTCAACTATTACAGCCCATTAGATATGTTGTTTGCTGTTACCATCCATTAATTGGCGGTTGTTACCGTCTATCAGATCCGTTGTTAGCTGTTGCCATCCATCTGATCTGTTGTCAGCTGTTACCATCCATCAATTTTCGGCTGTTACCATCTATCAGATCCAATGTTGGCTTTTGCCATCCATCAGATCCGCTGTGAGCTGTTGGCTGTTACCATCCATCAGATAAATTATCGGCTGATACCATCCATCAGATCCGCTGTGAGCTGTTGGCTGTTACCATCCATCAGATCAATTGTTGGCTGTTACCATCCATGAGATCCAATGTGAACTGTTGGCTGTTACCACCCATCACATCAATTGTCGGCTGTTACCATCTATGAGATCCAATCTGAGCTGGTTGCTGTTACCATCCATCAGATCAATTATCGGCTGTTACCGTCCATGAGATCCAATGTGAGCTGGTTGCTGTTACCATCCATCAGATCCCCTAAACTAATAATTGTCTGAGACCAGGCATTGCTCATCTACACTACGGCGGCAAAATTAAAGAAAACCTTCTAAAAGAATCCAGTTTCACAATAATATCTTGTGATCTGCAATACCCAACTTGCTTCAAACACGTGCAAGTGTCTTCTACTTTAGTTATTTCCGAGCGGCTCCATTCAGAGCTACCCTTATTTTAACATAGAATTTCAAAGAACACTATAATGCGCTTGTAGCTTTTTTCCTAACCAGTTCCCAAAGATTGAGAGTAATGATTCTGGTCGAGAATTACTGTCATCTGTGGGTTCATCATCTTTTTGCAAGGAGTTACACTTCATTGCTTGCAGGCTGCTGGGAATATGACTTTCATAAAACAGCAGTTCAAGGCCTTATTAAAACGGGCTTCATTAACACAGTTTAAAGATCTTCTATTGCAAAGGAATGTAGATCCACTTACTAATTCCAGAGTTTCATCTTCATTGTTTCAAATTGTAAAATCACAGCATCAACCTCCCCAACTCGATCACTTACCGCGTAATTTTGAAATCATTAACACTTTAAAAACGAGAAAAAGAAGGACTTTTTGCATATTGTTGCAACATTTCTTAAACAATTATTTCTTTAATTATTGGTCTACAAATCAATATATTTTCCTAATTTTTGTGTCCAAGAAACTCACTATATATAATACTTGACATATATAGGCATGTAAAATATTGCGATAAAACGCATTGGTGGGGAATGCAAATGGTCTATTATGGAGTACAAATGGTCTATTAGTGTAAATGATATATAGGGCCAGGTGCATGAATGTATTTATGTAGTTGCAGGTGATTCTTTACTTATGGTCAATAGTCATTTTGTATTAGGTAGATAGTGTAAGGAGCCTCAAGAGCTACCCCCTCCACCCAAACTGTTAGTCACGGATCACCACACACACAACTCAGGCAGGTGCAGGCCAAGCAGCCACACTGCAGGGTGGTGGTGGGTACATCACAGTTGACATGGTGACCCCAGAATGCTTACTGTTCATTGGTGGAACTAGAAATGCTTGTTTCTGATTGGAGATAATTTGACACCGACACCGCATATGAGTTAAAGTTGGATTTATTTCTTTTCAAATAACAAATTTCTAGTAAGCACATGTTGATTTCTAGTAGGCACATGTTAAGTTTCAACGAGATAAGCACAATGAGATAAGCACAATGAGGTCAATAAGCTTTAACCCTAAGCCCTAGAAACAGATCAGCAGGGGTGGGTGGGATGGCAGTTCAAAAGCCAGCTAGTGTCCTCCTGTGGCTGTGTCGAAGTGAGCTCACCACCGCCGAATCAGTCCTTATATAGGCGTTGAGGCCAATAGTTCGAGCAGGCGACTGCAGATGGCAGGTCAGTAAGATTAAAGTGAGCATTAGTCAAGTGTTTCGTATTAAAGTACGAATATATAGGTGGCGCTGACACACAATTCATAAGGTAATTTCGCCGTTACTCGATAGGTGGCAGCATAAGGCCTATCTTAACGCTATGAGGCTATGGCAGCGATCGAATGCCAAATTACCCATGTTGCTGAGCATCACAAACAATGGTCAGGTGGTATGCCATACCAGATCCATGTACCACACTATAATAATAAACCTGAGGGTACAAGCTCTCACTCTACTTTCATTCTTTATACTCTTCCTTTCTCTTCTTGCCTGTATTGATTTCATATAGCCTACCTACACAAACTACAGATGCCAGCCGTCGACTTTACACACATGTTTATTCATGACGCCGATATTTTGTCCGCGTTATTGTGTCCTTTTTATTCAGAGTTGTTTTTCATAGTTTTCAGTATTATGGTCAGCTTGAAAGAAATGTTTTTCTTAGCGGGCACCACTGTAGCCCCAACGGGACGGGTGCATATTTCATTAAAGCATAAATAGGTAATGGTTGAGGAGATCAGCTTACGATGCTAATACGATTAAACAGCTAGATTGTTTTTGCCAATTGTAGTTTGGTTATTTGCCGAGCACAGTCGATTGGTGCACAATCTCAGGGGGCATAATCGATTAATCAACTCGGGTCACCCGAGCCACTTTTTTGCGCATGCGCACATCCTACAGACTCAGGTTGAATAAACGAATATGCTTCTTCATGCTTGGGGTGGAAAAAATGGTGACTTAACCTAAAACTTTTCTTTTTTTTAAATAACCGATACAAGTAGAACAAAATAGGATTTAAAGTAGTTTATGATTGTATAAGCTGACCATCCAGGTTATTAAAAAAAAGCACCATTAAAACAACATGTTGGACTTGTACTGGTAACTGTTATCATACAGGTACCAGCACAGATGTGATGTCATCGCTCCTAGCAAACCCCAGCCAAGAGGTGGGTTACTGGGGATGGGTCATTTTGCAGATGGCACGTGTATTTGTCGACTCCACTCGCGGTGTTCGATTTGAAATTCTGACGACTCGGATGACCAGAGTCGCCCAGGTCGTGTTAATCGATTACAGCCAGGTTGTCCCTGTGCCTGGGGCTTGGCCATGTAGAGTGTTTTTATGCGAATCCACCTGTAGTATTAACGGAGAGTTGCAGTAAATTTGATATTGGATGAATTAGATCACACTAGAAATGGTGTGCTTACATGAATTAGGCCACACTAGATGCGAAAATCTTGTTTGCCACTATACAGACAAAGAAACTTATTTATTTTGGCCACATCATTCGTCAGAGTTCAATATACCATACATTGTTGGAAGGGAAGGTGAATGGCAGCAGAGGGAGAGGGAGACCAAGAACATCATGGTTTACAAATATTTCACAGTGGACAGGCTTGAATTATTCACAGTCTATCAGAACAGCACACCATCGGGACAAGTGGAGAACCATTGCATCCAACCCTCGACTAGAGGACGGAACTATTGATTGATTGATTGAGATGCGGCACCAAATAGTCAGTGCAGCAAGTGCCGGGAGATACAGAGAGAGACAGAGAAACACAGAGAGACATGCCGACAGAGAGACACAGAGACAGAGAGAGACACAGAGACATAGCGACAGAGAGACAGACATACAGAGACAGAGAGACAGAGAGACAGAGAAACAGAGAAACAGAGAAACAGAGAGCCAGAGAGACAGAGAGACAGAGAGACAGAGAGACAGACAGACAGAGAGACAGAGAGACAGACAGAGACAGACAGAGACAGACAGAGACAGACAGAAATGCAAAGAGAGACAGACAGAGACAATGAGAGACAGAGAGACATAGATAGACACAGAGAAACAGAGAGAAACAGAGAGACACAGAGGGAAACAGAGAGAGGCAGAGAGAGTCATTGAGAGAGAGAGAGACAAAGAGCGACACAGAGAGACAGGGAGAGACAGAGAGATAGAGAGACAGAGAGAGACAGAGAGAGGCAGAGAGAAACAGAGAGAAACAGAGAGAAACAGAGAGAAACAGAGAGAAACAGAGAGACAGAGAGACAGAGAGAGTTTTTGAAACAGAGAGATACAGAGAGACAGAGATACAGCGAGAGACAGAGAGACAGAGAGAGACTGAGAGAAAGAGAGAGACATAGAGAGACAGAGAGAGACATAGAGAGACATAGAGAGACATAGAGAGACAGAGAGAGACATATAGAGACAGAGAGAGACAGAGAGAGAGACAGAGAGAGACAGAGAGTGACAGGGAGAGACATGGAGAGACATAGAGAGACAGAGAGAGACAGAGAGAGACAGAGAGAGACAGAGAGAGACAGAGATACAGAGAGAGATAGAGAGAGACAGAGAGAGACAGAGAGACAGAGAAAAAGACAGACATAGAGACAGAGATAGACAGAGAGAAACGGAGAGAGACAGAGCGAGACAGAGAGAGAGACAAAGAAAGACAAAGAGAGAGAAAGAGAGACAGACACAAATAGAGACAGAGATAGAGAGAGAGAAACACAGAGAGATAGAGAGAGACTGGAGAGACAAATACAGACTGAGAGTGCCGTGGGAGACATAGAGAGACATAGAGAGACATAGAGAGACATAGAGAGACATATAGGACATACAGACAGATAGAGACAGAGAGAGACAGAGAGAGACAGAGAGAGACAGAGAGAGACAGAGAGAGACAGAGAGAGACAGAGAGAGACAGAGAGAGACAGAGAGAGACAGAGAGAGACAGAGAGAGACAGAGAGAGACAGAGAGAGACAGAGAGAGACAGAGAGAGACAGATAGACAGAGACAAGGAGAGACAGAGAGACACAGATAGCAAGAGAGAAACTGGGAAAACCCGAGAGACAGAGAGATAGAGATGCAGAGATAGACAGAGAGAGACATAGAGAGACAGGGAGAGGCAGACAGGGACAGACAGTTACAGAGACAGAGACAAAGAGAGACAGAGAGACAGAGATAGACAGAGAGAGAGCGAGAGAGAGACAAACAGAGACAAGGAGAGTGCCGTGAGAGAACTACAATGGACGCCTGTGGCTACCTGGCAGCATTAAGTAAATGTTGCTTCTGAGTGCTGAACGGGCAGAGTGATACTCGGTTTGGACTTACTGCATTCTAATCGGCCTAGGTGAGTGAGCATGCAACTCATGGCAGCGCATTCTATTCCAGAACTCCGATATATGAAGGGATCTCTTTGCCCGTTGGCATTTTGTGAAAAACCAGATTGTGGTTATCAATGCAATACTGGCTGTCTTTGCATTTGTACATCAGTGACAGTTGATGCCCATAGGTCTTTCCGGCCAGGCCTACAAAACCAGACTGTTTTTGTTAAGCATTACTATAAGTATAACTATAAGTGTTCAATTTGGAGTTATTTACATGTCCTGATGTAGCAGAAAGCTGTATAACATTTTGTTCAGAATCAGCTCTAAATCTTGGCAGCCATAATGTGGACGAGTTAGCCGAGCTCAATGGCATGAGGCATGCTGCTGCCACAGAGTGTTCCCAAGCACGTGGTCAGTTACTGGTTAGATATTTAGTAGGACCATGATGTTATAGGACCGATTTACATCTTAACTTAGATGAGAAGAACAGTATGCATTCAGTAAATGCGGACTGTGAATTCACAGGTTCCCTGAATATGTTGACGCACTCAACCATAACGTCGTGCATGCAATGCCGAGCCCGATCACAGAGCCCAACCCTCAAATCGGTTAGTATCCAGCAGGCATTACTGATCACAGCCAGGCGGCCAATCGCCAATGACGACGATGCGGCCACGTTGAACCCACGTGTTGGAATCTCTGAATGCTAACCGTGTTTTCATTTGGGCGGAACTGGCGTGTTTGTCTTCGTGGAGCGGAGGCATTCGATAATTTTCCGACTGTAATATGACGCCCTTGTGGGTGAATGGCGGCGTGATCTGAGTCCCACCTGGTGAGCTGCTTTATCTCAGATGGCCGCGCCACCTGTCCACAACATCTGACGCACTAATTGGGTGGTGAAGGGCAGCCTTGGTAATATCCGGACTTGGTTGACCTGGCCGGAAGTGTGTGAAAGGGCTCGGGAGACTTGGGAAGGGCCTCGCATCTTAAGGCCCTGTCACATTGCGATGCATCTCGCAAGCGTGCCGCCAACGCGTAAAATCACTTTTTTACGTCGAGATGCATCAAACCTTTCGGCGTTGGACCTTAGTGTAATGTAGTGGACATAAGCATAGTGTCGGTCCGATATAGTGGTAATGTATGTCGACACATGAGAAAAAAACCTAAAAAAGTTTGGCACAATGTGTGGCTAATGTGCCTCTCGCGCGTGCATCATTTTCCTAGCATTGGCATAACGCTCTCCCAATGTTCCGCTAGCGACCATTAAACGTGTTGCACAATGTATGTCCAATGACAGTCCAGTGCATTTTCGCATTACGCCAGCATAAACCCAGCATGGGTGACGTTGGCATAATGCATGAGTAATGCAGGCCAACTTGCGGGGGCACCCGACCCACCCACAAAACGCTCATGACACATTCACAGAACGCCGGCGAATGTTATATACGTTAATCAAGTGCCAGACGTGCGCCCTATATGTAAAATACGTCGAGACATGGTGGAGAAAGGCTAACCGCGCGTCGGCCATACGTTATGCATACGTTAGAACAACGTCATCACACATTGGCGTTACGTTGCCAAAGCACGGACTGAACGCTCTACGTCAGAGGAACGAAATTCAACATAGGACAACATAAGAACAACATTCCTCCAACACACATCTAAGGTATCTCAACATATGATATATGATAGGGGTAATGTAAGCATCATGCTTTGTCGTACATCGACAGTTTTGCACATGCACAAAACTTCGCCGACCCGCTTACGCGCGCCGCCGTATGTTGATGAACGTCTACATACATTGAGGTATATCAACGTGTGCCTAATGCACACATACCACAAAATGACGTATCCCGACATAGCGGCAAAAAATCATATACATCGCCATACGTTTGCGCGATGCATCGTAATATGACAGCCCCATTACAACCGCGACCCACCCGTCATCGAGCCGGCCAATCTCACGGCGCATTTCTCCTTCACAACGTTCTAGGCATAAAGCTTTCGACAATTTGAATAAAATCAAACACGGCCACCTAATTCCCGACCCTGTGCTGTGTTGACCCATGTTCTCGACCCCCTGGGGTTGGGTAGTACCAGGAAGTCCTGCCTGAAATAACACCCTTTTTGCCACTCATAATCGAGGCACATTCTGCTGCTCAGTAACTGCTCTCTGCTCATTCCAGCCTGCGTTAGCCTTGTACAATAACAGGTTATTAAATATTCAAGCTTGGCACAACCAGCAGCACATTGATCTGGTTTAAAAAGATGAAGTTCTGTGCTACATATACACACTTCTTTTTCTCTCCCGTTTTGGCTGCTGCGATGACTAACCACTGCAACAAAAGAAAGCACACGTTGGCATCTGCGCAGGTGCCACATTTGTGCCGCATTTGTGCTGCATTTGTGCCGCATTTGTGGCCTGCCCAGCCATGTTGATGTGGAGCCTGCAGCCGGTGACACGACTTAGGACGTTGGTACCTGAGGTGATCACACAGCGTCAAAGGGCACCCAGGTGAATCAGCAGGCATGCACACAGGGCGTCGTGTGTACCCGAACCGAGCAGCATGGCTGAGTCCACCACAGGAGTGATCAGTGTCAGCAGCAGAGACAGATAGAGACCCAGAGAGACATAGTGACAGAGAGACAGAGAGACAGAGACAGAGAGCCAGAGAGACAGAGAAACAGAGAGACATATCGACATATTGACAGAGAGACAGAGTGAGAGAGAGACAGAGAGACAGAGAGAGACAGAGAGAGGCAGAGAGACAGAGAGAGACAGAGAGAGACATAGAGATACAGAGAGATACAGAGAGACAGAGAGAAAAAGAGACAGAGAGACAGAGAGACAGAGAGACATAGAGACAGAGAGACAGAGAGACAGACAGAGACAGACAGAAACAGAGACATACAGAAATGCAAAGAGAGACAGACAGAGACAATGAGAGACAGACAGACACAGATAGACAGAGAGAAACAGAGAGAAACAGAGAGACACAGAGAGAAACAGAGAGAGACATAGAGAGACATATAGAGACAGAGAGACAAAGAGAGACAAAGAGAGACATGGAGAGACAGAGAGATAGAGAGATAGAGAGACAGAGAGACAGAGATAGACCTAGAGACAAAGATAGACAAAGAGAGATAGGGAGAGACATATAGATAGAGAGACAGAGATACAGCGAGAGACAGAGAGAGACAGAGAGAGACAGAGAGAGACAGAGAGCGACAGAGAGCGACAGAGAGCGACAGAGAGCGGCAGAGAGCGACAGAGCGCGACAGAGACAGAGAGAGCTTTAGAAACAGAGAGAGACAGAGAGACAGAGAGACAGAGAGTCAGAGAGACAGAGAGACAGAGAGACAGAGAGAGATGCAACGTATGGCTACTTCAGGTCATCACGTTGTCTGACAGTCGTAATTAATTACAGGCATGTCATTTTCACGCAGTTAGCAGTGTTGATTTTATTGGTATTCTGATCCATAGCGCCCTTAAGCAGACTATATAGGCTACAGACACACTTATTAAAATACATGGTTCACATGCCCATCGCTGTATTTGATGTAATCCCCCCCCATCCGCCACCCCCGCGGTAAAGTGCACACCTTATAGATCAATCACCAGTGCGCCACATTAGTGAGTAATAGTCCACAGTAAAGGGGCATGCATTATAGATCAATCACCAGTGCACTGCATTAGTGAGCAATAGTCCATTTAGTGAGCAATAGTCCCCGGTAACTGACACTGCTATATGATTTACACGCAGTTAACGGGAATCAGTGCGTGTAAGAACATGATGACGATACTGAGAACAGCTTTACAAAGCAGTGACCGGAATATCAAACTGGTAAACTGGTTCACAAGGGCCGTAATCGATTAACACGACCCGGGCGACTCAGGTCACCCGAGTCGTCAGAATTTCAAATCAAACACTGCGAGTGGAGTCAACAAAAACACGTGCCGTGTGCAAAACGACCCGACGCCAGTAACCCACCTCTTGGCTGGGGTTTGCTAGGAACGCCTGAGCTGGTACCTGTAGGATAACAGCTACCACTACAAGTTGTTTTAATGCTTTTTTAAAAATAACCCAGATTGTCAGCTTATATGATCCTAAAATACTTTAAATCCTATTTTGCTGTACTTATATTGGTTATTAAAATAAATAATTAGGTTTTAGATTAAGCCACCATTTTTTCCACCCCGAGCACGGAGAAGCGTATTCGTTTATTCCACCCTAGTCTGTAGGATGTGCGCATGCGCCAAAAAGTGGCTCGGGTGACCCGAGTTGATTAATCGATTATGCCCCAACTGAGCCTAATCCCAGCCTCGGTATAACCCAGACCTTTGGCGCGTTAAGCCGAGATTCCATTAATGTGCACAATGCGTAAACAAATGGAGCTATTGGGGCAGAAGCAGCAGGACTCGGCCGGTGCATAACCAGGTGGGTGTTCACGTGCCGAGAATCACGCTGCGTTAAGTAATGACTCGTGCGTTTCATAAAACCAGTCTAAAAGCTTCCTTTTAAGTCAGGTCAATATCTGAGATCTTATCAGGACAATTTTGTGAAACTGGTTTTGTACTAGAAAACCCCACTGCTAAACACACATGCTGATTGGACAGTCTAAACGCGTGCTGCGTATGAGTTATGACATAGCTTGCATGCCGCATGCCACATGCCGCATGCCCCATGCCGCATGCCACATGCCGCATGCCAGGTGTCGTAGTGCCCGTTAAGGGAGTTTAGTAGACCTGGGTAAATGCGAGTTTCGAAGGCTCCTCAACACCCTCCCCCCTCCACACACAAACATGCCCATTTGTTGGTGGACATTTTATGGCTCCCTCCCACACCTAAAACTTTTTAGTCTTGTCTGTTGGGGGAAGAATTGTGCAAATTTGTCTACAAGCATGAAATTTGGCACACTTGTAGTTTGTGACCTGCTGAATTCAAATCTGCTGGGAGCCAAAGCCAGTTCTCAATGGGGGTCGCCATATTAGACAATTCAAAATGGCCACCACCAAAGAAATGATTTTTACATTACTTGTCAGGCAGAAGTCATACAGTTACAAATCAAAACACTTTGCTAGGGTTTTGGACCTCAGGGATTCTAAATCTTATGTCTGTTTGACAGTAGCCTTGACAGGAAATGCCATTTTGAATCCTACGCAGTGGTTCAGCCAGCTGAATTCCCAAGCAATGATTTGCATGTACCATGTACTCCAGGTCTCAATTCTTGGCCATCTCATAATCTGCTACACAGAGCCAAAGTCAAGGATGAGTCCTGGATGGCACAGGTGTCCACAGTGCTGAAACAGGACACATTGCCAGAAGGTGAAGCCATCAGCTGGTCAGGCTACAACTCCCGACTCATGAGTGATGACTCTGTGAAGCCTAAGGCAGTGATAGGGGTTCTACCTCTGTTCCCTGACAAAGCAGCCACACCTTCTATGATGAAACATGCAATGCATCTCACAATGCAAGGCACAGAGGCCCTCAACCCTGGTCAAACTCCTTTGCTTTGTGGTGACCAGCCTCTGTATGCCATCGCTAAGCAGCTGCAGTGGTCATTCCCTCACACAATGGGCGAAGATAAGCTGGTCCTGATGATGGGCGCTCTACACCTAGAGGATAAAATGCACCTGATGATTGGTAAGTTGCTGTGAGACTCTGGGTGGAGCAACATTCTTACTCAGGCGCAGGTCCTCACATCTGGCCATGCCCAGTCTGTGCTTGATGAGCATTATATAAAGTGCACTCGCTATGCTCACCATGTCTCTGTCATGGGTTTGTATCTCCTCAGACAGAAGTCATACTCCAATTACTGCTCTGGTGTTGAGGGACCACCTGAGTCTCTAGAGATGTGGGCTCAAAGGTCCAGAACTCACAATCCCATGTTCATGTTCTGGTCTACCATCGTGGACCTGGAGCTCCTAATGTGCCGATTCATCCGTTCTCCCCGTGAGGGAGACTTCCTGCTGTATGTACAGGACTGTGATGAGCTGTGCTCCTGGTTCCATGTGATGGGCCACACAAACTATGCTCATTGGCACATTCTGCTGCTCAGTAACTGCTCTCTGCTCATTCCAGCCTGCGTTGGCCTTGTGCAATAACAGGTTATTAAATATTCAAGCTTGGCACAACCAGCAGCACATTGATCCGGTTTAAAAAGATGAAGTTCTGTGCTACATATACACGCTTCTTTTTCTCTCACGTTTTGGCTGCTGCGATGACTAACCACTGTGACAAAAGAAAGCACACATTGGTGTCTCCGCAGGCGCCGCATTTGTGCCGCATTTGTGCTGCATTTGTGGCCCGCCTGGCTGTGTTGATGTGGAGCCTGCAGCTGGTGACACGACTTAGGACGTTGGTACCTGAGGTGATCACACGGCGTCAAAGCACACTGAGGTGAATCAGCAGGCATGCGCACAGGGCATCATGTGTACCCAAACCGAGCAGCATGGCTGAGTCCACCACAGGAGTGATCAGTGTCAGCAGCAGAGACAGAGAGAGACCCAGAGAGACATAGTGACAGAGAGACAGAGACAGAGAGACAGAGAGACAGAGAGACAGAGAGACAGAGAGACAGAGAAACATATCAACAGAGAGACAGAGAGACAGATATACAGAGAGACAGAGAGACAGAGAGACAGAGAGACAGAGAAACATATCAACAGAGAGACAGAGAGACAGAGAGACAGAGAGACAGAGAGAGACAGAGAGAAGTGCTGGGACAGAGAGTTACAGAGACAGAGACAAAGAGACAGAGACACCTGGCAGTCAATGGTACCGAGCACGTACCGATGCCGTCTGGGACACCTACCCAGAGGACAACCTCAAAACCCTGACACAACATCGTCGTGGCTTAAGCCCACTTACCAGGATTGGGGATGGCCAGACCCATATTCCAAAGCAGGACTGAAACACTGGGTTCCTCAAGAATACTGACAACAAAAGGGAACTGTTCCCCTTCCTGAGTGCACAGCTTGTGAAGCAGGATCTGGGTGGGAGGCTTCTCCTCAGCACCAACAATGAGAGTCTTCTCTCCAACAAACAACATGACGTGTCTGGTCTTCAGCCATGTAACCACATTGAGGCTGATACCAGGATACTGCTCCATCTTGCCCATGCAGCACAGCAGCGCCACCAGGTTGCATTGGTCTGCACAGTCGACAGTGATGTGGTCATCCTGGCCATTCACTTCTTTTCATCACTGGGGCTGTCCGAGTTGTGGGTCTGTCTCGGCAGTGGGAAGAAGATGCATGACATTCCTATCCACACTCTCTCTGCTCAGCTTGGCCCATCAAGGTGCCTGGCACTGCCACTATTCCACGCGGTCACAGGCTGTGACACTGTACCACACTTCCTGGGATGTGGCAAGAAGTCAGCCTGGTCAGCCTGGCAGAGCACACCACGACTGATGGACACCCTTGTTGCCCTCACCAGTGAACCCCAAGAGCTCAACCCACAGTCCCAGCACTCTAGAACACTATGTTGTAGTCCTGTACAGCAAGGGCTGTGGTCTGGAAAGAGTCAATGATGCTAGGCTTCGACTCTTCACAAGTGGGAAGAAGACACTGGAGGCCTTACCACCAACACAAGCTGCTCTGTATCAACACATCCACAGAGCAATGCTGCAGGCCAGCTTCTTCCGGAGTCAGGCAAAGTTTGTCCACCAGGATATCCCTGACTTCCATGACTGGGGGTGGCACAAGGACAGCACTGGTGGGTGGTTGCCCTTTTGGACAACCTTTGAGGACAGCAGCAAGGCCTGTTCCATCCTTTTGCAGTGTGGCTGTGCAAAGTCATGCACAGGGAACTGCAAGTGCTGCAGAGCTGGCGTTCATTGCACAGGTTTGTGCAAATGCGAAGGTGGATGTGTGAATAATGAGGATTGATGAATCAGTGTCACACAAGTCACAGCACGTGATATGATTGATACATTTATTGATTGATTGATTTAATGCTTTTTCTTTTAATAGTGTTTGTCTTGATGGTTATTAGCCTGATTTTGTTGAGCAATAAAGGATACCTATGAACAGACATTTTACTTATGATTCCATTACTTTAAGTGTCAAAGTTATGCAAAATTCATTATAATATTACAATTTATTTTGGCGAATGTTAAAGTTACTGTCAAACAGACATCAGGTTTTGAATCCCTGAGATCCAAAACCCTAGCAAAGTGTTTTGATTTGTAACTGTATGACTTCTTCTTGGCAAGTAATGTAAAAATAATTTTTTTGGTGGCAGCCATTTTGAATTGTCCAATATGGCGACCCCATTGAGAATTGGCTTTGGTTCCCGGCAGATTTGAATTCAGCAGGTCACAAACTACAAGTGTGCCAAATTTCATGCTTGTAGACAAATTTCCACAATCCCTCCTTAAAATCCCCCTAACAGACCAGACTATTTCGGAGAATCTCGTCTCTAAATAGTTCAAATACGGCATTATTGTAAAGGCCAGAAGAGCAGCGCCTCCGCGTGGAAAAGGAGATGTTATTCAACTGGAATAAATATTTGGGCGAAAAAATCACAGTAAATTTAACCCACCCGATCCACGAGCTTCACACCCATTTAGCTAACGAGTAGTTGATAGCATAATGTAGTACTAGTAGTCATTTCTAAGACCCGCCATGGTGCAATCGAGCTGAATCATACATATAAATTGCTGTACTTATCACCATGGAGGGTGTGGGTGTGAAGGATTATATCAGCAATAGTTGAACCATCTGACTACTGGACCATGGAGGGTGCGGGTGTGAAGGATTATTTCAGGAGTAGTTGAACCATCTGACTACTGGACCATCCAGGGTGTGGGTGTGAAGGATTATATCAGCAATAGTTGAACCATCTGACTACTGGACCATGGAGGGTGCGGGTGTGAAGGATTATATCAGCAATAGTTGAACCATCTGACTACTGGACCATCCAGGGTGCGGGTGTGAAGGATTATAGCAGGAGTAGTTGAACCATCTGACTACTGGACCATGGAGGGTGCGGGTGTGAAGGATTATAGCAGGAGTAGTTGAACCATCTGACTACTGGACCATCCAGGGTGTGGGTGTGAAGGATTATATCAGCAATAGTTGAACCATCTGACTACTGGACCATGGAGGGTGAAGGTGTGAAGGATTATAGCAGGAGTAGTTGAACCATCTGACTACTGGACCATGGAGGGTGAAGGTGTGAAGGATTATATCAGCAATAGTTGAACTATCTGACTACTGGACCATGGAGGGTGAAGGTGTGAAGGATTATAGCAGGAGTAGTTGAACCATCTGAATACTGGACTATGGAGGGTGTGGGTGTGAAGGATTATAGCTGACCACCTCATGCTTGTGTTACATCAGAATTGTACTCAGACATTACACTAATTTATGATTGGGAAACATGTTTTACACTCAGTCTGCTCAGGCATCTGAGACGAGAATCACTATTGAGGCTCAGATGCTGCACCTTGTCAACACCAAGTTTGGTCATCATGGGAAAATGATTGTCTCACTCTCAGAGAAACATGCCTTATAAAATGCATCAGTGGACAGATGGAACGGATTTTAATGCTATATGGCTCCAAGTTGCTGCCTTTGTCACCGGAAAGATTGATAGTCTTCAGTATTTAAAACTTGCCAGCTTCTGCCCTATTATTGCCTGGCCCCGGGGTTCCATGCCGCACGTACACGGGTGCCCGTGGGCGGGCCGGCGTAGCGGGGTGTGGGGGGTGGGGGTGGGGGTCCTTGACAGAAGCTGATTCCTGTCATTGTATCCATTCGGCACATGCTCGGTACCATTGACTGCCAGGTGTCTAGCGAGGAGGACCCGGATCTAATTTCGTTTCAGAATAGATGCCACTCTCTGTCGACACGGCCTGTTACTTGGCAATTGGGGAGCGCATTGCAATGTCAGTGCCAATAGTGACCCTATAGAGTGCCGTGCTAGGCACAGCCGCCTTCAGAATGAACAGGAACACAGTGTGTAGGTGCACACCTATATTCACTTCTCACCAGTTAAGGTATGGGTGCCAGTACGTTCAACTACGTTCAACTACGTTCAACTACGTTCAACTACGTTCAACTACGTTCAACTACGTTCAACTACGTTCAATTACGTTCAACTACGTTCAACTACATTCAACTTCGTTCAACTACATTCAACTATGTTAGCATCCACTACGTTCACCTAAGTCCACTAACGGCTATGTGACCAGGGCTTCGTCCAAGTATGCTAGAGTGTGCTAGAGTATGTCAGAGAATGCTAGAGTATACTAGAGTATGCTAGAGTATGCCAGAGTATGCTAGATTATGTTTTAGTGTGCTAGAGTATGTTAGCTTCACGGATGCAAATTCAGCCTCTGACATAGCGCTCTTTTGAACATGTCCAAAAATGTAATCGGACATCACGTCTCACCCACGTTATTACGAAGTTAACATCATGGACAAGTATGGATGCCGGTATGTTCAACTACGTTCAACTACGTTCAACTACATTCAACTACGTTCAACTACGTTAGCCTCCACTACGTTCAACTATGTCCACAAACGTGTATGTGAGAGGGGCATTAGGCGGAGTGTGCCAGTTAGTGTCGGCCCAAATTCAGGTCTGTCTGTAAAGCTGTGTGCACGATTGCACTCGGTTAAAACGAGTTGATTTAATTTGTTTTTGGACACACTCAATTAATATACTAGCAAAATACTCGACAAGAAGTATTATTTGTGTACTCACAATATTAATTGAAAGCTCTGAAATTTGCTCAGAGAAGTTTTGTGAATCTAGTGAATACATATTGCATTTAATTGCTTTGGTGATCAAATTGTGAAGTCCAATGCTCGAATCTGTGGTTGTGTAGGCAGGCTATGGTGAAATCAATACAGACAACGAGAAAGGAAGAGTATAAAGTGTAAAGACGAAGAAAGAGTCCAGCCCTCTGGTTTATTATTTATATGGTTACATGGGTTCATTGTAGAGTATCGCCCCACTCCTTTCCCCCAATGGGAAACAAGCATTCTTGGCCCTACCAATAGGGATCCAGCATTCCTGGTCCCCATGGATACCAGTGGTCTGCCCACCACCACAAGCTGTATGGCCCCATGGCCACCACCAACCTTGACCGTTGAGTGTGGTGATCCCTATCCCAACAGAGGGGGTTGGCCCTGAGTGCACTCACACCCAGACCTGCCAGCACCATTATGTCTTTTTACATCCCACTCAGGCATCACCAGCCCTTACATACACACATGTGCCTGGTCATGTACACCGATCAGTAATAGAACATTTGCATTCCCCCCTATGCTGAATATTGGAATATTTTACTAAATGTTCCAAGTGAAATAACTCGACATTGCTCCAGGCAGAATTTTAGGAATCATATTTCCCGATTACTTTTTAATCACCTTTTAAAATTTGTTTATGTTAGTATAAACTGAAATATTCTGGTTGAAGCTGATAACTGAAGAGAACTGATAACTGATGCGTAGCTGCTCAGCAACTATTGTGTGTCAGGCGTATTACGTTCTTGTCAATCAGCTCGATTAGCGGAGATGGCCAGGCGCTCAGTGTTATATTACCGGCTTTTAAAAGACTCTCCTCACCAAGCTTGTGGCACTCGTTGGGGCTCACCGCCTGGTCGGCACCAACACAGTGGGCAAAGGTTTGTTAATCGGGTTAGTCCGCCGGAACTGTCGGCCCGATGAAAGCGGCCCAAGGTGCAGGGAGCCACGTGGGGTGCGCAGCCCCGCAGTCCCACAGCCCCGCGCCGCACTGAGGGCCCGCAGCTACCCACAGAGAAGATAGATTATAATTGTCGCTAATGGGGCTGTCACATTAGGACGTTTTGCGCCAACGCGGGTCGACGTGGGACGACGTGTTGCAATTTTGGGCGAAACGTCGGTACATCTCCGGTACGTTACCGGTACGTTACCGGGGCGTTTCCGGCGCGTCGGTACATAGCAACGTGTGTACCGGCACGTCGGCGGCCGTCGGCACGCGTCGGTCCGCGGAGAAAGTTTTGTGCTTGCACAAAACTTTCGACGGGCCGCAACGCGCAGCAGCGTCTTGGCGGGCGCGTTACGGACGCGTTAGCAACACGTCGAACCCGTTATCGGCGCGCCAGCGGAACGCTGGCAGGACGTTGATCAACGTCGGTTAACGTTGGCATTTATTTCGCCATATTGCGAGCGTTCCGGCTGCGCGTCTGCAACGTCCCGCCAGCGGGTTCCCAGCGTGCCATCAGCGTATTATCGGCGCGTTGTCGGCGCCCCGCCAGCGTTTCTCAGCGCGTTGGACGTGTTGCCGGCGTGCCTGGACGCGTTGGCGGCGGGTCTGGACGCGCTGCCGGCACGTCCTGACGTGTTGGGGGCGGGTGTGTACGGGTTCACACAATACTAATACGATACCAACTCGCTGCCTCCACGCCGTCAACGCACCGACAGCGCGCCGACAACACGCTGACAACACGCTGGGAACCCGCTGGCGGCACATTGACACTTTCGTCCGCCACGCGTCGAACCTCGTTGGCTGCGCGCTAATACCATGCTACTAACCCGTCCAGTTTTCTCCCAAAACGCCGAAAAGTTGGACGTCTCTTGACGGGTTGCAAATATTTTGCACGTTGCCGGCACGCCGGCAGAAACGTTGTAATGTGACAGGGGTATTAGACACTGTGCATGCCTTGCCCCCAAATTAACGAGCGGAAAAGATGCAAGAAGCGTACCTTCACGAGCCTGCCTGTGAACCCAGCAGATAGTCTGACAGGGGAACAACGCAATGATCAACAGGTGGCTCCTACATCAAGGCAGGGGGAACAGCGCAATGATCAACAGGTGGCTCCTACATCAAGGCAGGGGGAACAGTGCAATGATCAACATGTGGCTCCTACATCAAGGCAGGGGGAACATCGCAATGATCAACAGGTGGCTCCTACATCAAGGCAGACACCTTACTGCAAGATTAGTCTACAGTTAGTACGGCCCTACCTACCTATCTAACCACCATTTAAATAGCCTTAGTGGAATATCCATTAGGTTAGTCTTTTCTCTAACACATGGCATGTGAAAGAGTGTCTATGGTTACAAGACCTGTGTGCCTTGACATTAGAAACAAATGCCTATATAGATAAAAGATTGAACCGAAAGATATGTTTAGTTTTAAGAATTGAGAAGCCCCACACAGTGGCGCCACCTACCAACTGACCCGTAGCCTACTTCCGCCGATCCACCACGAACAGATCACAACCTGCCAGAGGTTTTCGGGTGGGTGAGGCAGCTCCTCAGATAACTCACCCACCTCTCTGACACGAACACTGGGAGGTCGGAGTGTGAATCACGCAGTTACCGCAAGACTAAGGTTGCACATTCCGATGGTCTTGAGTTCTTGGCATTTTCTTAGCTACATAGGGCATATATTGGGTTGAATGTTATAAACTTTAAAATAAATATAAATGAGTGGCTTTGGAGATATTTGAAGTGAAAACATGCAAAATTAGGCTGACACCATAGACTTCAGTAGTAATTGGTTCGTTTAAATTCACTTGATATTCCCTTATATGTACCGGACACGTTGGCCAAATCGATAAAGCACAAACTTCCTGTTCGGAAGGTCGAGAGTTCGAGTTCCAGCCGAATCAAACCAGTGACTTAGAAAATGTATACTTGTCGCTACCTGGCCTGGCGCTCGGCGTTACTCGGACAATGACTGGATAACAGAGTATCAACGTAATGTGACTGTTTGGGATATCAGGACATGGTCCCGATGGCCTGTTCTCCCAATAGGGCAGCACTATAAAGTCCCCATGAGTGCGCACTGTCAGTGTCACACGTCGGTCCCATCCTTATATGACCTTAGCTGTTGCTATGACGTGAAACAACAACAAACAAACCCTTCTATGCAGTAAGAAAGTCTTAGTAGTAAGTGTCTCAGTTGGTTCAAATCTAGGCTAGTACTTTGGTTCCTAAAGATGTATGCTTTCATCGTACTTTGCGGCTTTAATGCAGATCCGTGCGGGACACTGCTGCTGAAGTAGCTCGAGTGAGGTGCGTGAATAACGAGGGAGCGCGCGTTGATTAGGACCAGCCCAGCGCCACTGCAGACCAACCAGCGCCGAGCACCAAGCAGTTGCTTACCGACGCCGCACTGATCCATCGGCGCAGTTAGAGCTGGGCATAATAACTACTCGCAATAAGAAGGCTTTACCACAAGTAAGGCATGAGAAAGCCTAGCCAAATTGGCCTATTGACGGGAATCAGTAGTAAATTGGAAGGCGGTGCGTGGTCACGTCATTGCGTACTCATTTTACAACTCATTTCATGTCGAACAAAAAACTCAGGGTAGTGCTTCGAAATTTTATTATCAATTATAAATCACCCGAAATAAAAGTTCATAATTAATTATAAAACAAAGAGCTAGCGAAAAACAGGGATGACATAGATAGCCTTTAACACCTCGCGCGATCTTTGCAACGTCAGCGCTTTCTAGGTTAGGTTGCTAATCAAGGGTGTGGGAATGTCACTAATAATCTCCCCGTTCCAATTAAACACAAAAAATGCTAGGTCAAGATTTAGCCGAATACTGATCAGGGGAAACATTTGGCTAACACAGCTCGGCGAATGTTGCTTTTGTAAATTGAACTTGGTGGGTAGACTCAGAGGCTGGAGCTGTCCAGGAAAGAGCAGGCTCATACAACGCTCTAAGTCTGCACACAGAGGGACTCTTTGATGAACTAGTAAAGCAGACTCACAGGCTGTCTCAGTACGATGTTCCCACACAGCACTTTATAACGACGCACGGGAGTCCTAAGGAATCCTGTCCAAGGAAAGGCCAAACATCTTTTCATCATCTTCTTCGTCACAATCTAGACGAGCATAAAACTGCCACTCAAATAATGAGACTATCATGAGCTAAAACAAAACGGCTTTACAAAATGCGCTCATCAAATTTTGCCCATGTAATTGATCGTTTGAAAACTCATGGCTATGAAACATATCTTAGTGGAAAATAAACATAATTAAATTCATGCATGACGTAAACAATTAATGTAATTTATTAAAAATGTTACAAACACATCTCTAAAACTACTTTCGTGCCTTATTTAGTTTGAGATTAGTTCCCTCCACCGACACCAGAGGGAACAGTACGAGCGCTCTCCACGCACGATTCCTGATGAACGACATATCTGCTCCAAATCCCATTTCCACGTAAATCGCTGTAGCTAGAAAAACTGAGGCAGGATAAGGTGTAGCTTCAAGCTGAGTAGGGGTGTATTTTTGTGTTCCGATTCTGTTAACGGAGACAATATAGAACACACCGTAACGAGGCGGTGGCATTTTAACGTGCAGATGTGACTGTGCCGAGAGTCCACGCCGCCAAACTCACGTACAGACTACGAGCAAATCGATTGTTCCGAATAGGTCCATGGGTCAGCTCGGTAGCTCGCCCTTTGGTTGCCTTAGCAATTAAAATACCTGTAATTAGTCTCATTATCCTTAATCAAAGGTGTGCAGGTCAGCGGCGCGCGTCACTAAAGGGTCGCCGAGCTCGCCCGCCGCTGTGCCGGCTCCGCCCCGCCCCGCCCCGCCCCGCCCCGCCCCGCCCCGCCCCGCCCCGCCCCGCCCCGCCTCGCCCCGCCCCGCCCCGCCCCGCCCCGCCCCGCCCCCCCCGCCCCGCCCGCCCCGCCCCGCCCCGCCCCGCCCCGCCCCGCCCCGCCCGCCCGCCCCGCCCCGCCCCGCCCCGCCCCGCCCCGGCGCGCCCCCGGTCCCTGCTCGAGGGGCTACACGGGCCTGCCATGTGCACGGGGCCGAATCCTAGTTTGTTGCTTTGGTGATATTAGAGCTTTGAGCGGTATGCTTATAGCTAAACGCGCAGCAAATAACTAAAAACACGCTAAGCTATTTGAGAGATTTGTGTTGCTTGGGTAATACACGGCTATAACGGTTGCCTTTGCTGGGTGTATTTGCCGTGGTTAAAGGTCGGAGAGGCACCCCGTCCTTGTGCGCTTTTTACCAGGCCGCGTCCAACACACAACTCGCCGGCACCACTCGTGAACGCTGCACGTGCCCGACCCGCCCCAGTCAAGGTGGTCCGTCTGTCACGTGGTCTGCGTGGTGTGCACGGCGCCACACACCTCCGTCCTGAAGAACCGGTGAGTTGCTAGCAACACCGGCCTTTGGACGGCAAAGTCGGAATTTAAATTTTGGAGACAGTTCATGGTTGATTAAAAACGAGCACTGTCCGTGAAAAAATGGGTTTCAACTGATCGGCATCTGGGCATGCGAAGTTGGATGGTGTGTCATTTCCGTATGGCATTAATGGTGTTTGGCGTTAATTTGAGGTCGAGAACCTCCATCTACTATTGCACCAGCACTCTAATTCACAGGGAAGGGCGCTGCAGTCTGCAACTGGTCTGTGTCACCTCGTCCAGTCACGTGGGTCATACAGCTCCTACTTAAGCACAGTTTTCGCACCATGTCCACGGTTGTCAATCCAATCAACAGTGTGCAAAGGCTTTACTACATATTGCATAAACAGTCCAATCAACCCTGGTACCGGGCGCGGTGGCCGAATCTGTAGAGCGCGGGCCTCGCGTACAGGAGATCGGGAGTTTGGTTCCCGGTCGAGTCAAACCAATGACATATAAAATTGATACTTCACTTCCTAGCCAGGCACTCGGCATTAATAGGATAGGGCAAGGACTGGTTAGCTCAGCGTCGGTATAATGTGACTGAGCGGGATATCGGGTACTGGTGCTGGTAGCCTGATTTCCCAGTTGGGCAACACTATTAAGTCGCCATGAGTACGTACTGTCACAAGTCGGTACACGTCCTGATATGACTTTAGCTGTTGCAAGGATGTCAAACTCCAACAACTCATTATTCGACAACTAGAAACAATGTACACACACTCAGAGCGAAGCAATGCACATCAGTTCTATCCGTCAAATATACACAGGGGGCTGGCCAGTGTCATCGCGCGGCCTGAGCCCAGTTGGGCAACACTATTAAGTCGCCATGAGTACGTACTGTCACAAGTCGGTACACGTCCTGATATGACTTTAGCTGTTGCAAGGATGTCAAACTCCAACAACTCATTATTCGACAACTAGAAACATGTACAGCCACACTCATGAGCGAAGCAATCCACATCAGCTCCATCCGCAAATACACACAGGGCTGCCATGTCACCGCGCGGCCTGCGCCCAGTTGGCAACACTATCAAGTCCCACCAGTACGACTGCACAATCGTACCACTCCTGATATACCTACGTGCACGGAGTCACACTCCACCAACTCATTATTCGACAACTACACACAATGCACCACCACTCAACCACGCAATGCACATCACTACCCAACCATACACAGGGGCTGGCCATGCCACGCGCGGCCTCGCTCCCACCCACCCCCACCACCCCACCACCCCCACCCACCCACCACCCCCACCACACCCCACCACCCCCCACCCCACCACCCACCACCCCCCACCCACCCACCACCCCACCCCCACCCCAGCACCTGTCAAATCTTTAAATGCACGAGGCCAAGTTTGACTTAATGCTATAGCAGGCCTGTCGGAAGCCTCCCTACCTGCGCCACGCCACTACACCAGCACGCCGCACTCATGAGGCCACCATCCACCACCCACCACCCACCACTCACCACCCACCACTCACCAACACCCACCACCACCACTCACCACCACCCACCACCCACCACTCACCACCACCCACCACCCACCACTCACCACCACCCACCATACACCACCACCCACCACCACCCACTACCCACCACCACCCACCCACCACCCACCACTCGCCACCCACCACTCACCACCACCCACCACCCACCACTCACCACCACCCACCATACACCACCACCCACCACCACGACCACCACCACCCACTACCCACCACCACCCACCCACCACCCACCACCCACCACCCACCACTCGCCACCCACCACTCACCAACACCCACCACCACCCACTACCCAACACCACCCACCATACACCACCACCCACCACCACCACCACCACCCACCCACCACCCACCACCCACCACCCACCACTCGCCACCCACCACTCACCAACACCCACCACCCACCACTCACCACCACCCACCATACACCACCACCCACCACCACCACCACCCACCCACCACCCACCACCCACCACCCACCACCCACCACTCGCCACCCACCACTCACCAACACCCACCACCACCCACTACCCAACACCACCCACCATACACCACCACCCACCACCACTACCACCACCCACTACCCACCCACCACCACCACCCACCACCCACCACTCACCATCACCCACCACCCACCACTCACCACCATCCACCATACACCACCACCAACCACCACCACCACCCACCACCCACCACCCACCACCCACCACCACCACCCACCACTCACCACCACCCAACACCCGCACCATCCACCACCACCCACCACCACCACCACCCACTACCCACCACCACCCACCCACCACCCACCACCCACCCACCACCCACCCACCACCAACCACCCACCACCACCCACCATGCACCACCACCCACCACCCACCACTACCCACTACCCACCACCACCCAGCCACTACCCACCACCCACCACCCACCACCCACCACCTCCAACCACCGCCCACCACCCACCACTCACCACTCACTCTAGATGCCGGTAATAATCCCCAAACATCATGCAGCTAACAATCATCAACATCCATAGTTAACAAACCTCAAGGGCCTCGTTAACAATCCTCAATATAGCCAGCTAAAAATCCTCAACATGCGTAGGTTTCAATCCCCAACAATGCTCAACATGCGTAGGTAACAATCCCCAACACCTCCCAGGTAAGCAAACTTCTACATTCCTAGATAGCAAGCTTCAACACCCCCCGTTAACAACCCTAGTTAAAACCCCTACATTTATTTCAGTTAGTATTGTACAATATCCTCACTTATATGAACAATCAACAATCCCCAACATAACATTTTCGAAACCAAAACATTTATCTAAGATTTGATCCTACTTATTCAACTTAGGTAATCGTGAACTCACTAAACGTTTATTTAAATTGTGTGCATCTGTGGTATGCTGCTGTGCTTGAAATGGGTAAACAATTTTGTGCACACCAAAATCAATTTAGCGAGGTTTGACTTCAAATATCTCCAACGTTAACCTTTCAAAATAATAGTTACTTCAAGCTAAGTAAAGTAGATTCAACGATCTAATATATTTATCTAAATAAATATGCAACAACTCTAAACCATCAGAATATGCAACTTTAGCAAGTCCCAATATCCACAATCAAAAGACCCCAACATCCCGAGGTAGCAACTCGCAGTTAGTCAATTGCCCTAATATGCACAGCTAATTTTCAATGTTGGCTGATATGTACAATGTCACATTCTAGCGTTAGAACACAGCTTACGAACATGTGATGTAGAATAGGCATGGTGTGACCTAACTGAATCTGTAATGGTACTTAATCACGGCGCAATGCTTCCTCACACTTTCATATGGCTGTCATGGGCTAGAGACGCGAACTGGAATTATGAGACGCGACATGGAATTATAGCTCCCATTACGTCATAATCATGTCTACATTCTGCGCCCCATTCCAGTCGGTGCCACCCCTCCGCAACTGACCCCGCTCGAGTCCCACTCAATGCTCATCGGCCAGTTACCATGTGAGATAATATATAGAGCATATATAGAGTATGTAGAGCATATATAGAAAATATAGAGAGTACATATAGAGAATATATAGAGCATATATCAAGCGCGTATAGAGAACAAATGTCTGGTGCTATCGCAAACTCCGTGAATCGTGTGTCATGAACACGCTTTTCGAACATGCCCAACAACCATTGGAGAGTCTTATTAACGCTGACTATGGACAACTGAGAATATATACATTTAATGAGCCTTCAAGGAACGTTATTTTGAAGGGGCACCTTCTAGGATGTGTGTATCTACCATTAACATCTATACTGAATCTTCGTGGAAGATATGCATGTTAATATCGTTTTCCTGGATACAAAAGGCAGTAAGGTTATATAACACGCGGGTGTTTATGGGATATTCAATTATGCAAGGTATTAAGGCCTGTTTATAGTTTTGACGGCGTGTGACGCCATCAACTTTACGCCGGTTTACGCCGTAAAACGGTGGGGAGTGCGCGATGTGTGGAAGCGCTGGCCTTGAAAGTTCAACATAGTTGAACCCTGGCCAACGTTTGTGCCATGTTTCGCCATCTAACGCGGTCAAGTGTCGACTTAAAGTCTAAATGGGAGCGTTGGCTAGCACTGTGTTGCACCGTATATGCTGCGCCATTTAACGCCGTCACAATTATAAAGGGGCCTTAAAGCTGTTTGAATATAACCGATTATCCCAGATCCCAGTTTCTTCACGTGATCATCCTGTCGTCTACATACAGGGTGGGTGTATCTTACACGATCCGCTGCACTGCCATGAACATTCCAACAGAAAGTTATGTTGCAGGAACCATGGACAAAGCAAATGTCAGTTCTACAGAACTTAGCTGCCCCTATTTTGCACATCCTGGCCCCCCTGACTACTACAGTGCCACCTACTCTATCTCTCTTATCCCTCTTTATCTCCCTCTCTCTCTATCTCTCTTCCTCCCTCTCTCTATCTCTCTTCCTCCCTCTCCCTCCCTCCATCTCTTCTCTCCCTCCCTCTATCTCTTCTCTCCCTGCCTCTATCTCTTCTCTCCCTCCCTCCCTCTATCTCTTCTCCCCCTCCCTCCCTCCCTCCCTCCCTCCCTCCCTCTAACTCGTCTCCCCCTTTCTGTCTCTATGTCACTCTATTTTGCCCTGTGTTCTTAGTATGTATGTAAAAGATTATTTCATGTAAAAAGAGAGGAGATTCATTACAATTACATTAACTAGATGACTTTAAATTAGGGAGCGAAAGAACGTAACAGACATGTAAAATTGTGTTTTCATATCTATAAAATGATATCGTTTATTTTATACTAGACATATAAACATATTAGCATCTCATATAACAGGAGACATGTCACAACATCACAGACATGTTTGCAAAAACAGTAGACAGACACAGCGCATACAGACTGATAAAATGTTTTGTCAGATCATCCTGTCTTGCCATAACAGTGCTCCGGCGGGTGAGACGACCCAGTCTTTAATTACATTGCGCTGTTCCTTTCCTAGCTTGGACGCGGTGTTGGGGTTAACAGGTACAACGTTAATGTCAGGAAGGTTGTGGCCCTCTCGCCAACCTCCAGGCACAAAGTTGTTGGTGGCTGTCTCAGGACGATCCAGCTGCATGTTCTGTAGCGCTGGGTACCGTGTCCTCATGAGGTTGTGCAGAACCATGCACGCCTTGACGATGAGCTTCACGTTGGAGGGGTGGTGCTGCATAGTCGTCAGGAGCACTTGGAAGCGGTTGGCTAGAATGCCAAAGGCATTCTCCACCACTCTCCTAGCTCGGGAAGGCCGGTAGTTGAAGAGTCGCTCGTCATTGGTCAAGCCCCTCTTGCCGTACGGCTTCATCATGGTCGGCCGCAGGGCAAAGGCGTCGTCACCGATCAGAAAATACGGCACATCCTTCTGGCCGTTGACGAGCGGTTCAGGGTTCGGAAAGCCAATGGTGCCACCTTCTGTGCATGCCTTCAGCTCGGAGGCGTTGTAAATCTGGGCATCGGACGCGGAGCCCATACCGCCAATATCTGCCCAGATAAATTTGTAATCCGCATCTACAAGCGCCAACAGGACCACGGAGAAAAAGCCCTTGTAGTTGTAGTAGAGCGACCCACTCTTTGGAGGGCACCGGCAGGCGATGTGCTTCCCATCCACAGCGCAACAGGTATGGGGGAAGTTCCACCTCTCTGAAAAGAGGTCCGCGACGGCATGCCACCCTTCTGGAGTCGTCGGACACGTCATGACCTCGGCCATGTACTCGTCGACGATGGCCTTACAGACTTCACGCACTATCAGCGACTGTGTGTTGTGAGGCACCCTCCACCCAAACTTCATGGAGGAGTATTTTGTGCCAGATGCCAGGTGCCGCAGAGTAAGTGCTATTTTCAGCGCCGGGTCGAGCGGCACCCTGAATGTGGTCCGTTTTTTTGGCGATCCTGGGTCCCACTCGCGCCACAATCTCGTCAAACAATTGGGGAGGCAGCCGCATGAAGTTCACAAACGACGCGGTGTCCTCGCTGCGGAGCTCGACCATGAGCTTGTCGAACAAGCCAAACTGTGGCCGCCTCCCAATCCAGGGTCTGACCCACACTGATCGTCGCCGCCGCTCCCTCCTCCTTCGTTTCTCGATACGGGACGCCAGAAGAACCATGAGGAGTAGAGTAAGCTCATGGTGATAAAGGGCAACTCTGGAACTGTACTTGCAGTGCCTGGGCATCCATCCTGTATGAGCAGCAGAGCAGGAATGACCGAAGGAATGGCGTGGGTCGCCTTTATATACCGAGACCATAGGTCGGGCATACGCCACCATACGCTTCGCATACGCCTCCCATACGCTTTTCATACGCTCTCATACGCAACGCGTAGGTTCTGCGTACGCTGCATACGCCCGAGATACGCCCGTGATATGCCCGTGACGCAAGTTGCGCGTACGAGTAGCGTACGCCGGTGTACCCCTAGCGTACGCCGGCGTACCCCCAGCGTACGCGGAGCGTATGCTGGCGTATGTGTTGCGTAAGAACCATACGCCCCCGTAGGTCGTGATTTTTTTAGCATGCACAAAAAAATGGGGACGGACGGATTTATGAAAGCGTATGGCGGCGTATGCCTCATACGCTTCACATAAGCCTTCACCTGACGGCGTATGAGTAGCGTATGAGTAGCGTATACGGCGTATGCCAACGTATATGACGTAAAGCGGCTATGCCGCCATACGCTCCCGCCATACGCCGTAATGTGACAGGGCCTTTAGGTCATGACACTCGACCTGTGGCGCATCGCTTGATGACATAGACACCAACCGGGCCGGCTTTTGTACCTCCTTTTGTACCCCCTTTTGTACCGCCTTCTGTACTGCCTTCTGCACCACCTTCTGTACCACCTTCTGTACTGCCTACTGTACTGCCTTCTGTACCACCTTCTGTACTGCCTTCTGTACTGCCTTCTGTACCACCTTCTGTACCACCTTCTGTACTGCCTTCTGTACTGCCTTCTGCAGTGCCTTCTGTACTGCCTTCTGTACTACCTTCTGTACTGCCTTCTGTACTCCCTTCTGTAACACCTCTGTACCACCTTCTGTACTGCATTCTGTACTGCCTTCTGCACCGCCTTCTGTATTGCCTTCTGTACCAGCTTCTGTACTGCCTTCTGTACCACCTTCTGTACTGCCTCATGTACTGCCTTCTGAACCACCTTCTGTACTGCCTTCTGTACCACCTTCTGTACTCCCTTCTGTACCACCTTCTGTACCACCTTCTGTACTGCGATCCGTGGTTAATCGTTGTCATCTGCCCTGTCCGGGTCTTATCCAGGCAGTCTGGGAGTGGTCCGTGGCTCTGTCGGGGCTAGTCCGGGCTAAACCGTGGCTGAAACGTGGCTCTTCCGACTGGACTGATGCAGCACCAGCCGACGGCGCATATACTACAGCCGGTACTGCAGCGCTAGGCTCTGTTTGGCCAGTAGCCCATGGGTCCGCCTCCACCGGTGGGGATGCCTTCACCACCGACAGCACATCCACGACCTTCACCAGCATCACATCCGGCAGCACCTGCAGCACTGACAGCAATGCCACAACCAAACGATGGCTCTGCCATCGGGGCTTGGGTTTCAGCCCAAGTGGTGCTGAACCAGTCCACCAGTACTCTGACAGCAGCGGACAGTTTGCTGAATCTGTCCGGACTGTCGGGGATTTCCAACGTGTCCAACTTGAACATTGAGGCACACAAGCTGTTTGATCCTGCGGGGGTCATGGAGACCCCACCAAAGGCCCCGGCGGAGTGACTGTAATGTTGGTGATGTATATATGTGACGTGGGCGAGACTATAATCGAGCTGTGGCCGGTGCGGGCTTGGGTCGAGCAACCCGCATTTAGAAATGCGGGCTGCTCGCCAAAACAAGCCCACATTGGCCATCAAATGCGGGGAAGGGTTCACTGCTGTAACTTGTTGCTAGGAGATGCGCCGCGACGTCTCGCGCTACTCTCCTAGCAACGTGGAAGGGTCGAGTCGTCGGGCTCTGACCCATCTGATGTGTTTTTGCACACTCTGATGTTTTAGGCGATACTTAGGTTTATGTTGTTGAAATTCAAAACTTTATTAACTCTAAGCGATGGGAGGGGAAGTATTTATTCATATCGGTGATGGAAACCATGTATTGGTAGGAACAGAAATAAAGGCGTGAGCTCTTAAAAGTGATTGAAACGTTCCTTGCATTCCTTGCATTCATTGCTCAGTCCCTTATTATATTAACCGCTATGGTCAACTCTCTACCAATGATTCCTTATTATCTCTCTTATTAAGGGCCTTCTGTCCAGCGGGCTGCAGGTAGCCTATCACGCCCCCCTCCGGGGAACCAATAACCATCTTCTTAACTTAAAATATGAATCACAAGTAGCCATATCTCGGGTGTTTATAAGTGACAGCGGCGGCGGAGTACACCGGCTGCTTGGTTTGGAATAACATTCAGTAGCATACAGCTAAATGCGGTCGGGGAGGAGCCAGTAAACTAGGAAAGTAACAGATACATATTAAATGTGGGTGGGGCAGAAACCGTACATATTTGGCACTCTGGCTGTCCACCCTTAGCCCGGGTTTCATATAACGGAGGCGGTCAACCGGCGGAGGGATGGAGAGGTGGCGGCGGCCTGCGGCATGTCCAGGAATTCAGCAGGGAATATTATGGCAAACATTGGGTAATAATGAACGAAACGGTTAAATATGTATATATTCATTGTTTCTAGTATGTAAATATTGTAGCCAATGTATATATATATGTATATTTATTATAATGTAATTATTATGTGCCTCTATACACTATTTATAAAATGTTTGTGTAAATAAAACTATATCTATTTTAATCCAGATTTTGGTCTGTGAGTCTATTTCTTTGTAAACATTATTTATCCTTATTATACAAATCCCCCAAATGCAATGTGGTAAAAATAAATTTAATGAAACTTATAATAATTTAGGCCTTTGCTCAGTTAGCCTACTTTACAAAAACTAATCTCACATGTAACTAAATAAGAACCCTGCCCCCTCTTAAAATAAGTGACATTTTAAATTTGGCCCTTAAAAAGTAAGTAAACTTCCCCATAAAGTAACCTTCCCCACCCAAATTAATAAGTGACATGTAAATTTGTAGCTGTATATAATTGGGCCCAGAAAAAATTAAAGAAACCTATCCCACCCAAATTATAACTGACATGTTAAGCTTGTTTCGGTATCAACAACATATATTGATACCTTTTATTTAAACCTCTAAACTATCACATTTTTGGGAGAAACCTTGCACCCCCTACCAGCTACGGTCCTGCTTCCATGTAGTTTGTGGAAGGAAATATTGCGAGCATCCTGGTGCGCACGACGAGCAGCCGCATACTTCCTGAAGATATTGAAAGTGTAAGATAAAACCACTTCCCATTACACGATAAATTGACTTGACCTTCATTGACCACGAAAATCGATAAAGGCCCTGTCACATTATGCCACATCTTGGAAGTAAGCGGCCAACATCTAAAATCACATTTTTACGTTGAGAAGCGTAACATTTTCGGTGCGGGGGGCAAAGTTGGATGTATAGATAGCATATGGCCAACATATAACCAAAGTGTGGCTAACGCACTTCCGGGCAAAAAATGCTAAAATTCCGCTCACGGTATGTTCACAGAACGCCGGTAAACGTTATATACATTATTTGATCGCCGGACGTATGCCTCATACGTTACATACGTCAAGATATGCTGGAGAAATGCTAAACATACGTTAGATGTACGTTAGACGTACATTATCCATACGTTGTCAGTACGCGGACTGTACATCCCCACTGCCTTTAACGTAGGTCAACGTAGTGCAATGTAGTGAACAACATTTGTCGAACGTATGTCTAACGTACATAGACGTATGCCTAACATATACATATCCACACATTGTCAAACGTTGTCGTACATCGAAAGTTTTGTGCATGCACACAACTTTGCCGACCCCCTGACGCGCGACGCCATATCTCAATGAACGTCGACGTACATTGATGTATACCAACGAGCGTCTAACACACGCGTAACGCATAATGACGTAGTGGCGAAAAATCACATATGTCAGCGTACGTTGGCGCGATCCGTCGTAATGTGACAGCCCCTTATCATGCTTAAGGTTGGGACACGGCCTGGTGTTTGGTAGATCTTGTGTACACTCAGTTAGGTGGGCATGATGGCGAGGTGGAGAAGCGCCGCCGCCTGCCGTCCGCCGCCCGACCCCCCGCCGCCCGACGCCCGACGCCCGATACCCGACGCCCGACGCCCGACGCCCGACGCCCGACGCCCGACGCCCGACGCCCGACGCCCGACGCCCGATGCCCGACGCCCGACGTGCACCAGCCCGACGCGGCACCGCGTGTCTTGACAGCCGTCACGAACATCCAGGCCGCCCACCAGCATCGCTCAGTATCGTCTGGACGCGACTAGATGCAGAGCCATCACATTCCAACACCGGAAGGGACCGTGTTGTTGATGAACATCTTCCTGCAGTTTGACCAGGGTCACTCATATACACCGTTTCCAGAGAAGAAATGTCCAGCCTGCCATGTTTGGATCGGAAATCGATTTCAAGATAAAAGAAAAGAAAGGAAATATTTATAATGAAAAACACCGTGCTATCCGGACCGCATTTCATCCACACCTCTCTCTATCTCCTCTCTGCTGGCCATGTTCCTCCTTGATAATGTCTGAAAAGAGTTCGAGGAGGGGGAGCCCACCAGCATTTCACTTTCTACTCTTAAAGCTGTGTCTTTGGCTCGCCGGCTGGTCACCATAGAGCAAATAGACACGGTCCTTTGACTCAACTCTCCTCATTTCTCTTTCCTATACTCTACTCTTTATTTTTTCTCCAAGGCTTACTTCTCCCCCTGATCAAGGGAGTTGTTTGCTTGGGTGGGGCCCTTTACCTTATCTTTTCTATCGCTTTGTTCTTGTTGCTGGAACCACTGGACCCACCTTTACCCGTCCCTTCCTCCTAAACCCTTGCTACTGTCAACTGGATACGAGTGCTCTGCTACCACCGGAGCGGTAGAGATTCGCGGCCGCCCCAAAGCTTCGCCATTTTGAATGTTGTAAAGACATCCCCAGCTTCTACAACCTTCCCAGATTAATCTTCAACCAAAGATTGGACGGATTTATAGGGGCCTTTCTATATTGCTGCAGTTCTGCAGCCGGTAACCGTCATTAGGTTACGAAACCACCCCAAAAGCAAGCATTTCTAATTGCACATATATGCAGATAATTCAATAAGTTAATCCTTGATCTTCCAAAATGAGTAATAGGGCAATATGAATGGTCGTGGAATAATAGCAATTGCTCGTTTTGAAATGCCCCACTCGTCCAAGATGTTGTTCGTGATCAGCTCACATCGTCCACGCCGTGTCCCAATCAAACCGCGCACACTGCAAGCCCACCCATGCACTCAGCAGCATTGTCTCAGCGTTTCCAGGCGCCATTCTTTCCTCTGCTCCGTCTAAGCTATTCAAGTCTCGTCTGTATTCTCGATGGTTGCCTTGTTGCATTGCTTAAAGACTGGTCGATTGTCGACTAGGACCTCAGCTCTACCCCACCCCTGATTGGCAGAGGTGTCGCTTTGATGTTCATCCTCTCCCTTGTGTTCACGTATCGGGGATGTGAGGTGCTTAACCGTGTGGTGGCTGATGACAAATATTGATTGAACATTTGCCATGTTTACTAACATATCGATCACTAGCTCTATTGGTTTTGGCTAGTTAGATTGAAATTGTGTACAACATTTACAACCATTATCAAGATATCATTTCACATCACATAGTTATATTTGTATACTGAATGTATATAAAGACATGGAGCTAATGTAGGAATGAATAGCCAAGTAGTTCTAGGGTAATTGTACATGTTGCCGGTAACATGCATAATTCAAAATCCTGACAACGGGCTTGATATTATGAACACCATAGATACCATTCGTAGCATACATTGCTAGGATCGGAGTTAACTTCCGGTAGTAGATTCAAAGACTAGATTCATTCCCTACCTGGCCATCAAAGAAGACGGATCATTGTCTTCAAGTAATATCCTGAGAAATTTGTGTGCAATCTTCAGGGCTGAGTATGCCTAAGACTGTTAAGAAATCGGGAGGTATTCGAGCGCGCTTCTGGATGCGATGGATTCTCCGGGTTGGTCCAACTTGTCAAGCGGTCGGGGTCGAGTTGGGCGACAATCTTCGTCTGGTATGATTCACCTAGGAGATCTACAATCATCGGCTCCTGTGGCGGCGCCGACTGTTTCTGTTCAACCTGCGTCGCTGGAGGATATTGCCCGTTTGCTGGATCAGAAACTTTTGGCGTCGCAGGAGCCACTGTTGGCCCGGATTAGTGTGTTGGAAACCAATCTTGATTCATGTATGCCATTGACCCCAAACCTACCGGGCGGGCCGGACATTCAGAGTGATGACGTCACGGAGCTGGATGGTATAACAGTTCTTCGTACATCCCACATGGTTTGAGTATCTGATGGCTATTAGACAAATGATTAAGCATGGTGATGTCCCAAAAGACTGGGTCCCTAAATTGGATAATCATGTTGACACACTGTTGGAAATGGCGCACAGTTATACGTAGCAAATATGCTTGGAATATTCTGAAAAGATATTTAACATGATCTCTGACAAGCGGCTGCCACAGGCTTGGGATGATGAGGCATGCATAATCGAAGTGAGAAGGGACATTTGTGGTTTGGGACAGCGTGTGCCGAAAATTGTCGCAAAGTCTATCCAATATAATAGCTACGCTAACATTGAATATAATAAAGAGACAGACGGCCGCCCATGTCTTATTTGGAATCGAGGCAGGTCATGTGGTTTCAGCGTAGATCATGGTGAAGGCAGTGTTAAATATTTGCATATTTGCGCTTATTGCACCTACAAGTTAAAAAAGAAGCACGTCCACATGGAGAGTGACTGTAAATTCAAACAACATGCTAAAGATGTACCAAACGAACAAGATACTCGTGCAAAGGTTTTTTAGATTGCAGTCGGCACGAGGCTGTTCGTCCTGTCAACGGTGTGTGCATAGCAGTTGTCGGTGACCAGCAACGTCGCGATCCTGTCGCTCCAGTTCATACTACGAAGGTTGATTCCACTGTCTCCACAGCCAGCCGGTGCTGTACCAAGGTTGGTGGAGGTGTTCATGATATTATTTCTAACAAGGTGAATCAATTGCTGAGTGAGCCCCTTCCTGTTTCCCCGTTCCATTATTCAAATACTATGTGTCGGTTGCCAGCCAAGAGTGAACACCGTAGTCCTGATAATTTGCAGATTATGGCATGTGGCAGTTTGAATAAAAAACGAAGTTTTCCATTTAATAATTTGGGTGGTCCCCACAGTAAAAGAATGAATATTGCAAAGGTTGTTGGAACCACTGGGCTGTCTTCATTACCAGTAAATATGAAGTTTAAATGGTTTAATGGGGGTATTAGATGTAGTGATAAAAGTTATGTTGGTGACAGGAAGGGTGGAGGTCATGCGGGGATAGGTTTGCCAGTTGATTGTATACGTACACCTCCTAAACCGGTTGCACAGCTGGTTGGATTCGTTGATCGCCGTTGTCAAGGCGACATCAACAAGAACCGGTCATCTTTCGAGCATCTGAACTCTGATTTGAACTTGGCATCTTTGCACTGTGGTTACACAATCACCGGTGGGGGCTGTTGTTTTCCCACCTTGGATGGCCCAGTGCCTCCAAACTCTTTACATTCATTCCCTACAACTAGTCGTGCCACTAGTTTGTTGGATAATCTCTCTCTTCCACCAGCTCCGTTATACCAATCTGAGTTACAGTTACCCGTGGTTACAGGCAAAGTTGCATTTGTTGACAATGTTCATAAGTTGAACGGAGTTGGTTCTATGTCTGTTGATCAAGTTTCAGACACCTACTGTTCTCACACTGGTAACAATACCACAGGCGGAGGCTGTTGTTTCACCGTCAGGGATCGCTGTTCGCCTCCAAAATCTTTATTTTATGGGCGTTTGGGCAAATCAAATGGTAGATTGACTCCCGATATCCATGTTAATGATAGAGCAAGTCTTGTTAAAAATTCTAGTTTGACCGTTAGCCCGTTGAAGGTTACTACACAATGTTCTGATTTTGTTGATCCCAATGGCGACCGTGAGTGTACGTTAATCTTACGCGGACGCTGATTATCGCGAATCCAATATACTAAAGTGTGCATAAAAAACCAAGACTAAGCGGATTTTCCTCATAAACATCCCAGGATACTATACAAACATCCCAGGATACTACAGGATAGACCTGTAAGCAGGAATACACTAAAAACAAAAACAAAACATCCCTATCGACCGTTAGGTATGGCGGGAATCGCCGAAAACGGGGAAAACAAGGCTACGGATTGCCAGGATTTGTATCCCCTGGTACAACGAATGTACCATCACTCACAGCTAAGTACCATGGCATATTATCACCCATATACTTTGCTTTGCTGTTGAGGTGTGTGTGTGTGTGCTTTATAATGTCTAAATGACTCAAAACCACTGTTGAGTTGAGTGAACTGATAGATTCCCCTATTATCACTCACCAGCTGTCACTCACCAGCACACAAATAGTATTTGTAGACACTGATTCTATGGCCTGTTCTCTTTTAAACTATGTTTGAGTGAACGCTGTTGCTTGTTGCAGTAAGGTGCAGTACGTCGATTTGTGAAAAACGATTTCAAAATTCAATGTAATACCGCCGATCGACGTTTTTCAACGTTTTTCGACATTTTATGTCCCTACAAATACTCATAACCAAAAAAAAAAAATTTGTTCACTAGAACACTACGACAGATAACCAGTCGTTAAAAATGGAGGGAAAGGACGACAAACAGGATAACGAAATGGAAATAACGGAGCACGGAGGTAAGCGTGTGGAAATAACGGAACACGGAGATAAGTATATGGATAAGGATGAGATAGTGAGACTGGTAATCCAAACAGTAAAAGAAGAATTAGCGAAGGGGGGCAAAAACAAAAAGGATATAAAAGTAAATGACGGAAACGGCACAAATGACAATGGAAATGTTGGAAAAAACAAAACAAAACCAAGGGACAACGACAATGACAATGAATATCAAAACCAACTGCAGGCACTACAGGTAGCATACAACACGTTGCAAATAGAATGCACGTGGTACAAATCTGAGTTTGAGAAGCTCAAAGAACAAACGAACATCACAAATGAAAACAAAGGTATAAACAATACCAGGACTGCACCCACGGACAAAAGGAAGCCACCCACGGATACAGCCCAAACAGAGGCAACAAAAAGTGATGGGAAAAAACTCAGCATCATAATACATGGCATCCCGGAAAAAGAAGACGAAAACATGGAGAAAACTGTCACAAACATGCTAAAAGAAGCAGACTGTGACTTTGGCTGGACGGTAGTGACCAAAGCCTTCCGTCTAGGAAAGAAAATGAAAAAAGAGGCAACACCAAAAAAAAACACAGACAACAACGAGCAGACCTCAGACAAAAATAAAGACAAGGAAACCAAAGATACAGAAACCCAAAACACCGAAAAAATCACAAGCAGACCAAGGAGCATCAAAATCCAGCTGGAAAAGGAGTCACACAAAAAAGAACTCTTCCAGAAAAAAAAAATTCTCCAGTCAAAAGAAAGCTACAGCAAGGTAACAATGAGGCCGGTCAGATCAGAAGCCGAAATGCTAAATGAGAAAACGGTACAACAAATGTACACACTTGCAATGGAGAACAAAAACGAAAAAATAAAGTCAATCAAAATGAAAGGATGCAATATAGAGGTAAATGGAAAAATCTATAAGACCAACGAATTTGATAAAATAGAAATAGCAGAAATCACACCTGAGAAGGCAGCAACTAGGGAACACACATGGGGAGTGTCTTTCCAAGGACACAACTCCCCTTTCAGCAATCTCTACAAGTGTGAAATCACTGGAAAGGATGGTAAAAAATATACATCAGCAGAGCAATACTACAGCTCAATAATGGCAAAATACCATGAGAAACACGACATAATGAGAATGATAGACAACACTGAAAATCCATATACCATAAAGGCAATGGCAAAGAAGATATGGAGAACACAGGATTGGTGCAAAACCAATGAAAATGTGCTGGAGGACATCGTCCGCGCAAAATTCACACAAAACGAAAGCCTGAAGGAGAAACTAATAAATGCTCCAGGAAACGCATTCAGGGAATGCACAAAATGCCCATATTGGGGCTCAGGTCGGTACCTGGACAGCGCCAGTGAAGGCAAAACAGTAAAACAAGGATACAAAAATAAAATGGGGAACATCCTCCAAAAAATTAAGGAAAGCCTGTGCAAGGAAGCAAATACTAATAAATAAACAAATAAATTATCGAGCAAAAACAAATATGTCATAAGAAAACAAGAAGTAATTGAAAAATGTCACTAACCAAACCCTAAATCATAAGTATAATCAGGTACAACTAATACACACTTTAATGTTCATGTCTTCCTCTATGCGCACAGGTAAAAGTAATGGAGGTATGCATGACTATCTATCAAAAGGGGCCATGTGTGCTGTATGCACCAGCACATACACCCCGAATCCATCAATCACTAAGCCAAAATAAAATCAAAACAAAATCAAAAACTCGCGAAATCAAGCAACCACTATCCTAAAAATATTATTTAAAGTAAAATAAATATGGTAGAAGAGATTGAATGCAAACTGGGAAGGGGCACACACTTCGCCCACCTAAACTGCCAGAGTGCATCCAATAAAATAGACATAATAAAAATGCATCTAAAAAAAGACAATCTAGATGTACTAACGTTATCAGAGACATGGTTCACTGACAAGCACCAAGACAACACCCTCAATATAGACGGATATAGGCTTGTACGTAATGACAGACAGCACATTAATGCAATGAACCAAACAAAGAAAGGTGGAGGGGTTGCCATTTACTGCAAAGCCACCAAAAACCTAGACACTGAAAAGCTAAAACCAACAAATCTCTCAAATGAGCATATAGAGCTACTATGGTGCCTAATAAAAAATGAAAAGGAAGCAAATGTAGCCATAGCGAGCCTCTATAGGCCACCGTCAGGTGAAATTGAAGTATTCCTTGAAGAACTAGAAAAGAGCATAAACACTGTAAAAAAATCAACAAATGCAGAAATCTTTGTGCTAGGGGACTTCAATGTGAATTACAGCAGCAATGACAAAAATAAACTAATGCTGCAAACCACCATCAAGATCTTAGGCCTGCAGCAGCTCATCACTGAAAACACAAGGCTAAGCAACAATAGCTCAACAATAGACCTAATATTAACCAACTCAAACCATGCCACAAAATGGGGCACTAGAAGCTGGGGTATAAGCGACCACGAACTAGTATATGTAACCAGGAAAAAGCTTAAAAGCACAAATCACTATGAATACAAAATGGGCAGGTCCTTAAAAAACTACTCAGAAGATACATTAAAAAATCATCTGCGCCAAAACATAAACAACATCACACAAAACAGAGATGATGTTGATATCTATTGGGACAACATCATCACAGAAATAAGAAAATCAATTGATGAGATGTGTCCCATGAAGAAAATAAAAGTACAAAAAAAACCAAGACCCTTGGGTAGACAAAGACCTGCTAACACTCATCACAACCAAAAGTAAACTGGGTGATAAAGCAAAACGCACAGAAACAATAGAAGACAAACTGGCCTACCGCATCGCCAGAAACAACTGTCTCAAAGCTGTGAGAACAGCAAAAAAGAAATACATAATAAAGCAGGACAAAGACTGGGGAAGCAACACAAACAAATTCTGGAAAAATGTAAACCTATTATTCCCAAAAAATAACAAAGAAGAGCATACAAACTTCCAAGATAACGAAGGGGCAATGCTCACAGACAAAGATGCAGCAAACAAACTGACCAGACACTTTGCCACAATAGGGCAAAAGCTGTCAGAAAAATTCAAAAAAAGATGGGAAAACAGATCAGGAACTGTGGAGAACGAAATCCCCACCTGCAAAACAGATATGATAGAAGTAAAAAAATTAATAAATGACATAGACACGAATAAACCAAGTGGAATAGATGAAATACCAACCAAAATACTGAAAGAGGCACTCCAAGCCATCCCGGCCACCATAGTAGACCTATTCAACATCTCCTTTGAGCAGGGGCGTTTTATCTCAGCCTGGAAAATGGCAACCATCACCCCCATTTACAAGGGTGGAGACAAACAAAACATGGGAAACTACAGGCCAATATCAATTCTTCAAACCCCAGGCAAGCTCATTGAAAAAGTGTTACATAGACACATCAATGAACACCTGGAAAAAAATGATATACTAAACGAAAGACAAGGGGGCTTCAGGAAACTGCACTCCACATCAAAAACAATAGCTAACCTAACAAATGACATAATGGCATCAATGAACCAAAAACAATTAGTTGGAGCCGCCTTCATTGACTTCAGCAAAGCATTTGACACAGTAGACCACAAAATACTACTGGAAAAACTAAAAACCATGGGAATAAAATCCAACACTATGGATTGGATAAGATGCTACCTGAACAACAGGCAACAGAAAACAAAAATAAACAATACACTATCAGACAACCAACCTGTCACATGTGGTGTACCCCAAGGGTCAGTGTTAGGGCCACTACTCTTTATAATCTATATAAACGACCTTGAAAAATGGTTGCAAACTGAATGCCTCCAACTATATGCAGATGACACAGTCATATACGCAAATGGCACCACAGAGGAGGAGGTAATAACTAAACTAAATAAACTCCTACTAAAACTAGATGAGTGGTGTGAGTCCAACAAAATAACCATCAACACAAGCAAATCAAAAACAGTACTCTTCTCGCATAAACAAATGCCAGAAAGAAAACTACACTGTAAGTTAGGAAACCAAACACTAGAAAATGTAGACCATTACAAATACCTAGGCCTTGAGTTGGACAGCCAACTAAACTACAACCTATGTATAAATAAAATTATACAAAAAGTAAACCACAAACTGTGGCTATTTGCAAAGCTAAGAGACTACATGACACAAGAAATGTCAATAAAAATCTTCAAGGGCATGGTGCTCCCCTATTTTGACTATGGAGATGTAAACTACATGGGTGCGAGAAAAGAACTACTAAAAAAAACTGCAAACACTGCAGAACAGAGCCCTAAAAATCTGTCTAAGAGTAGACAAGCTGCACCCAACCTATGACATACACAAAAGAACCAAAGTGAAACTACTAGAAAATAGGAGAATAATTCATTTGAAAACATTAGCATATAGCTATAGTCAAAACAGTAAACTTCTAACAAAACCACAAAGGGCTACTAGAGCAAATAATGCACCACTACTAAAGCAGACCAGAAGCCGAATAAAAGCTCATGAGAGAAGCACGCTGGAAATGGCTGCCAAGTTGTGGAATGCCCAAATGGTAAAGGAACGACAAATTCCTGACCTAAAAACTTACAAAAAATATCTGTGCAAAATAAGGCTAGGAAACCCCCAGTAAGCTGCACTGCAAAGGGGCATGTAATATGTCACGGCCCACCAGCGGGATGCCCAATGGAAGGTAACCATGCCAAAAGTAGCCAGATAACACACCACACAGCTACGTACAAGCCTATGATATGTAAATAGGAGTAGGCTAGTCTAGTAATAAGAGTAGAAAAATAAAAACATATATACCAAGAAAATCCAAAAAAACTAACATAGGCTACTAACCATACCAACCAATTATCTATCTGCTACTGAAATGCAGGCAATCAAATACCTTATCAGCAGCCACTGTGTGGTAAGATAACACCAACACTACAACTGGCCAGCATTGAAAACAAGCCTGGGTACCCGGGCTTATATGCTATGGACAGTATAAATACAGCCTCAATAAAAAAAATAAAAAAAAAAAAAACTCGGGCAGACCC